>JANAVB010040217.1:4957899-5101286 GCA_029216955.1 Iris pallida | reverse complement strand
AGAATGCTTGCTTCTGTTGCCTCAACTTCTTAAGGTCAGACTACTTGCTTATGTCTATAATTTCCATTATCATTATTTCAATATAAGAACTGTAAGTAAGATGTTTTCTTAAATTAGTATCATTTGTTTTGGACGTATTTCTCTCTTACCTGCAAATATCTTCCTTATGGTTTCAAGCTAACTAAAACTGTCATGCCAATTTAAGTTTTCTTTTCTATCTAGTTTCTATGGAGCTTTACTGACCGAAGGTTGGTCTGTCGATGGGCTAATTTCTGGTTGTACTGGACCTCCCAGACTAGCATGCTACTTTCCACCTTAGTTTAATCCTAGCCTACCTGGTATAGCTTATATAAGCAGGCACAGATAGGAAAATAAAGCTGGTCGCAGGTCAAACACATTTAGTGAATCAAGCTTATATAAGAACTTAGACGAGACAAATTTTGTAATCAATGTGCAAGACCATGTAAACACAGTTTTAGCAGGTCTTTTTTCTTAGAAGTAAATTCTCAATCTCTCTTTCTTTATGTTAGTGCTTCAGATGCTAGTCTCTGCAAATGCTAATACAGTAACTAGATTACCTGAAAAATGTTCAGTTTGCTTTGGATATATGAAAGGATGTAAAACCGTGAGTAATCTAGTTACTGTATCCAAAGCAAAAAGATGCTAGTCCAGCCGAACGTGGATCGTGAGTAACATATAAAAGTTTACCTGAAAAAGTTGCTTTGGATATACGAACCCCCAACAACACCCTAACACCTCTTTGAATCTGTTGTTGTTGCCTTCTCTCTTGATTTGTTGTGTCGTCTCTCTTTCCTCTCTCGATCTGTAGCTGTTGCTCGAACACTCGTTGGCAAGGCTACACTCCAAGCCCCTCAATTCGGGCCCCTCCAAGCCCTACTCCAATTAGGTATACCTCAAATTTTAATTACTCTTAAATTATTCGATATTTGTGTTATAAATTAGAGTTATATAGGACATTTAGGTTATATAATATATAAATTGTTACATATTTATTGATATCCAACATTTTAAAATGTCCTCAATATGTCCCCGACGTGCAAAATTTGATGCCCGACATTAAAAATTCCAATCCGACATGAACCCGACATACGACATGTACAACCTTGATTAACATTGACCAAAATCTTTAATTAAACTACAAGTTATGCAGAACTTCATGACACCATCTATTGATGTAACATGTATCATGCCTTTTTCCAGTAAAAAAAAAGTTATAAATGCCATATATTTTAGAAAATGTTCTTTTTATTGAATGAATCGACTTCCTGATGACTTGTAGAAGATAATTGTTTTTTTTCTTTCAAATATGTTGTAGTCATTCATTTTGGTTGTAATTTTTTAAAAAAACTTCTATTGGTGTCTGTTGGCCCAGGCCTTAATGTCAATATTATTTCTAACATAACTTTCACAATCAAAATATTTTAATATTCTATCAGAATTTTTATGCATACTAAACAATATATCTTTTTTTCCTTTCTATATAATCATTAGTTGTGAGAAGCGTGCCTCAGGTGAGAGGCTCATCCCTTATCGCACCCTTAACTCCTCAGTGTAGGTGAAGTGAGGCTCCCTCACCTCGCGACGTGCCTCATACATATTCTACTTGTTACTTCTACTCCAATTTTTACTAACCTTAGGAATGTAACTAAGGGTGCGTTTGATTGCAAGGTGGAAAATGTGTGGAAAAGAAATTAATTCCATGGAATTATTTTCCTAGGAAAAAAATTTCATGGAATTTTAAAAATTTCCATGGAAAACTTAATTTGGGTGTTTGATTGCCATTATTTTCCACGAAAATTAGTTATTTTCCATGGAAAATGATATTTTCCTATGGGTTGGATAAGTTTCATTTTCCACCATTTTGGATGGAAATATGGAAAATGATAGTTTTTTGGAAAATAATTCCATGGAAAATATAAGCTATCAAACACTACAATTGATGGAAAATTTGTGATGGAAATATTTTCCATGGAAAAATAGCCCAATCAAACACAGCCTAATTGAATTCCATTTTCCATTTAATTTGGATTCTTAGTAATGCTATTAGAGTATTAGTATGGTATTGCCTATTGTTCACCGAGAACAAAACATAAAAAAGAATTAATTATATTATACACACTTGTTTCATCTAGATAACCTGGGCCAGTCAAAAGTTTTTGGGTGCCTAGAACAAAAATATATAAAAACTGAAAAGTTCTTTGAAAAAACAAGGCCACTAGGCCAGGAACCCATGCCCTTTTACATAGGAGCTATAAGTGAAAACCAACTTTACGAAGTAAGTCATTATGTTATGTATATATATATGACAAAAGGTTATATATATATATATATATATATATATATATATATATATATATATATATATATATATATATATTTTGAAGCAATGGGTAATTGTGGCGAACTCGCCCCCACTGGGGCTCGAACTCCGACCACTTGGGCCACATGCATCTCTCTTAACCACTAGGCTATATATATATATATGTAATACCCCGCTCCTATATATATATATATATATATATATATATATATATATATATATAGGAGCGGGGCATTACATATATGAGTACTAATATTTAAAATATCACAAAAGGTTATTTATATATATAAAGATAAATATATATTTTTGGTGCCCCTCAAAATTTTGGGCCCTGGGCGGTTGCCCGATCTGTCCTGGGTCAGGGCCGACCCTGTAAATAACTGCATCGACTTGGTACACTAACGGACACGTGGCCATACTATATTAAAAGAACTCAGGCAGCTTGAAACTTTCTTTTGGCCTTGAATATTTCCTTTTAAACAGGAAAGCCGTTTCTTTTTGCAATTAGAATTCAATATAATCTAAACTAGATAAAGAGGTAAGAATGTGTAGTGAACTTGGTTATGGAAAAATTATATTTGCCATTTAGATACATTCAGTGGACCACATAGTGTAGCATCATCCGTCTGTCTGTCTCTCTTCTCATTTTGTCCAACTCGTCCTCGTGCCTCAGGTTCTTCTGGTGACTCCATTCAGGTTGTAGGGATGAGAGTGTGATTCTTGTAAAGACTCAATAGTCTTCCTCACATATCTGCACCATTTTTAAACTCCTTTTGCGAGTTGTCTAGTCCAAATTGAGATAAACTGGATCTGCCATCTCAAAATGCAATGGATCAGTTAGTTTTTGATTCTTTGTCGTCATTTAGTGAGCCCTCAACTCTGTTCTGTTGACAAATTGGCAGCTATATCATCTCTCTCCTCTTTGTCTCTTGCTCTCTATATATGTATCGCCATAGATTAATTCTGCAGCTGTCTGTGCTTTTCTTTGCTCGGTACTTGTGTTTCTCGTCTCCATTATCTTTCCAGATCTTGTCTATGTAATGAGGTCTCATGTTGGAGGCGCATTCAAGAGTATCCATATGATCTCAATCACTCTTCGGCAACTCAGTGGAGATGAATATGTGTGTGGTTAAAGGTATTCTTAACCAATATATCCGAACCCATATTATCTAGCTGAGCTTCCTCCAAATGAAGACAAGAAAATGCATGAAAATCCAACGGTGCTCATACCAAGTTGTTTCTGTAATACTGGTACTGCTGATTAACATGAAATCTTAGTGGCTGATCTCTTGAATCATATAGATGCGTCCAAGGAGATTGTAATATTCGCATATTGTATTCATGTTAAGAAACATATCTAAAGGTAAGAGTTATTAGTGGAGTACTTGTGTTTGCAATAAAGGTTCTTATTTGGTTGATTGTTTAATACTTGGTTTGGGACTTGGTATATCTTAACCCTTAGCTTCAATGTCAACAAAAGAAGAAAACTGGAGTACGTTTCGAACTTGCTACCATGTTTGAATCTCTTTAGGTAGACTTCGAGTACTGAAACACTACGATAAAATGCTGGTATGGTTTGCTACAGTTAAACATGTTCGTCGTGAGTCTCATATGGTGGGTTTTTTAAGCAGTGGCTGTTCACCGTAGGCATGAGACTGTGTAGTGGTCAATTTGGTTATGGTGGTGGTCATGGGAAATACAAAGGATGGAGAGACCTATGAAGGGGGGAAGCTACAAAGTTGCCCGTATAGTTTAAGGGATTGACTTATAATAGCCATGCTGTGATCTCATGGCATATTGCCAAGTTCGGTACTCCAACATCCCTGATTCCTTCAAGACTTTGACAAGGGTGATCTGTCCATGGAGCACCGGCAGTGTAAAACATGCTGTTTACACTTTAAAAGAAATACGTTAAGTATCCGAAGGCACAATCCAAATGACAATCTTGATTATGTATTCCTAACTCTTCAGCTTGGTATTATACTTTTTCTGTGGGACCTCAGTCATTGGTTTGGTGGATATATCATATGACCTAATGATTGGGCTGTGACATATTTTTTCACCTGAAAATCCAACCATTTCCCTTTCCATTGTCACTCTTCTTGACTGGTTGGATTCTACTGTTAGTGAATAGGTTTAGTAATACTAGAGTGGAGACATCTGTCTCATCGTGCCTTTAGATGGAGCTGTTTCCTTTTAGGTTGGGTGACTGAAACATGAGACTTGACTGACTGTTCTTTACTTGCTTTCCTGAAAACTCTCTCGAACTCAAGATGCTTAAGATGATAGGTAAAGCGCTTGAATTAGTGGGGCTTACTTTTTAATAGAGAATCTACACCTTCAGCTTTTAGAATCTTAAAACTAGCTGTTGTCAGTTTTAACTCCATTATCTGTTGGTCATCCCTCACTTAGCAACTTGAAACTAGTCCCAACCTTGAGAGTCGTGTCTCTACTTTGACAGTTTTAAGTACTAAGTCATCGCTATTACACAAGGTCATTGTCTCTTTTTAACTGAACAAGCGAACAGTAGGTTAAAAGCTCATTTACATGTAGATTTTCATGAGCATGTGTGCATGGAGTGGACGCCTGTGTTTGTCACTATGGAATGGACTAACAAGGTGTGGACATTTTGGTAGGCTTTCTACAACCGAACAGTTCTTAACAAGCTTGGTTTGACAAACTGAGAAGTGTTGTCATTGCATTATCTAGAACATGTTTATTAGATCAAACATTAGTAGGCAGTCCAAGATAGGAAGAATTCTATGACGATATCATTGTCACAAATGGTGACTGCCCTCTTTATCATGGTATGTCTGCATATCAACTATTTATTCCTCGTGCACACTTACATATCATATGCCATATTACCAACATTACTTCATGAACATCTTAACACGTATCAAGTAGTTAGCATGTGGGTTATATCAGACTGAGTCAATCTACTATCTGCCAAAATGACACTGCCATTAAACCTCACCAAACCTATATGAACACGAGGTATAATCATGTTAAAGAGTTTGTTTCAAAACTAAGCCAACCACCCAAGTATACCTGTCTGTTTGCACCATGCAGGTTAAGCTCATGTAACCAAGGAGAATCCTCCAAGTTCTACACTAGGAAAATAGTTGGGTCAAAGACATAAGATGATTAGATTTGCAGCATTCGATGTAGGGCCATCATGCAGGTTAAGCTCATGCAATTAGGGAGCAATACATCGAAGAATAATAAAGATATTCTATAGGGAATCACTTTGGTCCCTATTGCAGTATAAGAAAAACGGAAAAGTAGAAACGGGAAATATATCATGTGTTAACAGATTTTTATGATGTCTTTGCCATATTTTTCAATGTCAAATTCATCTCTTATGGTGCGTTTGATTGCAATGTGGAAAAGAAATTAATTCCATGGAATTATTTTCCTAAGAAACAAATTCTATGGAATTTAAAAAAAATTCTACGGAAAACTTAATTTGGGTGTTTGATTGTCATTTTTTTCCACGGGAAATAGTTATTTTCCATGGAAAATGATATTTTCCTATGGGTTGGACAAGTTTCATTTTCCACCATTTTAGGAGGAAATATAGAAAATGATAGTTTTTTTTGGAAAATAATTCCATGGAAAATATAAGCTATCAAACACTACAATTGGTGGAAAATTTGTGATGGAAAAAATTTCCATGGAAAAAAAGCTCAATTAAACACAGCCTTATTTTCAAACTCACTCATTAGTTTTATATGCTTACAGAAAATGGAATTTTAACGTTAGTTGGTACTAGAAAATGGAGATTTAGATTACAACGAAATATTTGTAAGAAAATATTAGTTTTTTACATCATCTGTATAAGGACAATTGTTAGTGTAGACACAAAAATAATAGCTTCTACTCTTTAACATATATATATATATATATATATATATATATATATATATATATATATATATATTTTTTAACATATATATATATATATATATATTTTTGGAACCAGGTAAATTGTTTCTGGAATCGCTCCCACTGGGATTCGAACTCCTGACCACTCGGGCCGCATGCATCTCTCTTAACCACTAGGCTAGAGGTCATTTGCATATATATATATATATATATATATATATATATATATATATATATATATATATATATATATAGAGAGAGAGAGAGAGAGAGAGAGAGAGAGAGAGAGTTGGTACTAGGAAATGGAGGTTTAGATTTACAGCGAAATATTTGTAAGAAAATATTAGTTTTTTTTTTACATTAATCTGTATAAGGACAATTGTTAAGAGTGTAGACACAAAAATAATAGCTTCTACTCTTTAACACAGTGTATGTGTGTGTATATATATATTAATGATCTCTGAAATTCTCTTGGAGTGCTGGACTTCTGTTAGCCTTCTAGAAAGCTGAAGAAATTTAAAAGAAAACTATTGTTTTCCAATTCAATCATTTCAAAAATAAAAAAGAGGATTAAGTTTAACACGATTTGTTAGGTCAAGGGGTCGTGAAACAAACTTCGTAGTAACAATTAACACAGTACTAGAATCTCGAGTGATCCCAAGCCTCTGTCTAATATGCCACTCCTTTGAAGAAAGAATGTGAACCAGCCCGAGTTGAATCCTTAAATAGTTTCCTGCATGACTTCAAGGCTATGTATTGCCAGTCATTGTACGTTAACTTCTTAGTATGATTACCCTTTAATTCTTGTTTTTTTTTACCTTTACCTATGTAATGCAGAAGGTGGAGAAACTAAAGTCAATATGCCTACAATATGCTACCTCAATCCAGTTGTTGGTGCCGGCAGCCTATAACTCTGACAGTGCAACAGATGCCACTGTTTCTTATGGAGCAGGAAAATCTAAGACGAGGAAGCCATTGCATAGTAGGAGCCAGTCGCTAAAAGTAGCAGCAGAAGATACCACTCTCTCCGAATCTGTTATGTGAGAACCACAGACCACCACAAAAGTTCGATGCAGTATCTTGATAGCCAGTGAGGCCTTCTGATAAACACTTTCTTCTTTTTCAGGACCTTTGAGAAAGAATTCAGTACCGAGCTTCAGAGTCTTGTGCCTATTTTGAGCAACAGTTCACAGTCGGAGCCATACTTGACCCATCTTGCCCAGTGCATTTTGGGTGTGGAAAGAGATTGATCAACGGGTCCTCTGCACCATTTACTCCTTCTACATGAATGGTTGGCTTCCCTTTGGTTACTTCTGTTGAGGGATATGTATGTTGTCTTCATTGTGATCCGCTACGTTATCAGTTAAGAGGGATTGTTTGTTCTACAGAGCGAGAATCAATTTGCATGTCTCGTCTCCTCTTGGAGCTTGTATTACCATTTGCTGTACATGGCTAGTTGGAATTTATCATTGGTTGCATTGCGCAATTTGGCCCTCGGGTTTGTATACCAAGATTTAATGAATGCCTAGAAACATATCCGATTATTAGTATCACGGAGAGAAGTAATTTTGCTGAATGCTCATTTTCGAACTTTTACTGAAACTTTGACATAGTTTATTTCACCATTTTGATCTGGAAGAATTGTCGAGTTGTCTGGACATGTTCATGGCTGGTTGTCTGATACTCTATTATGCCAAACAATGCAGTCTAGGGCAAGTAAAACTGCTACAGCTATATACGACCATGGATGGATCCAACCCTACTGGGCCTAACGAAACGTATTTTGTTGTATAAAAGTGAATTCCAGTCCACGAATCTTATCCAGAGAATAAGCAAGAATATGATAAATCGTTGAACTAAATAACTATATTATAAATGCTGGAATAAAAGATAGTAATGGAAACAATACAAAAACTATGCGGCGGACTCAATGGTACTCATATTTGCAATCCGAGCTTCCGATTGCAAAATCAGAGAGACTGGAAGACATGCGGGACTTGCGGGTGGTACTTCAAAAAATGTTCACGTAACTCGACAAAAATATCTTGACAAGGGTATTTTGACACTGAGGATTAATGACATAGGTCGCGTTGCGATTCGGGGTCTGCTTAAAAAATACGAGCGCGTATCGGTGCGGTAAAAGGGGCCAATATGTGACGAATACAATATGATATCTTCGCGACTACACGACGAAATCTACTTCCGTCGATAAAGCAATCGGTTCGAGTTGGGACGGCATGCTCGAGGGGTTGTTTTCGATCAGATGATAAGGGGGTGCCCTGGTTTGAGTTCGGCCGGCCGTCGGGAAGGCTTCACCAGCGGCGGGAGGCAGTCGGGGGGCTCGCCAAATGTCAGGGAGAGGGGTTGGTTCGATGGTAGACTTCTTACGATGGTAGCATGGTAGATCGACGTTGGTGCTGCTTCTACTACAACCACGTTGCGACTGTTTCTGTTCTACTGACAGAGCCATGTGCACACTTCTCATGTGCGAGATTATCATACATTTAGGGGCTGTTTGGTTCATGGGGGGTGGGATGCAAGTGGGTTCATTTATAGACTTTTGCTGCAACTGAGGTTGGTTCCGTCGTTTGGTTCGGAAATGCTTTTAATTCTTTGCAAGTGAAGAATCTCTGACATTTTGCAGAGGGTTGTCTCCCTCTACAGTGAATGTTTCACCTCCCCTCACCTACCTCCAAAAACTGGAGTAACTCCGGAGTTTTAACTCTGGAAAAGGTTGTTCTCTGGTCTTGCAAACCCATTTCTTCTCCATAGGAGCTGTGGTCACCTCCTTCCTCCCGCCATCTTCAGCCTCTCTACCGGTATTTTTTTTCCTTTGCTCAAAACGTGCATATGAGCAACTTTTATTTTTTCTTTCCTTTTCTTTGCTGCAAATTGCCGATCCACATCTTCTGTATAAGCATTTTTTTGCTTTTCAGGGGTGGATCTAGCTATATGCGGAGTTGGGCTCCACCCCACTCCAAAACAAAATTTTCATTCTTTGTTTTTTTTTTCATTTTAAATTTTTTTTATGTGTCAGCCCACCTCTAGTCCACCCTAGTCCACTGTAGCCCACCCGAGCTTCAATTTCTGGATCCATCCATACTTATGTGCGGTGTTTGAATTAGTGGCCAACGATCAGGTAAGCACGGAGGAGTAGGGGCTCGCACCGGGATAGGCTCGTGGAGGAGATGGGCCCCATGGGCGGATTCAAAAATTGAAATTTGGGAGGGCTACAATAGATTATGGTGGAATAGAGGTGGGCTAGTCCATTAAAAAAATCGAAAACAAAAATTATAAGGAAAAAAGAAGTATTTTTTTGGTGGGCTTCAGCCCATCGGCGAGTGTGGCGGAGCGAATACACGCCATAATATTATCTCAGTTGGGTCTCTGGCCGGATTGTTGAAGGAATAATGTAGGGGAGGAGATGAGAGAAATGATGGGTGGTATTGCTTGGGTATTGAGAGAGAGAGAGAGAGAGAAATAATTGAAGATGATTAATTAAGATAACTAAATAATTAGATAACTAATAAAATACCTAATTAGTTAATAACTAATGAAATTCTATTATTAATTGAAGATGATTAATTAAGATAACTAAATAATTAGATAACTAATAAAATACCTAATTAGTTAATAACTAATGAAATTCTATTATTTTATCTTCTTCTTTTTTACTATATAATGCGACTTGAAAACGGCTCAAAAGTGAGTCCTCCAAGCCGTATGTATATCATCATCCATTTAAATAAATTAAAAATAACTAAACAACTACCTAAATACTCTATTAATTATTTTAAAAAAGTAACTATGTATTTAACTATTTAATATAATATATTTATAACTAAATAACTTTAACTTATGTTGTTAAGGTGAAATGCAATTTTTTTTTTGTTGCTTGAGTTCAACTCCTCAGAATGACAATTTTTTATAATAATTTTTATTTACTTATTTTTAACATTTTTGTTCACGTACAATGCACTTGCACGTTATTAGTAACGTACAATGCACTTGCACGTTATTAGTAACTTATAAATAAAATAATTAAGGAGATAATAATTTTAATAGTTTTTAATAACAATAAAATTATAATATCATCAATGGAAATTTTAGCAATGATATTAATAACAAATAAACGAATCATAGACTAATACTAATGATAATGATAATATTAGTCTTAGTGAATAATAATAATAATAATAATAATAATAATAATAATAACAATGAGTCAAATAAATTAAATCATTTGAAATAAAGAAAATTGAAAAAGAATAATAATTAGTAGATATACATTGAATCATGTATGTAGATTTTCAAGAAATATTAAAATTCGATATCGAGAACATTCTTTTTCCATAAGATCAAGTTTTTAGTTGTACAAAAACAATCAAAATTTCAAAATAAAGAACAGTTGCCTCAACCCAATCGTATCACCATTGAAACCGTCTTTGGTATGCATGGAATGACTATCGCCTTATTTTTGTATAGCTGCAACTTTCGCTACCTTACCATGAATCGTGATAAATAGGCTAGTAGGTTACATTTGACAATTTCACCAACAAATAAATTCTCAAAATCGAAACCAGTTAAGAACCTTCAACGGAGTTCCCAAAAACAACATTTTTTTTTTTGCACAATTGAAGTGGATGAAAAATATTACTACTTGTAAAAATCCAACCAACCGGTATGATGTCAAATTATATGTGGTATGTTTTGGTATTTATATAACAAGAAGTAGTTGTATTTAGTGATAAAAGATAAGAAGATAAGAGACCGGAGGCGGATCCAGACTTTGCCTGGGGTGTGCTCCAGCTTACCCAAAAAAAAAAATTAATTCTTTTTTTTTTTCCACACACACACATGTAAATATATATATATATATGATAATCAGTTCGTCCACCTCTAACCCACCCCAATTCATTGTAGCACACTCAATCTTCAATTTCTGGATCCGCCCCTGTAGATGGTTATGATAAATTAATGAGTATTTTTGATAGAATAGAAAGTGTTACAATTAAATGTAATAATATATCCAAAGGCACATGGGATTTAAGGCACATTTAAATTAAGGTGCGTTGCACGTGTTTTTTTTCTCCTCATATTGTTAAAATAGTTTAAATATTTGTTTAAAAGCTCAATTTTGAGTCATTTCAAGTCATCTTATATTAGTATATATCTCTTCTATTATAATGCGGTTTGGAAATGGCTCAAAAATGACCCATCCAAAGTATATCATCAGCCTAATTAATTCCTTTAAAACAAAATTATTTCAAAATAGTTAGTTAAGTTAAAAAAAAGAAAAAAAAAATCTACAATATGATTGAAATATAAAAAATTAAATTATGTTAGAATATTTTAAATATAATTTGAATATATTTTAGTTATAATTTATTATAAATATATTCTTAAACTTTTGGATATGTGTTTAGTTAGATAATAGGCTAAATTACAACTTGATACCCTCAACTATCACTGTTTTAACTTGATACCCTCAATTTTTATAGGTACTAACTTGATACCCTGATAAAAAATTGGACCAAATGCCCCATTCTCTCCCCCCCCAACCCCACCCCCCCCCCCCCCCCCCCCCCCCTCTCTCCTGCTGTGGGTGGCAGCGGACAACGGGAGCTGTAAAACCCCTAATTTTCTACTACAATTTTTTTTATATAAATTGGATATTGATTTTTTGTACTTCGTTTATACGTCGCATACAAGTTAGCATTTCTCGTAAAGATACGTCGCGTGCGAAGTGTATTTTTATTTGCTCGTCGAGTGCGAATGTGCGAGGTACATTTTTTTGAAAACTTTTTTTTATAAAGGAGAAGTATGTTTTCAAAAGTATGTTTTCAAAATAACATCGCGTCGAGATTTCAAAAGACTCATTTTATTTTATTATTATAAAAGGGCGAGTTATTTATAAATTGATTTTTGGAATTATTTTATTCATTATATTAAAAAGGTATCTCAAGTTTAATTAATTGTTAAGATTTTCGAAATTTATTTAATTAATATATTTAAAAAATTTGGAAAAGTATTTTAAAAAGAATCTATGGTGATTTAAATAGAATTTTCGATTTTATTTGGATAGATTAAATAGTTTTATTTTTAAGCTATTTCTAGTTTTGAATTGAGATATTTTATCAAAAACGGTTTTATCTAGATCGATTTGGATGGGATTAAACTAAATTTAATTTATTTGAATTAAAAATGACATTATCCATTGGGAAGTTTAAACAATCCCAGTCCTTATCCAATTAGGATCTTCCACCTCCTATATAAGGAGAAACCCATTGTTTACTTTTCTCCATAAATTTCACAAACCTCACCAACTCCACAACCAGATGTGCATCGTGTTCGTGTCCCCTTTTTTCCAGCCATATGTATTATATTTTACAAATACATTCTTCATCCGTGTCCAACAGTTCCGGACACCGACTCGTCCCGTGTCTCGCAGGACACGTTTACAGACTCCATCCTCTTCCAACATCCGACTCCCCATCTCCGAACAAACCCCTTCGCCTCTATTCACCTCCATCACGGCTAGCACCATCAACACGCAACCACCGTCACCACAACACCTGCCAACCCTCCTCGACTCTCGGCCAACTACCACTCCACAGCACAAACCCACCATCACAACTCCAAAGAAGAAAGGGAAGTAACACCCTCACCTTAAACCGCCATCCTCCGCCGCGTGCGCCTTCCCCGGCCACGTCGAGCCACCACCACTCCCTCATTCCCTCTGCCGTCACCACCGGCGCCCAACGCCCAAAGGGACCACCCAGCCAACTCCTCTTCACACCCCCAAACCATAACTAAATCGGAAACCTAAATCACCCACCACTTACCTGGCCTCGCCGCACCTCCGCTTCGCCGTGCGTCATGGTCACACGAGCTCTGGAGAAGCCCTGTCTCCGCCACCGCTCCAACCCGCGGGCATCGAGCCACCCCAGGCCGCAAACCACCGCCGCCTCCGGCAGGGCAATCGCGCCCAACAAGACCCTGGCCACCAGAGCCGTGGCACAGCATCGTGGTCCGGTCGAGCTTCAGCGCCGTTACCATCTCGTCGAGCCGTGCCTTCTCGCCGCGATCGGAGCGCCATTGTCAGAAGCTCTGGTCAGCGGTTCCCGATCCGCCGCCTGCACCCGCTGTGTCTCCGGCGGCTTCCACCACCGGTGAAGCTTCATCTCTTCCCGACCCGCTTTTTCCCTCTCGCTCACCAGCTTCCCTCACTTCCTCTGCTCTCCCTTTCGATTTCGATAATTCTCTCTTTTAACCCCCTTCTTTCTATTGTTCTGTTCGGAGAGAATATCAACTGCACTCCCTTACAACATAATATTTTATTATTATTCCTCAAGTTTCACAGAGTAAAAATTGTTCATGGTTTTATATTAGTACTATTTTGTCAATATGTAGATGATTGTATACATGTTACTATTAAGAATATGCCAGATACTATTATCATTAGTAATTTTGATTTTTTATTATTATTATTATTATTATATTATTTATTATTATTTTAGTAAACAATGCTTAAGTACAGAAAGAGAAATTTGTGTTAAAATTTTTATAGTTATTGTTCCTTGTTATTAATAATATTACACTGTTTACTTTATGTATATGTAAACAAAGGATGTTCCTCAAAAGTCTTTTTCTGTTAAAATATATTATTTTGGGATTAGCTCTACATCAAATTTTAATATGGTATAGAAACCCTAAATGTTATTAGCTAGTAGCTAATTTGACCTAAATTATATATTTGACAATTTCGACAACCTTAGCCTAAAATATTTTTTTCATAATTTTAAATAGTATTTCTAACTATTATTTTTTCAAATACACTTTTGAAAGTATACCTAAAAAATTAAGTATTTTAGCCTAAAGTACTTTTCAAGTATTTATCTAGAATTTATTCATTAATTTGATTTATTTTCTAAAAATAATAAAAATAAATAAGTATGAGTATTTTCTCCGCGAATTTCCATTGACTATCAAAGTTGATCGTGACTAATCATGACTAATTCCTACTCCTAATTCTTCGCAACTTCAGACCTCTACCCATCAACCTTGGCTATTGGACTATTGGGACATGTCAGAACACCGCACAACACCGGACGACACACCAAGCAAGATACCTTGCCATATTTATTGTTTATATTTAGTTGTATCTTATTATTCTGTTTATTTTTCTGCACTTTTATTTTCAGATATTTATTTTTCTTCTTGCTTGTGGACCTAAAGTTAAGAGACTACCGTCAATAGAGTGCACGTCATTAACTTTGTCACGAAGGTAACACGAGTTGTGTGTGAGTGGTGAGTAACATATAGAGGTCGCTTGCGTGTTGACTGATCCTCCATGCGCATGCGTAGGAATAACTGTCAATAGATGCATGTTAGAAGACTTGACAGTTATTAGGTATAAAACATGTTGTGGAAGTGACACGTGTGTGTGTTGTGGTTACGATGCATGTATAGTATCATTGGAGGGAGAGGACAGCTACTAGCGTAGGGGCTACATTTACTTTTTACACACATTTGTGGGCCGATAGTGACTCTTATTGTAATGACCCGCTCCGCCCTAGCGGAAAGCCGATTCAAACGGCAAGTACAACGACTCAAATGAGCCGTCGACTCGAAGAGTTGCGTCGACCCAATGAAGAATCGATGCAAGACTTACATTGGCCCGTCAAGGATGAAACCAGACTTAGACTTTCAAAGGCGCGCTCGGAGTATCGCTCGGCCGATGCAAACATCGCTAAGGTGGGTGGCTCCGATGAACCTATCTTTGCAGCCTAGACACTTAATAATACGGATACTATCACTAAAATCTATCACGACCCGCACCCGCTTTTCGAATACGAGACGTGTCCAAGCCAGCCTACCCGCAGAGTCGACGGTAGAACGCTATCAAGCCCGCAAGAAATAATTGTTCAAAATACTTTATTGCTCATTCATATTTCTAAATTTATTACAACATTTACAATATTTAAAAATTAAAGAAATCACAAAGTTCTTATAATAAATGAAAATGATACAAATGCTATCGATTTCTAGGTTGACCTCAGCATACCCAAGCCTTCCCAATGTTAAGAGTAGTCGCGGCTAAACCTGAAAAATGTTGGTTTTCAGTCAGGAATGAAACAAGTACAATCTCACAATAGATTCAAAAATGACAAAATTCATAAATCTGTAAATAATAATGAATACACGACGAAAAGACAAGTATAGAATCATGACAGAAACTGAGCATGGTGAACAAGGCAAGTAAGTACTAAAAACAGAGAAGACCTGTAGCCAGCAATATATACTGTAGAACTAGACACTGTACCTATCTAGTGAGTTAAAATACTACTTCGACATGTGAACGGCTAAGGCTAAATCCGGCACCCTGCACATGAAATGTGCGATGCTATTATGCAAGAATAAGATCCGGCACCCGCACGTGAAGTGTGAGGCTGCTATTAGGCAAGTATAATTTGGGTTTGTTTACATGTCTAGAGTATTTCTCCGCCCGATCAGTACTCATGGATCCAAACATGTCACGAACACGATAATAAATTGGTCACGATCAACATGTAAAGAATCCACAACTACTATCTCATGTAACATCGTGTCAAGAATCAACAAGATATCAATGTAAAACACTACTACGTACAAGAGTCATAGAGATAATCAAATATAAAACTATCAGAGATGTACTCGCCTGAGGTCATGTGCTGGTGAAACCGATAATACTACACCACTCAATAAGCCACAATCAGCCAACATGTGCAGAAGTCTCCGGATGCTGAAATAAATATTACCAATATTTTTAAAATAGTCAAATTAGCTAGAATTGCCTGTCCTTAAGTCCAATTCTGGACACAGGGGCAAAACGGTAATTTCGGGTCAAAACGGTGTCCGTCGTTGGACCCGCTTTGTATCGAAAAGCTGTCACTCCCTGATTCCGGTATACGTATTTTAGCACGTATACTGCTTATTTGTAATTACGTATATTTATACGATATTTATTTGTTGTATTTCTTCATGTATATCCTAAATTATTTGACAAAATAATATTTCGTAATTTATTTTCTGTGATTTTAGTTTACAGTTTTGGCTCTAATTGGGTGACATGTTCTCGGTTCACTTGAACCCGTTGGGTCATCATGAACCAACTTGGTTTAGATTTTATATAAAACTCATCTCCTTCTCTCTCCTCTCATTATTCCTCTCATTTATTTCCTCCACCAACCAAGGCAAGTGCCAACTTGCTCAAGAGATGGATTTATTTTGTTAATGATTTCTTACAAAATTATTTGTCAAAATATGTTCTTCTCCTCAATCTATACTAGTTTAGAACTTGAAAATTTCTATTTTGAAGCTTTGATTTTTGTAGATCTAAGTTTTCTCCATTTTCGGATTTACATGGTTTTGATCTATTTTCGTTAGGATTTTGGGGTTTTGATGCTTCCATGTGGAAGAGAATTCAATTTCACTCAAGTTAGAACTTTGAAAATCTAGATTTGGTTTTGATTTGGTCAAGTTAAGGAAATTGGAAGTTTTTGGTGTTCTTGAGGAGGCTCTCGGCCTGGAAGAGAAGACCCTTCAGCCTGCGCTCTTTAGCGCAAGTTGAACTGTGCAGCTCGTCTTTTGACGAATTGCACAACCCTTCGGCCAGCGCATTGCGCTGAGCTGAACTGCGCTGGCGCTCCTTAGCTCCAGCGCCATCCGATCCTGCGCAGTCTAATCCCTGCGCAATCTAACCCAGCGCGCTTGACTTCAGCGCAATCCATTCCCTGCGTAACCTGACCCTGCGCGATCTGATCCTGCGCAGTCTAACCCTGCGCAGTCTGATCCATGCGCAACCCGACTCTGGCGCAATCCATCTCCTGCGCCGCTGCGCAGTCTAATGCCTGCGCAACCTAACTCTGCGCGTTTGACCCCTGCGCAGTCTAACCCTGCGCGTTTTTGACTTCTGCGCATTTGACCATGCGCATTCTGACCTGGGCTCTTATATATTATATTTTCTTGTATATATATATATGTGAATGTTTGTGTATGCTATATATCCTTACGCCTTTTGTCCCGAGCATGATATAAGCACTAATGTGACCCCGGAGAACAAAGTGTTCCTTCCTGATACATGTACCTGAATGTCCCAGTTCTTGTTCATGCTCGACAAATGACTCGTAACTCCACGTGGCGTATTTGCATTGATGCATTACACTAAGGAGGGTAGAACATGTTGACATACTAATTGACATGGATCCTCTTTGGGGTACTCGTACCAAAGTACGACTTTAGGAGGATAATCATGCAGGCCACAGCATGTGAGTCCAAGATTTCACCTAGGGTTAAACTAGGCAACTAAATATACTAGATGCATGGGAGGGCAGAATCCCGAGATCGTGTTACACCAGCCGCCTTGAGATATTGTCTTGACGCGCCGGCTGGTCTCCACGGATACTGTGTCATCTGCAACGAGTGGATGACTGTATCCGATTAATTCCTGCTATATATTATATGTTTTGGCAAGGTGGCCTTGCGAGGGACCTGAGCTCAATCATACCTGTCTACGCGGACCCCTGGGTTGGCTAGCCTTGCTGGAAAGATACGATCTGAGGACTCTGATAATTTAATGCGAGGATAACCTCGCCATACTAGAAACTTGTAGACTTGACTGGCCGTGAAAATGACTTGCTTGTATTTTCTTTTACTTTTTGCGAGTAACTGAGGAAAGCGGACTGTTATGGCGCGTGATCCAACCCATGTTCTTGTTTGATTGTTGGGTTGGTTATCGTACTATGACAGGCTGCGGACCGAAGTTACGAACGGAAGCCTTAATTGATTGTGATGTGTTACTCCTGTGAATGACTAAGGAACATGGCCCACCGCGGTACGTGATCCAACCCATGTTCTTGTTTGATTGTTGGGTTGGTTATCGTGCTGCGATGGTCTGTCGACCGAAGTCACGACCAGGAGATCTTCTTACTTATATCTGTAAACTTATGTGAAGGTCATAGAGTGCGACGCGTCCCGGCTCCATGTGGCACCTTTTGTCCTTGTTTGGTTGTAAGGGTGCCAGATGGGTCCGACGATGTAGCGCTACCCTATAGCCGCAGCATAAGCTTTATCCTTATCATTATAACTGGGTTTTATCTTAACTCTTGTGCCCCTTTGGCGGTACTTGCTATTCGGGGCTGACCCCGCTGGTTTTGTTTGGCCAGATCTCGTAGCAGAGCCAGAGGACGCGATCCTTCTTCCTGACATCCATGGTGCATACTAGGAGCATGGCTGGTCGGGGACTCGAGTGGGTTTCTTCTCCACCACTCCTGCTTATACTTTTGCGGCGTTTAGCCACCGGCACCTGTTAGCCGGATTACTTGATATTTTGTGTCAGTACATAATTGTAACTAAACAGACTGCAGCTGTGTATAATTTTGTGCTTATGACTCTCTGAGATAGCTATGTAATAAAGCTAGACTCTCATGATCATTTTGATGAAGCGTCGGGGACGCCTTACTACTGCTTTATCTTTAATGTTCATTTATTTGCTGATGTGATTTGATTGATTGAGACATAGAACTCTGTGGGACCATAGGAGACTCGCTTGTAGCATGTACCCCCTAGTCTCTCAACAGCCACGATCGCCGTATGACGTTACGTACCTCATATGGAGTAGCTGGCCTAGTCCGTCTCCGTATTTCGGTACTGGGCGTGACAAGGTTTTAGTGGTGGCCCATGCAGGTCTGTTTTTCAGACTTGTGGGGTATTGCGATTTATTAGGAGTCTCAATCAAAACTTGTTCCCCTTGAAATTCTGTTTCGAATTCTCTGTCCTTGCCTTGATCTCTAACCTGACTTGCATCCTCGAAATCTTCCTCGTCCGGACTTGATAATCTTATATTCTTCTCTATAGGGGTGCTTCATTCTCAGTAGCGGATGAGGCCCATGAGGAAGAGCAGCAAGAGCATGGCTCGACTGGGCAGCAACAGGGGAGAGAACCTTCTCCAGTGCAAGCACGAACAGAAATGGAACCAGAGGCAGTGCAGCCGCAGGTTATTGAAACTCCTGCAGCACCAGTAGCGACGGCAGTACCAGACGCCGTAGCACTCCTGGAGATCATCCGGGGGTTTCTTGTCACTAACCAACAGCAACAGACTCGGCAGCAGGAGCAGAACGTGTTGTTGAACCAAGGAATTCAGTTAGCTCTTGAGAGGAGTGCCGGGGTTGACTCGGGAGCCTCAGGAAGGTTCCGTCGCTTGAACCCGAGGTATTTTGATGGCACGGAGGATGCCATCACTGCGGATGCATGGATTCAAGACATCGAAGCCATTCTTGTGGCAGCCAAGGTTCCAGACGATGAGAAGGTTGATCAGGTCAAACTGGTACTTCAGGATCTTGCCCGCGACTGGTGGGCATCAGAAGAAGTTGGTACAAGACGCCCTGTTCGTTGGACCCCTTCAGTGACAGATTCAAGGCCAAGTATTTTGGCGTAGTAGCTCGATATGAGCTCCAGCAGAAGTTCATCAATCTCAAGCAAGCAGGCAAGACCGTAGATGGGTATGCAGCAGAGTTCTACAGATTGTGCCGTTTTGCACCATCAATGGTGGCGACGGAGCCAGAGAAAGCTATGAGGTTCCAGCAGGGACTTCATTTGGAATTATTGCAGCTTGTGGAAGGGCACGACTACCAGACGTTTGACGCTGTCTTGACAGCAGCTCGGAGGCACGAGCTCACCCAGCAGAGGTTGGCATCGAGGACAGGAGGTCAGAAGAGATCTCATTCCCAGGTTGGAGGAGGAGCCATGCAGCGAACATCGGCACCAGCACCCGGTGTTCGTATTCATGATACAGGAGCGCCGCAGAGGACGGCCGCGTCAACTATCACAGCGCCAGTTCGGCAGCAGCAACCGAGGAATCAGCAGCAGCGTCAGAGGGCGCCCCAGGGTTGTACCTTCTATGGTAAGGGAGGACACACTAGGGATGTGTGTCAGTCAGCGAATGGCTTGTGCCTAAGGTGTGGTAGTCCAGACCATCGTATTTCGACTTGTCCTATGATGCAGAGGCCAGGAGGGCCAGCTCAGCAGTTTCCAGCGCGTTGCCAGCTCCAGGGGCAACCCGAGTGGAGGGCCAGTATTAGCAGTAAGGCCCCTAGCCCAGCGTCTACCAACGCAGGCTCAGATGTTCCGCCAGGCACAGGAAGCCGAAGGCCCTCGGAGGCAGCAACAGCATGGTCGAGGAAGGCCGCAACAAGGGGCTCCGCGGGGCCAGGCTCTCACATTGACCTTGGGAGAGGCTCTAGCGTCCAGTGACGTGGTGGCAGGTAAAATTCTCGTCACCTCATTTCCTGCTGTAGCATTATTTGATTCAGGCGCTACTCATTCATTCATCTCTGCACAATATGCTACACGGATTGGACTAGTGTTTGAGGCATTGCCGGAGAGGATGGATATACTCACCGGCAATGGGCTCGTAGAAGTGAGCAGAGTGCGCTTTTCATGTCCGGTAGAGGTGTGTGGGCATTTATTGCCCGCATCATTGATTGAATTCCCTATGGGGAATTTGATGTTGTTCTTGGCATGGACTGGTTGAGAGACAGTCATGCGACCATTGGTTGTAGAGGAGGTAGGATTATATTCAGCATTCCTGGGATGGAGCAGTTCATCTTTACTCGAACCTTAAAGAATCAGACTGAAGGCGTCATCTTCGCAGCAGTGTCAGAGTCAAGACAGATCCCGAAAGTGGTCGAAGATTTTCTTGATGTATTCCCTGATGAGCTTCCAGGGATGCCCCCAGTCAGAGAGGTAGAATTTAGCATTGAGTTGAACCCTGGAACGAGGCCTATTGCAGACAGAGTTTACAGAATGTCGCCGTCAGAACAGGATAAGTTGTATCAACATGAAGAAGAGTTGAAGTCTAAGGGATTCATCCGAGACAGTAAATCGCCCTGGGCCGCGCCAGTGATTCTAGTTCCCAAGAAGGATGGGTCGACGAGGATGTGCATCGACTACCGCAAGCTGAATGCAGTAACAGTGAAGAATAAGTACCCGCTACCGAGGATTGATGACCTGTTTGATCAATTGAGCAAGGCCCGCATCTTTTCCAAGATCGATCTTCGTTCGGGATACTATCAGGTGAGAGTCCGAGAGCAAGATATTCAGAAGACGGCATTCAGATCAAGATACGGGCATTATGAGTTTTTAGTAATGCCCTTTGGACTAACCAATGCCCCTGCAGTATTTATGGATTTGATGAACCGCATCTTTCTTCCATATTTGGATAAATTTGTGGTAGTGTTCATAGATGACATTCTTGTCTATTCCAGCAGTGAAGAGGAGCATGAGAAACATCTTAGGACTGTCTTGCAGACATTGAGGGAGCATCAACTGTATGCGAAGCTCGACAAATGTGAATTCTGGTTAGATCACATTTCGTTCCTGGGGCATGTAATTTCTGGGGCAGGAGTGTCAGTGGATCCGAAGAAGATTGAGGCCGTAGAGCATTGGCCAGTCCCGAGAACGGTTGCAGAAGTGCGAAGTTTCTTAGGACTAGCTGGTTACTACAGACGGTTCGTGGCGGACTTTGCCAAGATCTCTGCGCCCTTAAAGCGTTTGACGCACAAGGACGTAGAGTTTGTTTGGTCAGCTAGCTGTCAGGCATCATTTGAAGAATTGAAGAAGAGATTGATCTCAGCCCCGATCTTGACGCTTCCAGTGGGAGCGGGAGGCTTTACAGTATATTGTGACGCATCTGGGAAGGGTCTTGGATGTGTATTGATGCAGCACGGAAAAGTGATAGCATATGCGTCTCGGCAGCTTCGAGACCATGAGAAGAATTACCCGACTCATGATTTAGAGTTAGCAGCTGTGGTGTTTTCACTCAAGTTGTGGAGGCATTATTTATACGGAGATCGGGTAGAGATCTATACTGATCATAAGAGTTTGAAATATGTATTCACGCAGCGAGATTTGAACATGAGGCAAAGAAGATGGTTAGAACTACTGAAGGATTTTGACTTAGATCTTCAGTATCATCCAGGCAAGGCGAATATAGTGGCAGATACTGAGTAGGAGAGACAGTGCCTTTAACTTGACCTCGCAGAAGCATATTTTAGAAGATCTTCAGAGTATGGGAATCGAAGTAGTTTTGCCGAGGGATATGGGAATAATGACCAGTATTCAGATTCAGTCTACCTTGGTAGAGAGGATAAGGGCAGCACAAGCAGGAGATCCACAGATTCAGAAGTTGCGGTCGGAGTGTGAATCAGGCCGTAGGAATGAGTTAGTGATTCACGAAGATGGTACGCTCAGGTTTGGAAACAGACTCTGTGTACCGAGTGGAGACCTTCGGCAGGAAGTTATGTCCGAAGCTCATAGTTCCATTTATTCCATTCATCCAGAAGGAACGAAGATGTATCGAGATATCAGGCAGTACTTTTGGTGGAATGGCATGAAAAGAGAGATAGCGAGATTTGTATCCAAGTGTCTGGTGTCAGAGGTGAAAGCCGAGCAGCAGAGACCAGCAGGATTGCTCCAGCCGCTCCCTATCCCAGAATAGAAATGGGAGCACATCACGATGGATTTTGTGACCGGTTTACCTAGATCCCCGGCTGGCAAGAATGCGATCTGGGTAATAGTAGATTGACTCACGAAGGTCGCTCATTTCCTTCCTTTCAGAGTTGGACAGACTACTGAGCAGTTAGCAGAAATGTACATGAAGCAGATAGTAAGGCAGCACGGTGTTCCAGTTAGTATAGTATCAGATCGGGATACGCGGTTTACTTCCTATTTTTGGCAGAGCTTGCACCAAAGTTTGGGAACCAAGTTAAGATTCAGTACTGCTTATCATCCACAAACTGACGGGCAATCAGAAAGAACCATTCAGACGTTAGAAGATATGCTACGGGCGTGCACCTTGGATTTTGGCGGATCTTGGGAGGATCACCTTCATCTAGTGGAGTTCTCCTATAATAACAGCTATCAGGCTAGCATTCAGATGGCCCCGTTCGAAGCATTGTACGGAAGGAAGTGCAGGTCCCCTTTGGCATGGGACGACGTCGGAGAACGAAAGTTGTTGGGGCCAGAGATGATCACGCAGACTGTGGAGATAGTTAAGTTGGTCAGAGAGCGCCTTCGAGTTGCACAGGACCGACACCGTCATTGGGCAGATCAGCATCGTAGGCCTCTAGAGTTCAGAGTTGGCGACCAAGTGTTTCTGCGGATTTCGCCTACTCGGGGTATCATCAGATTTGGAACCCGAGAAAAGCTTAGTCCAAGATACGTTGGTCCTTTCAAGATTCTCGCTCGGGTAGGCGATGTGGCTTATCGACTTGCCCTTCCGCCTTCGTTAACTGGCATACATGATGTGTTTCATGTGTCCCAGTTACGTAGGTACGTCCCGGATCCGAGTTATGTCCTCGATCATTCAGAGTTAGTCGTTGGTACCGACTTAACTTACGAGGAACAACCCGTATCTATTTTAGACCGGCGAGAGAAGGTACTCAAGAATCGGACGATCAGCCTTGTCCGTGTTGCTTGGAACCATCACTCTCCGGGAGAATCAACTTGGGAGCGCGAGGACGAGATCCGATCTCGGTATCCGCATTTGTTTGGTTTGTGAGGTATATCTTTATGCCATAATGACACGATCCCACATTCACTGCACCTGCTTGTATTGTACTTTTGTGATGTAGATAATAACTGCTTGTTAGCTAACTTGCATGTGATTGTGCCTTGCTTGTCCTGATCTTTCAATCCTGTCTTGGCTGGAAATTCCGAGGACGGAATTTTTCTAAGAAGGGTAGAGATGTCACTCCCTGATTCCGGTATACGTATTTTAGCACGTATACTGCTTATTTGTAATTACGTATATTTATACGATATTTATTTTGTTGTATTTCTTCATGTATATCCTAAATTATTTGATAAATAATATTTCGTAATTTATTTTCTGTGATTTTAGTTTACAGTTTTGGCTCTAATTGGGTGACATGTTCTCGGTTCACTTGAACCCGTTGGGTCATCATGAACCAACTTGGTTTAGATTTTATATAAAACTCATCTCCTTCTCTCTCCTCTCATTATTCCTCTCATTTATTCCCTCCACCAACCAAGGCAAGTGCCAACTTGCTCAAGAGATGGATTTATATTTTTTAATGATTTCTTATAAAATTATTTGTCAAAATATGTTCTTCTCCTCAATCTATACTAGTTTAGAACTTGAAAATTTCCATTTTGAAGCTTTGATTTTTGTAGATCTAAGTTTTCTCTATTTTCGGATTTACATGGTTTTGATCTATTTTCGTTAGGATTTTGTGGGTTTTGATGCTTCCATGTGGAAGAGAATTCAATTTCACTCAAGTTAGAACTTTGAAAATCTAGATTTGGTTTTGATTTGGTCAAGTTAAGAAAATTGGAAGTTTTTGGTGTTCTTGAGGAGGCTCTCGGCCTGGAAGAGAAGACCCTTCAGCCTGCGCTCTTTAGCGCAAGTTGAACTGCGCAGCTCGTCTTTTGACGAATTGCGCAACCCTTCGGCCAGCGCATTGTGCTGAGCTGAACTGCGCTGGCGCTCCTTAGCTCCAGCGCCATCCGATCCTGCGCAGTCTAATCCCTGCGCAATCTAACCCAGCGCGCTTGACTTCAGCGCAATCCATTCCCTGCGCAACCTGACCCTGCGCGATCTGATCCTGCGCAGTCTAACCCTGCGCAGTCTGATCCATGCGCAACCCGACTCTGGCGCAATCCATCTCCTGCGCCGCTGCGCAGTCTAATGCCTGCACAACCTAACTCTGCGCGTTTGACCCCTGCGCAGTCTAACCCTGCGCGTTTTTGACTTCTGCGCATTTGACCATGCGCATTCTGACCTGGGCTCTTATATATTATATTTTCTTGTATATATATATATGTGAATGTTTGTGTATGCTATATATCCTTACGCCTTTTGTCCCGAGCATGATATGAGCACTAATGTGACCCCGGAGAACAAAGTGTTCCTTCCTGATACATGTACCTGAATGTCCCAGTTCTTGTTCATGCTCGACAAATGACTCGTAACTCCACGTGGCGTATTTGCATTGATGCATTACACTAAGGAGGGTAGAACATGTTGACATACTAATTGACATGGATCCTCTTTGGGGTACTCGTACCAAAGTACGACTTTAGGAGGATAATCATGCAGGCCACAGCATGTGAGTCCAAGATTTCACCTAGGGTTAAACTAGGCAACTAAATATACTAGATGCATGGGGAGGGCAGAATCCCGAGATCGTGTTACACCAGCCGCCTTGAGATATTGTCTTGACGCGCCGGCTGGTCTCCACGGATACTGTGTCATCTGCAACGAGTGGATGACTGTATCCGATTAATTCCTGCTATATATATTATATGTTTTGGCAAGGTGGCCTTGCGAGGGACCTGAGCTCAATCATACCTGTCTACGCGGACCCCTGGGTTGGCTAGCCTTGCTGGAAAGATACGATCTGAGGACTCTGATAATTTAATGCGAGGATAACCTCGCCATACTAGAAACTCGTAGACTTGACTGGCCGTGAAAATGACTTGCTTGTATTTTTCTTTTACTTTCTGCGAGTAACTGAGGAAAGCGGACTGTTATGGCGCGTGATCCAACCCATGTTCTTGTTTGATTGTTGGGTTGGTTATCGTACTATGACAGGCTGCGGACCGAAGTTACGAACGGAAGCCTTAATTGATTGTGATGTGTTACTCCTGTGAATGACTAAGGAACATGGCCCACCGCGGTACGTGATCCAACCCATATTCTTGTTTGATTGTTGGGTTGGTTATCGTGCTGCGATGGTCTGTCGACCGAAGTCACGACCAGGAGATCTTCTTACTTATATCTGTAAACTTATGTGAAGGTCATAGAGTGCGACGCGTCCCGGCTCCATGTGGCACCTTTTGTCCTTGTTTGGTTGTAAGGGTGCCAGATGGGTCCGACGATGTAGCGCTACCCTATAGCCGCAGCATAAGCTTTATCCTTATCATTATAACTGGGTTTTATCTTAACTCTTGTGCCCCTTTGGCGGTACTTGCTATTCGGGGCTGACCCCGCTGGTTTTGTTTGGCCAGATCTCGTAGCAGAGCCAGAGGACGCGATCCTTCTTCCTGACATCCATGGTGCATACTAGGAGCATGGCTGGTCGGGACTCGAGTGGGTTTCTTCTCCACCACTCCTGCTTATACTTTTGCGGCGTTTAGCCACCGGCACCTGTTAGCCGGATTACTTGATATTTTGTGTCAGTACATAATTGTAACTAAACAGACTGCAGCTGTGTATAATTTTGTGCTCATGACTCTCTGAGATAGCTATGTTATAAAGCTAGTCTCTCATGATCATTTTGATGAAGCGTCGGGGACGCCTTACTGCTTTATCTTTAATGTTCATTTATTTGCTGATGTGATTTGATTGATTGAGACATAGAACTCTATGGGACCATAGGAGACTCGCTTGTAGCATGTACCCCTAGTCTCTCGACAGCCACGATCGCCGTATGACGTTACGTACCTCATATGGAGTAGCTGGCCTAGTCCGTCTCCTTATTTCGGTACTGGGGCGTGACAAAAGCGTGTCAAAGTCTATGGTCTTTGGCTACTCGTCCTTCCTTCGTCCCTAAACCAACTATCTTGATCTTCCAGTCATTAGAGTCTAAGAATGATTAAGGTTTTACCCTCAGTCAAATGCCAACCTAGGAGACTATCTATTCTCAAGAGACCAATTGTTGTGAGCCTCTAATTATTTGTTGAAGCTTGCTTTAACTAGAGCCCTTGTGGCAATATTCTGACAGGTTGACACAAACAGAAATTCACGACTCAATTGTTAGAAACCTTTTCATATGATGTGCCTTAGAGTTGGTTATCCCGTCGATAACTCTTTTATACTATGGACGTTTATATCCCTCTATCTTATCGACCATGTGTCATTGTACACCCTTGTTTTTCCTTTATTGAGGAATGATCCTTGACTCGACTTAATCTACCGTATTTCGTACGTCGTGCCTTATTCTTTATTAACAAGAGTTGAGGCACAATATCTGTCACGCCCCAGAACCAGAATACTGGAGAGCGGGGGAGTGACTCAGCCAGCTACGTATTACGGGTAGATGAATACCGTATAATACGATCAATGCTGTCTAACCAGACGAGGGGGTGCATACTACATAGAAGTCTTACTATGGTCATTACACATCTATTGTCTCAATCATTCAAACAAGAAAAGAAATATAGAACATGTAAGGTAAAGCAGTAAGGCGTCCCAAACGCTCAGTCAAAATGTTCTTGAGATCTGGCTTTACAAAACATAGCCAGATTGATGTAGCAAAAGTATACACAATTGTTATCAGCTGCAGTCTGACTTAATTACAATTATGCAAAAGTAAGTACAAGACAATCCGACTAACATGTCGGTGCCAAACGGCAAGGTATAAAGTAGATAACAAAACGAGTGGTGAAGTTAAGGAACCCACTCGAGGCCTCCTGCGATCATCCCTCTAGTATTGACCATCCTGGAGGTGGAAGTACGCTGAGTCCTCGGGAACTGGCTCTAAATCTGGCCATGCAAAACCAGAGAGGTTAGACCTCTAATAGCAAGTACCACAAGGGAGCACGACATGAGAACTAAAACCAGTAAGTAATAGAATATACTAATAAAGCTCTGCTTGCTACTAGGATTCACATCACATCAAGACACTTCGAACCAACCTCCCAACCAAACAAGGACAGAAGTTGGCCCGTCATGTCCTGACATTCTGATCATCCCAGTTAGGTAACAGAGTACAGTGTACAAACAAATCATCTTGAACGGCCAATCAACTCCTACGGCTTGCTATTATGAGTCCCAAGTTATCCTGGAATAATGCAATTAGGGATTCCTCAGTTCTTACTATGTGCAAGCAAGGCTAGTCTATCCAGTCGATCAATTGGCCCATGCATGAATTAGACGAGTCCTAGCAGGACGCCCGTCAATATACGATATACAATAATAATAAAAGCAGATACTGTTCCCTGCCCGTGTGGCAGATTTACAGTATCTGTGGGAACCAGCCGGCCCGTCGGGTATTACTTGTCCCAAGGGGGCTGCCATGTAAGAACTCGAGAATCCATTCTCTCCATGCAATCATTATTTTATTTAACTTAATAGTCTCTACGTTGAGTGAAATCCCATGCCGTGGATCATGGTCATTCAAATGAGTACTTTCGTACGGGGTACGATATGCACAACTCTACAACGATACCAGTGCGGTTAGGTTGCAGGTCTTACATAGCGTAATGCAACAATCAAATCTATCCACGGTAATCATGCCTTGACCATAAAGTACACATGCTTCTTTGTAAAAAAATAACTAAATAAATAATAAATAAATAGATTGAAGCCTGCATGTGCATGTATGTCAATATTCGGGATCAGCCAGTCGAGTACAATAGTTCATAACATGAACGTGTCTCATTTATTTCATTCAATAAGACGACTAGCCAGTCTCTTAGTTCCAATCAGGAACACATGATCAATTTAGTCAAGATCACAATCATTATCAATGGTGGCAAGGCATGAAAGTCAACTAGCATTCAGTGGGGTCGAGTCTACAACTCTCAGGATTTAATTCTAGTCAATCCGGGTATCTATAACTTAATTCATGACACATGGTACATCCCACGTAATAATCTATAATTAACAGAAATATCAACATATCATGATTATATCAAGTTTATGCAAAAAGGCGTAAGGATAAAATGGACGTTAAACATCTAATAAGATATCAATATACAGGGCTATAAAAGATCCAGGGTAAGCAGGCTACTCTCATGTCAGCCTACGCTCATGCCAGCGTACGCTCAGGTCAAGTTACGCTCAAGCCAAGCTAGCGTATGGAAGTCATACGCTTCCAAAAGGCAGCGTATGAACTCCATACGACTCCTTACTATCCAAGTCAGCGTATGCAAGTCATACGCTCCCAAAAGGTAGCGTATGAACTCCATACGACTCCTGACCATCCAAGTCAGCGTATACAAGTCATACGCTCCAAAAAGGTAGCGTATGAACTCCATACGACTCCTGACCATCCAAGTCAGCGTATGCAAGTCATACGCTCCCAAAAGGTAGCGTATGAACTCCATACGACACACGCTTCCAGAAGGCAGCGTATGCAAGACACACGCTTCCTAAAAAGGTAGCGTATGGATTCCATGCTGCGCTAAAGAGCACGCACAGCTCAGTGACGCAGCTAAAAAGCTAGCATACACTGCTCACTGTCTTCTCCAAACAGCAAGAACTCTATGGTTGTACCCCAAGGCTTCAAAAGTTCATAACTTGGTCAAAATAAGTCCGAATCCAACTTTCCAAAGGTCAAAATTGGGTAGGATGAACTGCTCTACGACATGGAACCATCAAATCTTGAGAACAAAGGAGTTTGCTAGATCAAAACCCATAGACAACCGAAAATACAATAACTTAGATCTACAAGAAATGAACCAATGAAATCAAAAATACTAAGCACTAAACTCTCTTAGAATCATGAGAGGAAGAATATTGAACCATAAAATATGGTCCTCATGAAGAGCAAGATGTACTTGCCTAGTTGGTAGGTGGAGAGAGTAATGAAAGGAAGAAGAAGAAGTAATGGTGAAGAAGGAGTGAATGAGGAGAGAGAAGGGAGAGGGTGGCTTTAAATAAAAGGTGGTGGTAGGTGAGAGTTGGGCCGGGTTCTAAATGGGTCGGGTTGCACGGGTCCAACAAGGCTAACCCGAAAGTAAAACTAAAGCAGGAATTAAAATGCAGGTAATAAAATTACAGGAAGAAATACAGAAATAAAATTGCAGGAATTAATTAGCATGAAAATTAAAGAGCAGCTAATTAATTAACATGAAAAATTTAAAGAGCAGATAATAGAATTACAGAAAAATAAAGTGCAGAAAATAAAATGCAGATAATTAATTAACATGAATTTATAGGAATTTAAATACATGATACTACATGATAAATACTAAATAAATACATTCAGGCAATATACGTATTAAAATACGCATTCTGGGAACGGAGAGTGACAATATCCGAGCTTTGAAATCCTTCCAACCTTACCATTCCTAAAATCATATCCTAGCTTCTAAGGTGGATAGACTGTAAGCCTTCTAAAATTTTGTGGTGTACAAGGATTACCGATTGATCGAAATAAAAATTCCATTAGAATGATAAATAGTGCCCCATGGACTCCTATTTTTCATTTAGATCATTTTGTTCCCCGGCCGTGTCATTAATATTCGGAGCACGAGACCATCTGTTACCTTCCAATGAATTGCATATGCAAGATCTAGACGAGTCCACCTTCATCTAGGTATATCATGTCCCACTCAAACCCGTCCCCTTGTACTCTATTTTTGTGGCATGACTTTTAGGTCAAAAGCACTAGCTAAAACCCTTACCATAATACCGGTATGCTCTCCGACTTCCATTAGAGCCTCAACCTCGACTCAATTCCTTCGACTCAATATATGATTGAAACCTAGTCTATGTTACCCTAACCTAGTAAAAATATTTTTATCATTGAATCTTGTCCAGTCGATATAGATTAAAATCCAATATTCATTAAACCAACGAGTGATGTCCAGATAGGGAACCCATTAAGACCCAGTAGAACCCATCCATGCATACCCCTATATTTGGACTATAAAACTGAACCAATTGAAATAGGTCCCTATACCTACTATGAAGTCTCCATCTCTTAGAATGCAATGTCATTCGTAACCCTTATTCCATATACCTAGAAGTCGCGATACGATCTTGCATTCCATTCGTATCCCTTGCTCGTGTGTTTGAGTAACCACGGGAAAGATCACAATCTTGATTTCTCAAATTCCGTATTTTGGAACCTTGTTTGGATTAACTCCGAGAACGAAATTTTCGTATTGTACGGATTGCAAGCCCCTCTAAGAAACAAGTGTTCTTCGAGTTAGCAAGTGACTAGACTAGAGTAGCCCAATCTAGCAAATAAGTTAATGGTTCATAAACCCTCTTTCCACCTGTGTCATCGGGTACACTCTACCGCTCTTGAAACTTCATAACTGCTCTTGATTATTCTTCCTTATTTTTCTGTCTTCTCTATTTCGGAGAGACGAATGGCCAAGGTTATTAGAATTTATCAATATATTTTAGCTACTTGTGTAAATTCGTTGCTTGTTAAATTTTGGGTTGCTTGATAGATAAGAGAGGATTATAGATGCCATGAACAGCAGATATCTATTGGTAGAAATTTTAGCAGTTAGTTGGAAGATTATAAAGTTTTAGCGACAGAAGATTGGATGGAGTAGTGTGACCAAAGGTGGGTAGAAGTCCTCCAGTACTCGGAATTACGAAATGGCTAGAGAAGGTTATAAAATATTTTGAGGAAATAAATTGAGGAGATTAAAGTAATGGTAGACTTTGAATTTTAAAGAATAGCTGCAAATTAGAATTTCGAGGACGAAATTATTTTAAGGTGGGTAGATTTGTAGCTCCCCTTCCCGAATTTTTTTTTAAAAATATTTTATTATTATTATTATCATTTTGTTGAGATTATTATTATGTAATATTATTTTTATTATTGATTATATTATTCTGTCAAATAAGTGTTATACTACATATATTCATATTTATATAAATGAGCCCTACACTAGGAACAAATGCTATGGGGATTATTTGGGTTTTATCGAGATTATATATATATAACGGAATAATAAAATAATGTAGAATAAGTTTCATTTGAAAATATAGATATATATGTGTGTATAAGTGTATATATATAAATATATATATGTGCATGTATATATATATATATATATATATATATATATATATATATATATATATATATATATATATATATATATATATATATATATATATATATATGTGCATGTATATATATATATATACATATATATATGTGCATATATATATATATGTGCATGTATATATATATATATATATATATATATATATATATATATATATATATATATATATATACATATATATATACATGTATATATATAGGTATTTATGTATATGTATACGTATATATAGATATGTATATATCTACTTATTTATATATATAATAGAAAAGAAAAAGAAAAAGAAAAAGAGAAGAAAAACAAATTAAAAAAAAAGAAGCAAGTAGCAGTATTCAGGCCAGCAGGCCCGGCCCAACCGAAGTTATCCCACACCCGAGCAGTAACAGAAGACCCCTTCGGTTCTATTAACGAAACCGATCAATGCAAATATAGCCGAGAGCTATATATAGGGAGAATCGATGAGCAAAAACCCTAGCCTAACCCTCGTGCCGACACCCCACGACCTCCCCGAAGCCTGGGGCGACCACCCCCGTGCTCACAGCGCCGCCGCGCGCGGCCAGCGCCGCGGGCTAGGACCGCGTGCGCGCGTCGGAGAAGCGGAAACGACAGCAGTAGCAGAACAACGAAGGGCCAACTTCGTCACGAGATATCTTCGCGCACAGTCGACCGTTTCCCGAGCCGCTTCTTCAGGTATGAACCCCATATATACACCTACAAATCCATTAGATAAGTCTGGATGGAAATGAGTAGGAATCGGCCCAAAAATCGGCATGAAGTTGACCCAAAAGTCTGTTCTTAGGCAGAACACATCCGATCCAAACACACTGTTTGGAGGGCTGTTTATTTGCAACCAATTAGATATTCGCAAAATCTATTTAAATAGGTTTTTAGTCAACGTATACAGCTTCGAAACCCTTTTTGTAGTTCCTAATTTCATCAAGATTTCAGAAAGATATAAGTTGTTAAAAACTGAGAAAAATATGTTTTTCCAAAACTAAATTTTAATAAAATCCTCCGATACCACGTGTGTCCCGCCAAACCGGGCGACTTGGTCGCGAACCGAAAGCATCGAAAGGTGCGTAACGGCTTCGTGGACGTGTGGGCTTTGACGGAATTCAAATTGGTCGCGTGTGCGCGATGAATTTGATGCATATCCGTCGAAATTCACCGTATCGGCCTCTGTGCAAGTTTTCCAATTACTTCGTGCACGCTCGTCAGATCGAGACGAAACTTGCGCCAACAGGACTGTATCGTTTTTTTGGTCTTTTATGCCAAGTTTGGTCCAATTCTGAGATAGTTGAATCGTACGTCGTTTTGCAGGCCCCACGGTCCGACTCAACGGGCGATTTTGTGCACGGCCCGCCGGAATCCAATTTTGGACATACGGTTGGATTCGTATCGAAAAACCGGACCTGTTGACATATAGTTTGACGACTTTAGAGACCGTTGACTCTGGCATACTTTTCGGTGCAAAGCGGGTCCAACGACGGATATCGTTTTTGCCCAAAATTATCGTTTTGCCCCTGTGTCCAGAATTGGACTTAAGGACAGGCAACCCTAGCTAATTTGACTATTCTGAGAACGTTGGTACTATTTATTTCAGCATCTGGAGACTTCTGAATGTGTTGACTGATTGTGGCTCATTGAGTGGTATAGTATTATTGGTTTCTCCAGCTAAGAACCTCAGGCAAGTGCACTTTCTGATTGTTTTCGATTCATAGTAGTCTTTTTATTTCATGTCTATACATATATCTTGCTGCTTGTTGACACGCTCGTCACACGGAGTAGTCGGGAGGGGAAATATCTTAGTAGACATGTGAACTACCCATGACTATCCCATGAGTCTATTCTTGAATAATAGCCGCTGCGCACGACACGTGCAGTGTGCCGAATTTACCCCTAGCCGTTCACATGTCGAAACGGATATTTCACACCACATAGGTAGATGTCTTTTATTTTTCTTTTACTTCTCCATCGTGCTATGTCATCAGTTATCTTCCAGTTTTCATATCTCATATGTTATTTTCATGTCTTGTTAATTCTATTATATTTTTGCATTATCGTCGGTTTGTGTACTTGTTCCATTCCTGACTGGAAACCAACATTTTTCAGGTTTAGCTGCGATCACTCTTAGCATTGGGAAGGCTTGGGTATGCTGAGGTCAACCTAGAAATAGAAAGCAGTTGTATCAATTTTATTAATTGTAAAATCTTGTATTTCCTTTAATTTTAAATGATGTAATTGTTGTAATAAATTTAAAAATGTGAATGAGCAGCAAATGTTATATTTTGAGCATTTATTTCTTGCGGGCTTGACAGCGTTCTACCATCGACTCTGCGGCGTAGGCTGGCTTGGGCACGTCTCGTATCCGGAAAAGCGGGTGCGGGTCGTGACATGAACGGACGTCGCCACCAACCTGGTCGATAATGCATTATGGCTCACAGACAGCCTATGGCTCAAAGACAGCCGTTAAGTTAAAATGACAAGACAATACGAAATGGTCGCGGACAACCCACTCCTATACGGGAGGAAGAATCAAAAAGGGATTCCAAGGCAACGATCAATGAGACATCGTGGCCGGCCTAGGCGGAATCATGACTTACGGGGCCTGTGTGTGGGCTCGGACACACAGGAGACGTAAGACCGGGCATTTCAAAAGACTATCAAGGTGTACCAGCCATCACGCTATGATAGGTGAGAATACCAAGGGAAACATGTCCAAAATGGCTTGTGATGCTAGCGACCGGTGCATATAGATTAAGTGGGCTTGCTGGTGGCAATCCACGTGCAAGTCCTTGCATTGAAACAAAGTAGTCTAAGTTAACTGAATAAAGCACCTTCTGAATAGGCTTGAATATAACACACCAAATGATCGAGAGTACTTCGTGCAAATGAGTTAGAAAATACGCCTACGATGCGCTAGAACCTGAGGCAGGGACACGCCCTCGACACTGAATTTTTACGCGAACTACGTGTTAAGTTGTTATATATGAATTGTTGACTAACTTGGTTTACTTTGGACAGAGAAGGCCGGACGGTAAGTATGGGTAAGTCGTACATGTATTTCTACGCGACACATGAAATCGGTAACACGAGATAGGTTATGAAATATGCCATGAAACTGATCCTAAGACAAGATTAGAAATACAATGAATGATAGTTGATACACAGAAATAAAATGAACGTGTTTGGTAATGGGAGGGAAGATGAGAGTTGTGCTCAATATCTGTCGATCAATAACCTTGCAGTACCATACAATCGCATTTCATTATTCAACACATGCTTCTCTCGGAGAAGCTCATTATTTCACCAAACATGCTAAACTTGATATCTTGGATTGCCTCCGCTCCCCAAGATATATATGAATATAATCTTGGGGACTAACCGATATAAACCCACTATATCAATGAGTATCAAGAAAATTGAGGGAACAATTTCTTTATTTTTTTATTTCTTTATTTATTTATTTATTTATTTATTGAGGGAAGATGGGAGTTGTGCTCAATATCCTAAGACACGATATGTATCAAGAAAATTGATACATCTTCCCCAAGATTTATTTCTTTAAAAAATCAGAGTGAACAAATGAAAAAATTGGAGAAGCTAAAGGCTGAGAGCTTGAGAAAGTAAAGGCTGAGGAGGAGCTTTGAGAATCTAAAGACTGAAAAAGAGGATTGGGTTTATATGGTTTTGGTAAAGACTTTAAAAAATAACAAAAAAAAAAGAAATAAAAAATTTAAAAATTTAAAAATAAAAAATAAAATAATAATAAATAATAATAAATAATAATATAATAAAAAATATAAAAATAAAAAAGTAAAAAAGTAAATAAATCAATAAATAAATAAATAAATAAATAAATAAAAGAATAAATAAATAAATAAATAAATAAATAAATAAATAAATAAATAAATAAATAAAGAAATAAAGAAATAAAGAAATAAAGAAATAAAAAAACATAAAGAAATAAAAAACATAAAGAAAATAAAGAAATAAAGAAATAAAGAAATAAAGAAAATAAAGAAATAAAAGAATAAACAAATAAAAGAATAAACAAATAAAATAAATAAACAAATACAAAATAAACAATTAAAAAATAAACAAATAAACAAATAAAGAAATAAAAAATAAAAAAATAAAAAAATAAATCCCTCCGCTCCCCCTATATAAACCCTAATCTATTCGCTCCCCCTATATAAATCCCTCGTTCTCCATCATCACAATCCTAGCTGCCGCCACTTGTCCAGAAACCAGAATGACCCTCCTCCTACGCTTCGCCGCCACCCTTAGAATGACTCCCCTCCGATCCGCCACCCTCCGCTCGGCCGCCACCCCTGCTCTCCTCCGCTCTGCCGCCACCCCTCTCCTACGCTTCGCCGCCACCCCCCACCGTCGCCGTGGATGTACAGCTCCGACCCGCTCTCCTTCGCTCCGCCGCCACTCCCACCGTCTCCACCCTCGCAGAGGTGCAGCTCTGATCCGCTCTCTTCCGCCACCCCAGTTCCAGCAGCCACCACCCCCGCTCTCCTCGGCTCCGCCAACCTAGAGATAATAGCTGGCTCCTCCACTTTCGGTGGTGGAGGTCCACTTCCGGTGGTGGAGGAGCAGGAGGAGGAGAAAAAGAACAAGGAGAGAAAAACTTCTTTAAGAGTACGTATAAGAAGTTGAAAAGACGTCGTACCGAACTTTTTTTGACTCTTTGGTGTTAGTTTTTGTTTAATAAGCGTTTTACTAAGCGTGTGGCTCCGCTTGTACAAGCTCTTTTAACTTCTCAAGCTCCTCCTCAGCCTTTAGCTTCTTAAGCTCATTTTCAACCTTTAGCTTCTCCAGTTTTTCATTTGTTCACTCTGATTTTTTTAATATATCTTCTGACTAAATTTGGCGAAGATATATTAAAAAATCAGAGTGAACAAATAAAAAAACTGGAGAAGCTAAAGGCTGAGAGCTTGAGAAAGTAAAGGCTGAGGAGGAGCCTTGAGAATCTAAAGGCTGAGAAAGAGGATTGGGTTTATATGGTTTTGGTAAAGGCTTTAAAAAATAAATAAATAAAATAAATAAATAAATAAATAAAAGAATAATAAAAAATCAAAAAATCAAAAAATAAATAAATAAAAAAATAAATAAAAAAATAATAAATAAAAAAATAAAAAAATAAAAAAATAAAAAAATAAAGAAATAAAGAAATAAAAAAATAATGAAAATAGAGAAATAAAGAAAATAAAGAAATAAAAGAATAACAAATAAAAGAATAAACAAATAAAAGAATAAACAAATAAACAAATAAACAAATAAACAAATAAACAAATAAACAAATAAATAAATAAACAAATAAACAAATAAAAAAAATAAACAAATAAACAAATAAAGAAATAAATCCCTCCGCTCCCCCTATATAAACCCACCCCAATCTATTCGGTCCTCCTATATAAATCCCTCGTTCTCCATCATCACAATCCTAGCTGCTGCCACTTGTCCAGAAACCAGAATGACCCTCCTTCGATCCGCCACCCTTAGAATGACCCTCCTCCGAACCGCCACCCTCCGCTCGGTCGCCAAATAAACGAATAAACAAATAAATTCCTCCGCTCCCCCTATATAAACCCACCCCAATCTATTCGCTCCCCTAAATAAAATTAACGTTTTCTTCCAAGATTATATTCATATATATCTTGGGGAGCGAAGGCAATCTGGTATAAAGGCTTTGAAATGCTCATCACAATCTGGTATAAAGGCTCATCACAATCTGGTATAAAGGCTTTGAAATGCTAAACGTTAAGTTGTTATATATGAATTGTTGACTAACTTGGTTTACTTTGGACAGGGAAGGCCGAACGGTATAAGTATGGATAAGTCGTGCATGTATTTCCACGCGACACATGAAATCGGTAACACGAGATAGGTTATGAAATATGCCATAAAACTGATTCTAAGACAAGAATAGAAATACAATTAATGATAGTTGATACACAGAAATAAAATGAACGTGTTTGGTAATGATAGCGAGTGGGCGAGCTAGCCTCCCCACCAGTGCATAATAATGTACTGATAACCCCACAGTTTGCTTGCAGGGTGCAGGACACGTCGTCAGGTGCGAAGCTTTCCTCGAACGTGCTAAGGTGCGGAGCTAACTCTGGAGCCTTGGAGCGTTGTAAGGAGCTGAAGCACCATATACATGATATAATGTATCGGAACATCGCCATAAATTATTCCATCTTGTAAGCCACTTGGCATGCCTTTATGTTTCAGAGAGAGAGAGCTTGAGAGACTTGTAAACTCGGCCTAGCGTCGCTTGTAAACTTCTTGAAATCAATAAAGAGTTTAAATTTGCTTCAACTTGTGTTCATTTACTTTCCGCTGCAAATGTGGACACTCTATGCGACTCTGTGGCCTAGCTCAAATCGGCCATTTCTGGACTTAGCCTTGCACGGGCGCAACTTAGGACCGTACGACATCACGCCTTAGCGAGGATGATCGCTCCTACGGGAGCGGGGCATGACAGATTGGTATCAGAGCACGGCTTTATATCCTTGGACTTCATTTCGATTCTCTCAGTTTTGAAAGCTCGTTTGGAAACCAAAGAAGTATACGCTCTCTCTCGTGGTGCCTTGGGATGTTCTATACAATAAGTCTAATATTTTTAAAAGCTCGTATGAGTACTCGGTTGAACGGGATCGATAGGCGAAGGCCTTTGTGCCAAACCATGACGGACTTGAGTTGAAAGAAAACCAATGCTAAAAGTTAGCAAACGCAGTGCGTGCTTGAATAACCTTACGCTGACAATAGCGAACGAGTATACGAGACCGAAGTATAGTTCGAACGGGATAATATACACACAGCCTTTTGGCTAAGATGTGTTGAGTATCGCGCACCTAGACCTTCTGGTGTGAACGAGTTGCGAGCGAGATTGACTAGTGTCACGACCCGCACCCTAGAGTAAGGGCACGAGACATGGGTACGTCCAGCCTACACCGCAGTATCGGCGGTAGAACGCTGTCCTAGGTCACAACATCTAACAATATAAATTCTAAACAGTTTATACTCCCCGAATGGGGGTCACATAGCAGAAAGTAAACTCAATCACAAACTAGGGCAGAAGATAAGATGGGATGATAGATAGATAAATACTGCTGAAATAAAAGGAAATCCCAAGTACAAATAGAGAGTCTAAGTGTCTAAGATAATACATATCCCAAATCCCAAGTATCAATATATACAATCATCCAGAATGAATATAAAAGAAGACATCCTAGTCTATATGAGTGTCGTCCACAGCTATAGGGTCCGGCTGCTGGTCCAAGTCACAGCTGTCATCTAAAGTAGCCCCATAATATGTAGGGCAGCCAGCCTCGTCCTCATCCTCTGTAATATTTCAACAGGTCCAGTCAGGACAGGAGCGAGCACAATACATCTCAACAAGTCATAGCAGGAAAAGGAAATATAATCATGCTAGAGAATAAAATACAGGAAACTGAAGAATAACATAATGTAAGAGAGAGACTGTAGTAAATATCTATGATATATATAAAGAGAGATAGTGCTAGTGATTCAGAGTACTGGATAAACATGTGAATGGCTAAGGACTGATTCATGATTACACTACTTGGAATTGATTCATGATTACACTACTTGGATTTATTCACATGTTCATTTATACTCTCCTATTTCCAATCAATACACAAAGATCCATTCAAGTTACATTAAGATTCATGATTATACTACGTTGCCCATAAAGGGTGATTCATGAATTGATTCGTGAAGGCTCGGTGATCATGAGGGTACATGAGTCACTAGCTGATTCCCGAAGATTCATGATAATAGAAGCATAAGATACGTGATGTAAGTGAAACACACATGAGACAAAAGTATCTGATGCTCCCGAGAAGGATAACATCTCATGAAGGGATCCACATAGTACCAATCCGTGTTCCAACGTGTCAGCATCAAGTAAGATAGTCTAAAGCAGGAAATATAATCCTAAACATGATATAAAATGATCAGAGAATGTACTCGCCTGCTATCTGAATGTCCAAGGTGAATATACTGTCCGAGGAGTGGTGTCTGGCTCCTAATCAGAACAGCACAAGTCACAACTGTAACGCCCCAGTCCCAAAATATGTAGGACTAAGTACGTAGACATGCCAGCTGTATTCATACGAAGTACGTAGACCTCGTATAAATACATAAGCTGTAGAATGTAGTACTCCAAAACAAACTAAATCTCATCCACAATGAAAAGAATAATAATATAAAATCAACTCGAATATTTATGATACAATCGTTGGGCGGAGACAAAGTCCACTACCAACTATCTCAATGAAAGAAATGTACAAGAATTGATCTATAAAATGGCAAGACAAACCAAGCGCAATCGTCTTCGAATGAATGGAGAAGACCACGGCCTTGGCTAGAACACCTGCAGTAAATCATGAAAGCAGACACCTGGGGAAAAACCAGGTCCTCAGACGGACGTAGCAAGATACAGGAAGAACAAGCTAATATGAACTGTCAGAATAAATAATATATAAAAGACTATTCTAGACACAAATATGCAAAGGAGATTCTAACCGCCTAATGTGCAATTTAGAGGATAACTTTCATGCACATGGGTGGAATTTTAGGCTATGTGTACGTAACTGGCATCCAGTCATCTGTATCCGGCCGTAACGTCCAAAACGTCAGAGGGTATCTGCAAATATATCGCCACAGTTCCATCCGGAGACTGTGGTTTACCTGTTTGGCTTCCCATACGCATTAGCGACTGTCCTCCCCCAATATTTCCCACACTGTTCAAGTCATGTTCATGGCTCGTCCAGTTTTGTAACTGCTTGAGTCTCTAAAATCCTAGTCATAACAGTTACGAACAACTACCGTCACACGACTTTAGAGATAGCTTGTCAATAAGTCGTGCCCCTAATAAAATGCCTCAAACCGTGTAGTGTAAGTGTCATGGCCAGCGAAGATATAAAAATATCCCGCAATAGGAAGGTAGTCCACTACAACTAAGTTAACATGCATATAGTAAATAAAACGACTAATAAAGTCGCTTGCACCCAAGTGTGGCTTGGACGCGCAGTTCATAACAAAGGAAACTAACAATATGAAACAAAGTAAATAATGCAGAAAATAAATAATTGGCAGTTAATTAGCAAGGTATACTTGCCTGTTGCGACGCCTGGTGAGCTGCCTGGTGTGGTACAATAAAGGTGGCACAAGGTCGACTTCGGTGCAACAACTATTCATGGTGACCTCGGGTGGTGGCACGGACAGTTCCATGGGGTCCAGAAGGGTCAAATTGGTTAGGGTCGATAGGTGGAAGGACAAAATTGGCAGGAAAAGGGGAGAACGTGATTTAGTTGCGGGATGGAGGAAAATCGAAGGAAGTTGGAAAATAATATATATACGAATTTAGAAAATACTTTATATACTTGAAAATATATATATTTATTAGTCAAACTAGGTTTTTAGGCAAACACTTAAAATCACAAATTGTTTTAGGCAAAACTAAGTTATGTCAAAATATTTTATGTAAAAAGCTATTTATTTATTTTTAGTAACGTAATATTTTAAAGACTAGAAATAGTTGTATAATTAGGTAACTAATAATAATTTTTTTTTATACAAAATATTCTTAGAAAATGTAAAAATCTAGAAAAAGATTTGGGGCAAAAAAGTAACTTATTAATATAATATTTTATATAATTCTAAAATAATTAATAACACTAATACTAACAATACTAACAATGATAGATAATAAAACCATTAGTAATATATGTATCCACATATATTATTAACAGAAAGAATAGTAAAGTATTATTAATAAAATATAATCATATTGATAACATAAATTACTATAATAATAATAATAACTAAAATTAAAATATCTTACATAAAGCATCATTCCTCTATTTCCCTGCAAAACTTTGAGAAAAACACATGAGAGAAAAAGACAAGACTTTGGAGAAAACACAAGAGAGAGAGAAGACATCTGTAGGTTTGTTTTCTTCCCAAAAAGGAAGAAAGAAAGAAAGCAAGAAATGGAGTAGCACTGTAGCAGTTGTAAAGGAAATATTGGAGAGAGAAGCTTCAAAGGAAGGAGACGAGGGAAGCGGGGAGGCGAGGAGGAGGCGTCGAAGGTGTACGGGAGGCGGAAGACGGAGGAGAGGGGCGAGAGTGATGCGGAGGAGCGGACGGAAGTCTGGAAGAGGAAGGGGCGGAGGCGAGCTTGAGGAAGAGGGTTTGCGGCGCTGGTCGTTCACCGGGCGGACCACATCGGTCGGTCGCGGGTGCTCCAAGCGGTGCTAGGCGGAGAGGTCAACGCAGCGCACGACAGTTTCGGGGGCACCGATGGTCCTGGAGTCGAGCGCCCGCGGCGGCGCACGCTGGGGAAGATGGGCTCGGAGGCGGCAAGGGCTGACGGGGATGGCGACGAGGAGGTGGGTCCAGCGGCGGTCAGTAGGCGCGGTGGCGGAAGCTCGCGGCGAGGGGACGGCACCTGCGGAGGTGGAGGCGGAGAGAGCTGGGAGATCGGCGGAGAGGCGATCGAGAGGGAGAGAGGTGCGGTGGCGTGCCGGCCGGGTCGGGGAGGACGTCGGACCAGTCAGGCGGTCGCGACAAGGGTTTTGGTCGGCGGTTGACGAGATTCAGCGCCGGGAGCGGCACTTTCGAGGGCGGCTCGGCTCTCGGTCCTCGACGGAGATGGGTCCAGCGCGACGGCGAGGTTAGGTCATGGGTTTCCAGATCTGGTTTTTTTCTTTTCTTTTCTTTTTGGGTTCTGGCTTGGGTCGTGGACGGAGACGGGATGATGGTTTGGTCGGGACGATGGGGTGGTGGTGCCGGTGAATGGTGGCAGGGATGGTGTTGGTTTGGTAGCGGAGGCGACAGGGTGACATGGATGTGGCGGTTATCTGGTGGGGGTGGAGATGACATGGGGGTGATGGTTGGCAGGACGTGACCGGAGAGTCGGGCGGTCCGGGTGACGGGGTGGTCACGGGGTGGTGGTTGTATCCGCAGCGGTGTGCTGGAGATGGTGGTGGTAGTAGGGTTGTTGACGGTGGTGGAGACAGGAAGAAGAGGGGAGACGACGTCGATGAGGCGTGGGCGACGACTGGGTTAGGTTAGGGTTTTAGGGTTAGAGGATTTGGGTTGCTGAATTGTGTCGGGGTTTGTCCGACACGGAGAAAATTGTATGTGTAAAAAGTGGAATAAGATTTTGGATGGACACAGACACGATGCACGCACTATTATGGGTGGTGGAGAATTTGTACAGAAAAATTTGGCTTGTGGAATTATGGAGGAGTACCTGCTTATTTATAGGATGTGGAAATTCCTATTTGGATAGGATTAGAATTGATTTAAAACCCAAATAGATAATTAGCTACTAATAAATTTAAATCCAAATTCAAATCCAAATCCAAATCCAATCTAAATCCAAATTCAATTTAGATCCAATTAAATTCCAACCTTTAGCTTAAAATTAGATAAGGTAAATAAAATTTTAAAATATAGATATTATTTTAACTATTTAAATAATTTCATAAAATCAATTCAAGATTTAAATCGCCATAATAATTCAAAAATATATTTTCCAAAAATACCTATAATATTAATTTCGAAAAATAATAAATATTATATATAAAAAACTAATAAAATATTTATGAACATATATGTATGTACAAAGAATATTATTTACTATTAATAACTGTATAAACCAAAGGCTTTTCATAAATAAATTTATAAACTTGAAAATTTTTATACGATAGATAAAAATAATTAATATATATATTATTTTGAAATGATACAAATAGTAAAAATATTTTTTTTAAAAGAAATATGTACGCTCGCATATATTCGCACTCGTCGAGCAATTTCGAAAATCGAAATTTCGCGCGTGACATACAATACGACTATGCGACGTACAATACAAAATTTTTAAATTAGTACCAAAAATTTCAAAAAAAATACAGTAGAAATTTAGGGGTTTTACACAACAAGTCTAAAATGATAAAATGAAGCTCTACTATGCATTCTACATGAATCTAGGCCATTCTAGGCCAAAGTCAACTCTTGGTCAACTCTGATCAACCCTAGAAGTCAAACCTAGGTCAACTATGGTCAAACTAGGTCTAACAAGTCTAACTAGGCTTAACTAGTCTATTCTAGGCTTAACCAAGACTAAACAGCCTAACTAAGCTCTCACTAGTCTAACAGACACAACATAGGCCCAAAACCACATATATACATATACCACTATCACATATGAATGTATATGTATATCCACATATACAAATAGACATGTGCCTAGCACATGAGCTATCACACATATAGAGAGATCCCACATGGCTTTACATTACACATTTACACATAGGCTATCTTAACTATTTACCCACATATATTTATATATATATAATCACACACATACATAGATTAGGAAATATCTAGATACATATATACATGTATAGGATGCATATATGTGTGTGTGGATATATAGGAGCTGTATGTGTGTTTAATGAATTTACATATGTGTGTGTGATAGGAGGAATGTGTGTATACATGATGAAATGTGTGTGTGTGCTAGAAGGAAAGACATGTGTGTGTGTACTTTAGAACCTGTTTGTGTGTGTGGGACAATTGACAGGACAGCAAGTGAAAACAGTGTTGTGTGTGTGAGTAGCAGGAATTAGGAAACTAAGTGACTAAAATTACCAACAATGCAGGAAATATAGAAACAGTGTACAGTGACTGTGTACAGGAAGTATAGGTGGGTGGAAAAATATGTAAGCTGGTGATAGTGTGACTTCATGGTTCTCAGATTTGAATATCAGGATATCTACACAAAACCAATTCAGTTTTAGAAACAGTTCACAGGTTAACATATTAAGGGTAAATGAATCTCAGGTTTTGTGTAAACATTCAATGGGGTTTAGCAACATGTGACAGGTAAATGCAAAATAGGCAGGAACCCAATTAATCAACATTTCACATTAATTGAGTTCTCAGATTTTTGGTTCAATAGCAATGACATTCTCAAAAAATGCAGGAAAGGGAACCACATCAATTTCTCAGGTTTTTCATATCCAATACACAGTTCAGTTCATTTTAATCCCCCATCTTGGTTCACAGATTAACATTAACCTCAGAAATCAAAATAGTGAGAATGCCATGAATAGATTCTCAGGAAATCATATTTCAGTTCTAATTAATAGTGTTATACATGAAGGGAATCATACTCAGTGTGCTTGTGCTCAGGAAACCTGTGTGTGTCATTAGTTCAAATGTGACAGTGCAAACATGGGATTCTCAGGAAATTAATTCAGGGATTGACAATGTATACATGGTTTCAGTTCAATAGTCCAAATGAAAATTCGAAACCTAAACCCACCAACAACTTAACCAACATCACACCATGAATTCTCAGTTTAAGGAAGGAATGTAAAAGCAGCTCCTAATCTAACAGTGAAGCAATTTGACATAGAAAATCAGTGATACATTGACAGGTAATGTGTAAACCATGACAGGAAAGTGTGAATGTGTTCTACTGTGAAAATCAACCAATCATAGGCAACATAACATGTAAAATATAATTTAGCACATACTTAATCAGGAAATTAACAGAAAGGGGAAGAACAGTGTTCTAACAGTGAACCTAAACTCACTGATACTCACAGTATCAGTCGAGTAGGGCTTTCCTAATTAAACATTAAAATAGCAGTAAAGGCTAGATAATATTGGTTGGTAATTAATAACAACTATGTGTTTGTGTCATACATTCTATTTCGTGTCCAGAAACCAGACACGGATGTGTCCAAACCAATGCACACGCACACACGAGCCTGCACGAATTCGAGTGACCTGTGCACGTGTCCGCACGCACCCGACACGCAACCAAGTGACACGAGACTTGGGGAGTGTCGTATCAGACACTGCCCCGAGCTCCACGTCAAATGACACGCGCCCACGTGTCCTAAATAGCCCATACGAGCCCACGAGCAGCAGGACACTGCTGTCCGCGCGCGTACAGGCGTGTCCACGAGTCCTGTGTAACTCGAACACGACTCGAAATTACCCCAGTCCAATAGAAACCCATAAGCGACCCAAAAATACGAATTCCTATTCAAACACAATTTGAAATCTCGAACGAAATGCCCTTTGTGGCATTTCGTCGAACACCTGCGCATGTCACTGATACGTGTCCGATACGGATACGTACAAGACACGAAAATTGGCAAACCTTATACCTACAGAACCAGGACACCTAGGGCTAGATGTTCATGCAATTAAAACCTAATTTTAATGGGTGGTTAGGAAATTACCTAGGGTTGTTCTTCAACACAAAACTTCTTCAATGAGGGAATCTTCACAAGCCACCCAATCTCTCAAATTGATTCAAATATGTGATTTTACTCCACAATCAGCAAGAGGACATGGATTAGAACATTATGGAAAAAATCCCAATAAAAAAGGAGTCCTATTCATTAAACTATGAAGAAAATAATAAAGGCTTACCTATTCTTTAGGAAATGAAGAACTAATTAAAAGATGCGCAATTTCCTATGGAGACATTATGTAGGCAAGGGGGGGTCTTGGCTGGTCACTTTTGTTAGGGTTAGGGTTTTTAGGTTTCATCCTATGGCTAGGAATGAATCAAGGCTAATGGGTGGCCTAGAAACTAGGGCTCTTTCCTAGTTTTTGCAAATCACTTAACCATAACTAAACTTGACTTAACCTATTAACCAAAACCATCTAATTCTCAAAGTGGCTCACTAAATTAGTTATGACCCATCTAGGTTAGGTCCAATCTAGGTTAGGCTAACCAAAATCACATGACAATAATTAAACTAGTATTTAAATCACACCATTAAATTATTTAAAAATTTCTAATAAAATATATTAAATTTAAATAATTCAAAAATGACAAAATACCCTCAAACTAGAAATGTGGTAGTAACAACTATCGCTCGGACGCGAATAAGTAAGACTTAGAACGTATGTTGATAGAGATGTTACTTGACCAACGCTAAAGCGAACAAGGGAAATGGTTCTTAGACTTTGAGGAACGGACGAACGCACAATTGAACATGTCGATTATGAATCGAATGACCTTTTTGAGGATTTGTAGAATGACTTGACCCCGAGTGGTATATGTGATAGCTTCGAAGAAAAATAAGAGTAAGTGTTGACGACGAGTCGAGTGGCTCGAACCCTGAGTGGTGTATGGACGTTATAGAAATTGTTCGAGCAAAACTAAACGATTTACGGATAGAACGAGTATTTCGGCAAGCGATGATATCGCGCAAAGCCTTAGAACGAGTAATGCTTAGTTGGTTGTGACTTCGAGAGTCTCAAACGAGATATCGTTCGAACGAATTAAGAATGCGTAGTACAAATTACGAAACGGTCGAATGGAGATTCAAAACGATAAAATAAATAGATATTTTGGTCGAGGAAACGTAGTGGATCGTGCATGCGATTTCAAATTTAGTCGAATGGATTGAGACTTGAGTTGAGACAAAATACTCAAATGAAACCGAAGTTAGCACGATTGAAAGATAACGTGCATGGAAAACGTTAGTTTGAAGATACGAAAATGACTAAGGATTTGGAATAGATGTTGCTCAATGACGAGTTAGCATGAGACAATGCGAATTGAGGAATTAAGTTGCACGACTCGGAATTCGTTGCAAAAGAAAGATCGTCAGGTTATGTACATCATCAATGGTATTGAGGCGTATCAAAGATCGATGTACGATAACTCGGGGGTACTCTGATTCGATGAATGATGATCGTGTTAGAAGTTATTATTTCAAAGGATACTATGTTGGAGATTTTGATAGAAATGAATGTTTGGATGAAGAAGAGAAGTCACTTGATTGTTCGGTGATAACCACAACCACAACGATCTTCTCTTGTGCGAGCGCAACTCCAGCCTCGCACATACGTCACGTCGGATTTGGGACGATCCTTCCGCGTGAGCGTTGGCATGATGATTTATGTCCAGCGGGAATGATCGAACTTGAAATATCATGACATGGCAATTTTGATTGCTTCGACTTGTGGTTTGAAACGAAGGCAAATTTGAGGATTGATCGGACTTATGATTGACGACTAAGTAAAGTTGAGGATTGAGTAGACCCAATCCGTGTATCGAAAATGAGTAATTCTAGACACAACGCAAGAGTTACGTCCCGATAAGGACGATTATTCTGCGGGAATGTTGACATAGTGATTCATGTCCGCCGTGGATAATTAGACTTGCGTGAGATCGGGGCACGACATATTGCAATGCTAGACGACCTTGTGATCGACTACGTGAATTGGATAGGATGGATAAGTGAATTGTATAAAACATACCTGAAGAGATAGACTACGAAAATTGCTAGTGTGGACGCACGATATTAACATGTCGAGGATTTGGTTGAGGATAACCTATCATAGGATGACTTTTCTAAACGAGCTCGGACTTGAAGCAGAGAATATGTTGATGCAAATAGGATGAACACTGCTTGATGTTTAGAAATTTGAGTGAAACGAACTTGGGTAGAAACTTCCGTATAAAAGAACAAATGGTTTGACCAAAGGTTTTGGGGCGAGCGTCGTGCAATGACTTTGTACGATGAACCAATAACTTGACTTGTACCTATGACCTTGTGAGATGACCTAGCGGATAGGCGGACGACCCTATGCTGAGTGATTGAACCTGTGTGACTAACATTTACAGTATCGTATGAACGGACGATAGACTTGGGGCAACAAGACTTAGAGTTAGGACGTTGAACTGGGAGTGTGCGTTAACGACAACGAGACTAGCCCTAAACAAAGTGAATGATAGGAATGGATGATGCATAAGTAAAGTTGGGATAACAATTAGAATCATTGATAGGAAGATGTACTCGATGATAGTGCAATACTTGGTCTTAAATCAGACAAGAATTACTTAGACTTGGACGACTCCACTAAGAAGAAATCGTATTGATTTCGTAGACAAGAACGCTTGAGAAACGAATCGGATCATCTCGAGGACCGAGATAAACGATAGTGAGATGCACATGAGTTTGGTTTTAATCGAAGTTAGCAAAACAATCGGCAATTTAAAAACTATCACGAGTAGCTTGTCCGACTTCGCTAATCACTAAGCTTGGTTGAAATGTACGTGTTCGGAGGACGCCTTAAATATGTGCACGATCCAAACTCAGCGATATGATAAACTTGAATGCAGCTGCAAGTGGGCATTGAGATGCGCATGAAAGAATGAGTAAGTTAGCCTCAGCCCATGACTCTCGTGTTTGATGAATTACAACGCACCTCGTGCGACCATTACAGTCCCGTGATTGGGCGCAATAGTGACCGAGTCATAGAAATATGACGACTGAGTGAGTACCATTAACTCTTGAATAAGTAGTAAAGTCATTCGATGAAAATTACCAAATGCCTGCAACATAAAACTTGGAAGGATAACCGAGTATAAGTTCGATGCCATCGAGCAATAAAGCCATTCGATAGGGATTGTCTAAGATACACACACGACATGAGTTAAGGAATGATAGGATGACCTGCACTCAGGAAGTCTCGAGGACGAGACTTATTTTGAGTGGTATATTATGTAATGACCCGCTTCGCCCTAGCGGAACGCCGATTCAAACGGCAAGTGCAACGACTCAAATGAGCCATCGACTCGAAGAGTTGCGTCGACCCGATGAAGAATCGATGCAAGACTTATATTGGCCCATCAAGAATGAATCCAGACTTAGACTTTCAAAGGCGCGCTCGGAGTATCGCTCGACCGATGCGAACATCGCTAAGGTGGGTGGCTCCGATGAACCTATCTTTGCTTATCCTAGACACTTAATAATACGGATACTATCACTAGAATCGCTAGGCGATAACACCGTGCATGCTAATGAATGACTCAACGCACCTAGCTAAGGGAATAATCCCATCTTGTATGCTCATTTAGAACATGGAAAAAAACTCGGAAAAATATAGGAACTCTCGTACCGTACTCCACGCTCGTGCCAAGGCACAAGCTTACATTTCAAGTTTCTTATGCGTTCGATAATGAAGCAATGAATGGTTTACAACAATAAAACGGAAAGACTATCGACATAGTCGTTCCGAGTAGAGTATAGCAATATTGGAAGACTTCGGGACCGATGGGTCACCAAGGCGACTCTCACACAGGGAGTTGTATAATGTATGAATGAACGAATGAACGAATAAGTGAATGAATGAATCAACGAATGAATGGATGAATACGTGAATGATTCAATGAACGAACGAATAAGTGAAAGAAAGAAAAGAAAGAATGAATGAAAGATAAGAAAGAAAGGAATGGTTAGCGACAGGTATGACGGGGACGTACAACGGGACTCGCTACCCACGCTGCACGGCCGCCGCCGCCAACCTAGTCGATAATGCATTATAGCTTACAGACAGCCTATGGCTCAAAGACAGCCGTTAAGTTAAAATGACAAGACAATACGAAATGGTCGCGGACAACCCACTTGTATACGGGGGGAAGAATCAAAAAGGGATTCCAAGGCAACGATCAACGAGACATCGTGGCCGGCCTAGGTGGAATCATGGCTTATGGGCGGCCTGTGTGTGGGCTCGGACACACAAGAGACATAAGGCCGGATATTTCAAAAGACTATCAAGGTGTACCAGCCATCGCGCTATGATAGGTGAGAATACCAAGGGAAACATGTCCAAAATGGCTTATGATGCCAGCGACCGGTGTATATAAATTAAGTGGGCTTGCTGGTGGCAATCCACGTACAAGTCCTTGCATTGAAACAAAGTAGTCTAAGTTAACTGAACGAAGCACCTTATGAACAGGCTTGAATATAACACACCAAATGATCGAGAGTACTTCGTGCAAATGAGTTAGAAAATATGCCTACGACGTGCTAGAACCTGAGATAGGGACACGCCCTCGACACTGAATGTTTACGCGAACTACGTTAAGTTGTTATATATGAATTGTTGACTAACTTGGTTTACTTTGGACAGGGAAGGCCGGACGGTAAGTATGGGTAAGTCGTGCATGTATTTTCACGCGACATATGAAATTGGTAACACGAGATAGGTTATGAAATATGCCATAAAACTGATCCTAAGACAAGATTAGAAAGACAATGAATGATAGTTGATACACAGAAGTAAAATGAACGTGTTTGGTAATAATAGCGAGTGGGCGAGCTAGCCTCCCCACCAGTGCATAACAATGTACTGATAACCCCACAGTTTGCTTGCAGGGTGCAGGACACGTCGTCGGGTGCGAAGCTTTCCTCGAACGTGCTAAGGCGCGGAGCTAACTCTGGAGCCTTGGAGCGTTTCAAGGAGCTGAAGCACCATATACAGGATATAATGTATCGAAACATCGCCATGAATTATTCTATCTTGTAAGCCACTTGGCACGCCTTTTATGTTTCAGAGAGAGAGAGCTTGAGAGACTTGTAAACTCGGCCTAGCGCCGCTTGTAAACTTCTTGAAATCAATAAAGAGTTTTAATTTGCTTCAACTTGTGTTCATTTACTTTTTGCTGCAAATGGGAACACTCTGTGCGACTCTGTGGCCTAGCTCAAATCGGCCATTTCTGGACTTAGTCTTGCACGGGCAACTTAGGCCCGTGCGGCATCACGCCTTAGCGAGGACGATCGCTCCTACGGGAGCGGGGCATGACACTTATGAGCGCTACCTTCTGCCCCTGGTCGATAGTGACTCTTATGAGCGCTACCTTCTGTCCTGGCCGATAGTGACTCGGATGAGCGCTACCTACTGCCATTCTCTTTATTTACTCTGCTGATCCTACAGCCCCTGCGTAGAACGTTGTCCTCAAAGTGCATATCACATAGATGGTTAGGGACCCAGTTGTGTTGTAGTTTTATAGTGTTTACAATTACAGTTATAATTGCATGTTCTTCCTGTATCTTGTTACGTCCCTCTGAGGACCTGATGATTTCTCCAGGTGTGCTTTTGTGATTTTTGCAGGTGCTCTAGCCAAGGCCATAGTTTACAATCTACCTTTGTGATGCTAGCTCTTGGATCGTCTTTCGCTTCGCTCGGCTCTTCCATCGTTGCTATGTATTTTTTTTTCCTTTAGTTAGTAGTGGATTTGTCTCCGCCCAACGTTTTTGTACAAATGACGTTTAGAAGTTGATTTTATGATATATTTATTTGTTGATGAGATTAGTTTCATGACTTTCTACATTTCACAGCTTATGTATACATACGAGTTACAAACATTGGGTATCAAGTTACAAACATAAGTTGTGATTGGGTATTAAGTTAGTACCTATAAAAGTTGAGAGTAGTTGGAAAACAATGATAGTTGAGGGTATCAAGTTGCAATTTAGCCTAGATAATATCATGTTGTTAGTTTTAAATTAAATTCTAAATATTTTAGTATTTATACATATTCATGCATTCAGGAGAATTTTAGGTTTTAATTTTATTTTAAACTATGTGAGAAAATAACTACGGCTACGAGGCCTACGACACTTTTTTTTCTTTTAGTTTTTAAAACGGCATAGATGGCTCAATCTTGAGCCGTTTTGAACCCCCCTTATATTATTTCAAATCTCACTAGCGTGTGTATATCCCTCACCCTCACGTAAGAAAATCCTAAAATCCTATCTAATTTAAACTTTTATATAATTTAAACTATTTTTAATATATTTAAACTAACTATATGGCATTATCTAAATATATATTTAAATTCTAGAAACATATATTTAAATTCTAGAAATATATATATATATATATATATATATATATATATATATATATATATATATATATATATATATATATATATATAAAAATTCTAGAAACATATTTATAACAATCTTATTTAAAATTATGTTTAAAATATTTTAATATAATTTAAATTTCTATTTATATATATATATATATATATATATATATATATATATATATATATATATATATATATATATATATATATATATATATATAAAGAAAAAAAATATATATATATATATATATATATATATATATATATATATATATATATATATATATATATATATATAATATTTTAAACGTAAAGATGAGTAAGGTTTTTTCTAAGGGCACCACCCTTTTGCTAGGGGGCAACCCTTACTTGGGGGCAGCCCAAGAAGGTAGAGAATTTGCTAGGGGGCACCCAAATTTTGCTAGGGGGCAGCCCAACCCCCCAAACCCTTCATTTCTTCTCATTACTCATTCTACACTCTCTCTCCTCAAAAAGAAAAAAAAAGAGTTATCTCCCTCTCCCTCTCCCAAAACCCTAATTTTCTCTACTCCACCACTCCACTCCCAATTCCTCCACCAAGATTTCTTCCACAACATTCGTAGATTCGAAGAGATGACACGCAAGTCAAAGCAACCGGAATCTAGGTTCGTTCTTCCCTAATTTCTTCAAGAATTTTGTACATTCTATTCAAAACCCTAGAATATTTTTAATTCTCTAAATTTTTTGATAAATTAGGTTTAGAACCTCTTTATGGTTCATGAAAGAAATTTTTGAACACAATAAACCCACATTTTATCTTGAAACCCTAACCCTAGAATACGACAAACGAGCATGTCGTTTTTGGCCGTTCGGATTGAATACAGTAGGACTGCCAGGCCTGTGGCAGTCCTAATGTAAATCAGGACTGCCACAGTCCTGACAGTCCTCTTGTGAAAGAGGACTGCCACAGGCCTGGCAGTCCTACTGTAATGAGATATGGGGGTGGGTAACTGCATGATTCTCATATGCGGGAGGTAACTACATGTCATATTTATGTTTTTATTATTTAATAACTGTATGCTATCCTGCAGTCCATCGGCCGCTAACAAAAGAATACGGCCCACCGCGTCAAAGCGGAACGAACGTGCGGACGTCCTCTCGAGCGTCCGCTAACAATTTCTGAACCGGTGCCCCAAGCTCGGTCTCGGACGCCGCCACCGGCACGTCAAGCTCGGTCAAAGCAACGAGCTCTTACTCCTACGCATCCTTCCGATGACGACAACAACGACGACGACGTGCCAATTGGCTGACTCCTATCACGTCAAGGCGGTTCGGCTCCACCTGAGGAGACCGGTCCTTCTGAGAAGGTCAGTCCTTCTGAGCCGCTTGTCCGTCCGTCCGGTTGCTCAATGTTGGTTTCTTTTGAGAACCACATTGCGTATGAAATATGGAAGAACCCGGTATGTATATGACGTTTGTAAGCTAACAATTTAGTATACTATATATATATGTATTTCATAATTGTTATATTTTTTTGTTGTTCGATATACAGAGGACATATCGTATCCTTAGGGCTGTGAGTCACGGGAAGAAAACCGTGTCCTGGCAGTTTGCAAGCTTATCGGAGGCCGTCCAGAGCAAAATCATACCGAGCGGCTTGCACAATTTGGCACAAAATGCCTATCAGACAATGGATAGTGCCCTCATATCCGCCTTTGTAGAGAGATGGCACCCGGAGACCAACACATTTCATCTCCCAGCAGGGGAGATGACCATTACACTTGACGACGTCTACCAGATACTGGAGTTGCCAGTAACCGGGCGCATCATGACCAAAGAATATTACACCAATGAGAAATCTGTGAAATGGTACGAGAAGATCGTCAACTTCGTCTAAAGTCACCTTGGACTTCAGGCTACGAGTTTTACAACTCTGCCAGGCTTCAAGAAGTCATATGGAATTCCACTGTCATTTCTGGTGGACCACTTCATGGATATGGAGGTGGATGACGATGACGACGATATGGTCGACGTGGTGGCCCGTGCGTATATGCTATTCGTCCTAGAAACGGTCGGCATTCCGGACAAGTCCGGAACGTCGATACATGCTAGGTACATGCTCAATTTATCTGAAGTGGATGACTTCATTGATATATCCTGAGGAAGCGGTATCCTAGCCAATCTTTACCACGAGCTCGGCATCGCATCCCGTGTCGGGACTAAGACAATGGCCGGCTGTCAGACTCTGCTACATGTAAGAAAACTTCTAACAATTTATTCTTGTATACTTCAATTTGTTGTTTATTTTTTGACTATTCATTTATAAATTGAATAGGCATTGATATACGAGCACTTTTTGATGCTCAGACGGGCTGACCTGAACCCAGAGTATGTTGAACACCTTCCTAGAGTGTGTCGATGGAGGCCATCCCAGCTGGAAACCAAAAATTGGCAAACACTGGCTTCCATTCGTGAAGTACTAGACAATTTGGTGCCAGAAGAGGTACTAAATTTTGAATTACTTTGTCATGTTAATTTTGCTTTGTTGTTAACTGTTTTCCTACAGATTTTTTGGAATCCATATCGGGATTTACGTGAGCAGAATTGTGAGGTCCAACCAGTTTCTTTATTTCATGGCATGATCACATGCTATGATATCACGGAGCTGTACATGCCTGATAGAGTACTTCGTCAGTTTGGCTTTGTGCAAACTGTGCCGAAGCGCACACTATGACTGTTGGAGCCTCCGTGCGGAACCCAACCTTTAAATTACAAACCGGTGGATTTCGACTGGGTGACTGACTTTTACTCCGAGTGGCAACGACATGTACTTCGGGAATCTGAAAGACGACCGGTCACCCTGATGGCCGACTGCAACGAGGACTACATGCCGTACTTCCTGGGGGTCGGACATCCTAACTTGTCGAACCCTACAAACCCGGGTCCCGTGGCCGTCGGAGCAATTGGAGCTCTTCCTTCCAAAAACGTCTTGTATGCTGGGTTGGTGAGGATGGTGAGTTACATATTTGTAATTTGTAATTAGACTGAGATTTCCATGTTTGTAGACTTAATTCACTTATACTTTCATTTACAGTCTCAAAAGGTGAAGAAATTGGCCTAGACACTCCGGAGAGGTTGCCAAAGTGACGCTAGTGTCGTGGTCGCCAACAAGCTTGATCGTATCGACGACGTGGTCGAGTTCCCCTTCATGAATAATAGGGAGTCTCGTTCAAAGGTCCGACATGATATGTAGTTGGATGTGGAATGATCATTAGTTGGATGTAATCTGGATATTTTTGTAAAGATGTTTTTGTTGTTTGAAACTTGAAGGATATATTTGTTGTTTGGAAACTGAAGTTGTTTTTTTTAAGTTGGATATTTTGTCTGATATGTAGTTGTGATTTATGTTGTTATTTATGTACTTGTTGGATATGTAGTTGTTATTTACGTTTGGAAACTTAAGTTGTTTGCCAATTCCTGATATTCTTGATTTAGTATCAGGACTGCCAGCACCCTGGCAGTCCTAATTGAAATCCTCTGTGATGAGAGTCCAAACATCATTGAATTAATATTTGTTTGCGATTCTAAAATTTTGGCAAAAGTGCTAAAACGGAGGTTCAAACATCTTTTTTTTTGCGATTCTAAAATTTCGGAAGGTCGTCTAACGGAGAAGCGGTTAATCTCAGGCTCCTCGAAGATACGCTCATTTTACGACAAACCGGGCCTCGTTTCGACCTCCCAGCCAAAAGTTATGGCCCTCCAAAGTTTTAACTGACCATAAAATACAGGAGAATGACCATTCTCCGTCTTAATTTACACGGAGAACGGCATTCTCCGTGTTAATTTACACGGAGAATGTCCATTCTCTGTGTTAGTAGCATGGAGAATGGTCATTCCAGTGTTAAAACGTAGGAGAATGACCATTCTCCGTGTAATTTAGCACGGAGAATGGCCATTCTACGTGTTAGTAGCACGGAGAATGGTCATTCCAGTGTTAAAATATAGGAGAATGCCATTCTCCGTGTTAAATTACACGGAGAATGGCCATTCTCCGTGCTAAAACGTAGGAGAATGGCCATTTATATAACAACAAGTTTCAATTAGGACTGCCAGGGGGTAGCAGTCCTAATTGAAACCCTCTGTGATAGAGAGTTTCAAAACTCTCATCACAGAGACTTACAAATAGGACTGCCACCCCCCTGGCAGTCCTACATTCAATTAGGACTGCCAGGGTGCTGGCAGTCCTAATTAATACTTGTTGTAACAGCAAGTTTCAATTAGGACTGCCAGCACCCTGGCAGTCCTAATTGAATGTAGGACTGCCAGGGGGATGGCAGTTCTGATACTAGATCATATAGCCATTCTCCGTGCTATATTACACGGAGAATGGCCATTCTCCATGCTATATTACACGGAGAATGGCCATTCTTCGTGCTAAAACACAGGAGAATGACCATTTATATAACATCAAGTTCCAATTAGGACTGTCAGCACCCTGGCAGTCCTCCTTTTGTGTAGGACTGCCGGGGGGTGGCAGTCCTAATTGAAACTCTCTGTGATAGAGAGTTTTAAAACTCTCATCACAGAGAGTTACAAATAGGACTGCCACCCCCTGGCAGTCCTACTTTCAATTAGGACTGCCAGGGTGCTGGCAGTCCTAATTGATACTTGTTGTAACAGCAAGTTTCAATTAGGACTGCCAGCACCCTGGCAGTCCTAATTGAATGTAGGACTGCCGGGGGGGTGGCAGTCCTGATACTGGATCGAATACTTTAACAAATTGGTATATTTTGCCACACATACTTGCACACATGTAAACACATATAACACAGATAGCACACATGTAAACACATATAACTCAGATAGCACACATGTAGACACATATAACACAGATAGTACACATGTAAACACATATAACATACACATACTGAACTTCATATTTCACTGTATACAAAATTTACTCCATATAGATTAGTGGACTTCATATTTCACTGTATACAAAAATGGTCCTCCATATACAAAATGTCAAACTGTAAATATATTCATACTTAGTCGATTTCGACGTCGTAGTGGTCAGCAGGTAAGTCTCTTGGCTTCTCAAACTTCAACAACTTCTTACAATGGTTGATCTGATCAATGAAAGGTGTGGTCCAAGCGATGGCTTCGACCGGTGCTCTTTTGTACCAAACTATTGAAGGTGGAGGAATCGGAGAATGAGCGATCATCTTTAGTATAACAAAGTGATCCCCGATTAGACCTATAGTACATAGGTTAGAATGTCCGTAGTCCGTCGGAGGAGCGCACATCGGAAAGAATGTATTGCTAATATCCGACGAGATAAGTACAACATGTATCATGTACCTATTAGCAAATAAATAGCCGGCATACGGGACTGACATGTAGTGGTCTTTCCCGGTAACACTGTCGGTGCAAGGGATACTTAACAACAAACTTGCAACCGTTTCTTCGCTTAGGATGCGGGAGTAGAATGGAAGACGAGTCTCTAACTCCTCGTACAGCTCCTGCCTCACCCGTCTCCATCCATCTTTGTCATCATAACCAAGATGTCTTGCAAGCACATGAAATCCACAATGGCCATCACCGGAGACATCGACAATAGACCAAATGTAACTGCGAAGCTCAGGTTGAAATTTGTCAATATACAAACTCGTTGTTTGGCTTGCAACGATATCTTCTCTTGGGAGGTCCATTTTCTCTATTTTTCGGCGAACGGCAAGCTTGTGCTTCCGTGCAGGCGAAGGTTGCTGTAAGCTTCGATCAACATGCTCAAAGGATGATGGATCTCTCTTAGTCGACTCAAGCCTTCTCTTCTGTAAACTAGTCAATCTTGTTTGAGGCCTGCCTTTAGGATTGGAAACAATGGACGGCTCATACATTCTAGTAGTCATCAGACATGCAATTTCTTGGATTTTAAGCTCAATGGACATCCGTTCCGCTCCTACTGAGGCACACCACCTTGCGTGGAGAAGTTTCACTTGTGGCAAAGAGAAGAAATCATCGTCCATCTTCAGCAGGGGCATCATAGACAATTGCCTCCAACGTTGATCGACAGCATCTACTGGAATAGGAATGGATTCACGACGATATTCATTAATCTGATGTGCACAAGGGAGGCCCAGTGTATGTCGATATACATACCCGCAAACCTCAGGATCAAACCCGACAAACTTTGACCTTTCAATCTCATCAACTATTAATGCCAACGCCTTGTGAGATACCGCGTGCATTAAAGCATCTAAGAGTACTTTCTTTCTATGCTCATGCTTGACTATATTCAAACTCATCTCAAATGATGCCTTAATTTTATTCACCGTCCGGTCTACTGATAAATGTATAGCTTGCCAAATAGAGACAAAGTTGATGAGAGATGATTTTAGGTGTCTCTTCAATAAAGAGTGTGCTCCTTCGACACGGTTGGTAGTTGTCGTGCCGTAATGCTTCACCACATTCGACCATGCTAAGACGAATTATTCTTTGTGCGGTTCAAGCCATGTATCTTTGATGTAAGAAATGCATGCCGGCTCCCTCGTCTCCCACTTTTGCTTGAACAAGTACCATGCGGCGTCGTAACTGACAATCGTAGAGGCTCGCCACACACAATTCCAATCATTGTAGAATTCGTCAAAAATTTGTATGTCAATTTTACCATCCTCCTTCCGAAACTTCAACTTACATTGGGCTTGAATATTACGATTGACATGCCAAGTGCATAGCAATGTATCCGCTTGAGAAAAAAAACAATACGAATAGCATTAATTAGGGCATACTCTCTGTCGGTAACAAAAACTGACGGCTCTGTATGATCGGTGTAAAGTATTTTTAGTTTCTCCAACGCCCATGTGTACTCTTCAAGTTTCTCACTCTTCATGAAGCAAAATGCCACTGTAAATGTTTTTCAAGTAGAGGTGAACCCGACAACATGAAAGAGAGGCATCTTGAACTTATTGGTCTTGTACGTGCAATCAAGGACTAATACATCGGCAAAAGACCTGGCCAAACTTGTGCAATCGGGATGAGCCCAAAAGATTAAAATTACTTCATTACTCTGGGGATGTCTTCTATGGAACTCAACATAATGATTATCGGCAAGCAACTTGAGCATTTCTTGCATCCCTATTCTTGATTTCGTCCGGACAACGTTCGAAGAAGATAGGACGTTGTATATTGACTTCATTGTAGACTTGTTCTTCTCATCTTCATGTCGTATGACGGAATATATTTGTCTCGTTGCAACTCCGGAGGTGGACAAGTCTTCGACTATCTTCTTCTACGTATTGTTCAACCGTCCGACATACGGATGACCCAATAGTGTCTCGACAATCTCATGGTTGTGGGTTCCATTCTTCACTTCTACTGTCCATTTCCATTCTTGTTCGTTTTTAATATGTATTGTGAATGGACAACCACATTTTTTCATTCCAACATTTTTTTTGGAACTTTACTTTGGATAACTGTGTTTTTCTTGTGCGTTCTGAACACACAACCTCTTTCCCAGCCAACCACCACACTTTGTCGTCCCGGGCGATTTCGGGCCGATCTGGATATCACCAGAACTATGTTGTTTTCCCGTCCAACTTCTCGACACCAATGTACCGCACCCTTGCTTGATTCAAAACAAAGATCGGTCCAGAATAAATGGGCTACATTGACTGCAATTGGAGCAGGTACCGCAAAATCGGAAGATCTCAAGTCCTACAATAGAACTTAAAAGTTAATACAATTAGACAACATCATAAAGCAAATAGGTTTCATAGATTAGGACTGCCAGAGAGGTGGCAGTCCTTCTCATATGTAGGACTGTCAGGCCCCTAGCAGTCCTACATATGTGAAGGACTGCCACCTCTCTGACAGTCCTAATCTATGATCGGGACTGCTAGAGAGGTGACAGTCCTCTGTGTCACAACCCAATTTTTCATCCGATGAAAAGTTAAAATTTAGTTACCAAGAGGGCTTCCGATGCATCAAAGTGTTCTTCGGACGTGGCGGGAAGAGAGTATACAACATTTGAAGATCCCAGTTGTTCCATGTTCAATATTTTTCTACATTAAACACATAATTCAACTTTTTATATGTGAAATTCATGTTTAAAATATTAAACATATATTAATTCGATGACTTACCAATAAATGGGAGAAGTCAATGACCTAGAGTTGAGGAAAAAATTTGGAATAAAATTCAATGACCTAGAGTTGAGAGAAAAATTTAGAAAAAAATATAGGTTGGGAAAAAACTTGGGGTTAAATTCTTTGACCTAGAGTTGAGGGAGAGAAGAAAAGAGTTGAGGGAGAAAAGAAAAGAGTAGAGGGATAGAGAAAAAGAAAACAAAAGTTGATATTTATACCTTTGTTTGGGCTAGCCCCAAGTAAAAAAAATTGATGGCAAACTTGTAATATTTTGAAACATTTTTTGGCTAGCCCCTAGCAAAAAGGGTGGTGCCCTTAGAAAAAACCATGAGTAATCTATTCTACTATATAATAGGAAAACTTGATGGTGAAACTTTTGAATTCCAAAAATATCCTTACATGTCTATACTAATTAAAAATGGTTCATTAATTTTAATAAGGACAACTTAATAATTATGAAGACTACCCCTTGATCTTCCTAAAGAGTTTTCCTAAATTAACTAAAAGAATATTAAAATACGTGCAAGGCACGTGCTCATGTGCTAGTATATATAGAGAGATAAGATAGAGAATATCTTACTTATTTTATTTAGATAGTAGGCCCTAACAACTGTAACATGCGGCGCGGCCCGGCCCAAACTCGGAAAGCGGTTCTGACCGGCTTTAGTTCTTCCGACTCCGGTTCTTTAATTCTCTCTCCTTTACTTCAATTATCCCCCAATTTCTCCGTTCTCTTTCTCACTGATTTGATTTATCCCAAAATCGAACAAAACCCTAACCCTAGAATTGCCCCCACCAGATTGCAAAACCCATAACCGTAGAAATTCACGGAGGAGTGACTTCGAATTCTTCAGAAACCCCCATATTTCCAGGTTGTGATTTCGATTCCCGTGGCGAAGATTCATTTTTCTAGGGTTTGGCAATCTCTCTCTCTCCGCCGCATATGAAGGATCCGCTTGGCCGGACGAAGGTCGTGATGCGGCACCTGCCGCCGGCTATCGCCGAGTCGGCGCTGATGGAGCAGATTGACGGGAGGTTTTCCGGCCGCTACAACTGGGCCCGCTTCTGCCAAGGGAAGACCAGGTTCGATTTGGGCTTTTTAGGGTTTTACTTGTCTCGTTCTTCTTTTTTGTGGGGAAAAAAAAATGAACTTTTTCTGTTTGTCACTGTATATTTAGTTTTATCGGCGTAATTTAGTTGATGGTTAAGTACCATGTCCATGTTGCGTCTTGCCGGACACGTATTGTTTATTATTAGACATTGCTAGTGAGTTTGTGTCCATTTTCACTAAATAGAAGCATGCTTATTGGGCCTTTAATATATTTGACATTGTTTTTTTGTGCCTTCTCTAAGGGTTTAAATAACTTTGTGAGGTTTTAATAATCAGAGGTCAAAAACTCGGTTTCGCTATTGGTTTCAGCAGTTTTTGAGGGTATCGGTGGTTTGGAGATTGTAACCAATCAGTTCCAGTAGTTTCGACGGTTCCGAACCCTCCAATGCCGGTCCAAAATGGTCGAAATGGTGTCGGTTTTGGCCGATACTTAAAACTTTGCTATAAACATGATACCAACAAGGAAATTAAGCTGATTTACGTATTAGGTTGTAATGCAATCACGAGATGATTAATTGATGGAGTATCGTCTGATTATATATGTGTGGTATGTTTTTTTGTAAATGTGGCAGCCAGAAGAATCAGAGGTGTTCTCGCGCTTACGTTGATCTTAAAAGGCCAGAAGATGTACTTGAGTTTGCTGATTATTTCAACGGGCACACATTTGTAAATGAGAAAGGTAATTGTTGGTCCATTTTATCTCTTTTTGATTGTTAGATTCTCATTGTAATCATTGAGGATATCAACCGCAGACTATACTTGAGAAGGAAAAGCGGTTTATATCTTAACTTGGAAAATGTAATAAAGTAACCATCTTATCATAATCCAATCATATAACACTAAGGCTGTGTTTGATTGAGCTTTTTTTTCCATCACAAAAATTCCAGCGATTGTAGCGTTTAGCGTATATTTTCCATTGAATTATTTTCCAAAAATCTATCATTTTTCATACTTTCCTCCAAAATGGTGGAAAATAAAACTGGCCCAGCCCATAGGAAAATATCAATTTCCATGGAAAATAACTATTTTCCATGGAAAATAACGACAATCAAACACCCAAATTAATTCCATGGGATTTTTTTCCATGAAATTTTTTTCCTAGTAAAATAATTCCGTGGAATTAATTTCTTTCCACGTGTTTTCCATCTTGCAATCAAACACACCGTAAGTGTTATCATAATCCAATCATATAACACCAAGTGTTATCAATTATCATAATCCAATCATATAACACTAAGTGTTATATCAAATGACACTCACCACCATTAAACCAATTGTGATGACTATAACTATCATAATGACTCTCTTATAGTCTTCTTTCTCTTAATTAATAAGACAACCAAGTGATCAGCAATGAATACCAACTTCCTCGGGTTTCAGTACAGTTAAGGTATTTATGAAGTTCTTTTAACGGATTAGATAAGTAATTTAGATGGAAATGGCTGAAGGATCTGAAACTCGAATTGTGGACCGTTGGTTAGGCCTGTCGTGATGTTTCTCGTGTGTCTTTTCGAATTCTCCTTAATGGAACATATGAACCCCAGTGCTCGTGCGCATACGTGGAGTGGCTCTGTTGTTGAAGTTTACTTTTATAAGTCGCAAATGCAGGTTGGCTCGAACATGCATAATTGTTTAGTCAAATGTCAGACATTCTCAAATGGTAGCCATAAGTCTAATTGAACTATATGTTCCTTCGTGATGAATTTCCTTCAACAAATCAATTCCACTTCTCATTACACTTCTCCTAATAGTGCAAGGAACTACTCAGGTGTCTCCTTTGTTGCATGTAAATAAACAATGTCACCTCTGTAAACTAAGGTCCATTATCAGTTATCAGCCCATAGTCCTGGCAAGTCCTAATTTTGAGGCTTCTATGTCATAATTGTGTCAGCTAGAATTTTTACTCGCTAAGAGTATAAATGTTCAGTTAACTGCCGAGAGTAAAGTTTCAGATTGGTCCTCAAAATTTGAGTTGTGCTTCTCCATTTTACAGGAAAAGACATGACTAATAATTATGCGTCATATAAAAATCACTAGGTTAGTTGAAACTGCAAGATAAATATAAACTCTCATTGTTGTTTAAGAAACATGAGAGGTGAGTTAGTGACAAGTTATTAAAAATAATTAATCATATGACACCTGTGGATATGCATATAGATATTGAATGGAAACAGTTGTGTATGGCCAAACTCTTTAGAAAGTTAATATTTGCTTTATTTTCATGGAGAAGATTAGCTTCTTACGTTTGTCTTTGTTGCCTACTTGTTTGGCAAGTGCTGCATATTCTGAAGACAGTTATTTAGTAGAATAGGTGATTGACTGTTATGGAAAAATGATTGAATGTTACAGAGTAAATGCTTAATCTCATACTATTTGAAATATTAATATCACTTGAGCAGAATGCTGAATGTCCAACCCGTACCTTCCATAATACTACCTTCAACATGTACAAGCTATGTTTTTGCAGTCAATTATTTCTTCAAGACTAGATTCTGAAAGCTAAGGCCAAAGTTTCATTGTTGCATTTACTAACCTAATCGATACTATTGTCAAAGAACACAGTTATCTCCAAGGGTTTGTTCTGAAAATACTCCTGGATCCAGTGTTTTGTGCGGTAGGTATTTCAGTAGTAGAAGGTACCCTATCAATCTGGAAAGAGGCATTTTCCAGTAGTAGAAGGAATCATCTCACTTTGGAAAGTGTCGTATATGAATGAAAAAGGGGACGGCTTTATGCTAGGCAGGCTTGGAAATACGGTGTTCTCATGACACGAGGCTAATTGTAGGCCGCAATATCTAATGAAGCTGGTACAAATAAAACTTCACTTTTGGTAATAAAAATTGTTGATATTGTGACTCTTGTATTGATTGTGCTCATGATAATGATGCTTAAATTAACAAGTGATAAAATAAAATAAATAACAAAAAAAAGTATATGGAAATTCACTGCAAAAGTGCCCCTCTAAATTGGCTATTTCTGCTTTGTTTTTTCTTTCATTTTTTTTTTGCGAACAATTCCTTTTTTTTGGGTATTGACATGGATTCTATCCTGGAAATCAGATTTCTTCTACATAAATGGGGGTAAGGATATGTATGTCTTGACCCTCCCCAAACCTTGTGTTAGTGGGATGGGAGGACCTTGTGACATCTGGCACTCTTTTAGTATCTACTCTATCATGTTATATATGTATTATGCTATTTGACTTTATCTTTAGATCCATATAACATATCTTTATACATATCTTTATGCATATGCATGCATAAACTTGCAATCTTGGCTAACTATATCCCAGTGAGATTTGAAATCTGTAGGTTTGATATCCTAAAGTAAGTTTATTGGAAATGTGTGCTATTTACTGTTTGATGATTCTCCTTGACCTGATTCAAAGGTGGAAAGTTTGAAAATAATTCTTTTAGTGATAGTACTTTCAACAATGCTTCCTCAGGTGCACAGTTTAAGGCTGTGGTAGAATATGCACCGTCACAATGTGTGCCGGAGGTACGGTCCAAGAAAGATGGGCGGGAAGGGACTATATTAAAGGGTATGTTAATTATATGCACTATTAATCATCACTGGACGCCTCTTAGTTAAGTTCTATTTTATTTTTTTGCCGAAGGACTCATATATGCTAGATTTTTCTGTCTTAATCATAAGCAGTTCTTTGATGAATATTTAGATCCCGAATATTTGGAGTTTCTTGAGCTTATTTCAAAGCCCGTTGAGAATCTTCCAAGTGCTGAAATTCAGCTAGAGAGGAGAGAAGCTGAAAGTGCTGGTTAGTTGTAACATTATTTTTGCACAGGAACTCATTGTGTTGTAGTAAAAGAAACATTTAGAGTTTACCATGATGTATGTGTATTAACATCATAATAATTTGACACACCAATATTTGCTTAATTTGTGCTATAGGTGCAATAAAGGAGGCTTTTGTGGTGACACCCTTGATGGAATTTATTCGACAAAAAAGAGCTGCGAGGAGGTCCCAGGTATATTCTGTAAATTGCTCTAGCTTGTAAACTTTATCTTGATGCTATCTTTTTTAATTTTGTGTATGTTGCAAGGATGCTTATTAGCCTATATTTGTCTGCTAGGCAGTCTTTGGTGTTTGGCAGTAACTTGAACTGTTGTTATATATCTTTTCCAAAAAAATAATCTTGCATGGACATGGATACGAAGGTCATGTTACTGATTCTGGTGTGTCCATATTTATTTTGGAGTGTTTGTGTATTGTCCCGTGTTTGGCTCATGTAAGACGGTCCTGGCACTGCCAATTTTTGTGTGTCCGTGCTTCCAAGTCCCAAATTGAAGGATGAGGATGACATACACATCACCATTACCCATCTGATCAGCACTTCAAGCACTCCTTATTATGTTAAGAAAAGTTGGAGATGAAACCTAAGATGACATCAATTTCAAGAAGAAACAAAGATTGAATCATATCTTAGGAAGGCCTCAGTCGAATCATAAGCACTATGTATATTAAAAAAAGTTATATATTATGTGGGACCGTACATGATTTTTTATAGTGTATTATCTTATAAATTTAGAACATTCTGAGTTGTGGTTGGTCAAACATATTGTTTAACCAAGGTTGTTAATTTATCGGATATTAAATTAGAGGTTCTACTGGATCAGTAGTTTATTTAGGTATTTTAGAGTTTGTCAAAGATTTCTTCTATATTTTTTTGATTGAATCAGGTGCCCATCTTTCATATGAATGGACTCATAGACTTAAGATGGAAAGTCAATATGGTACGAGTTTAGTTGTATTCTATGAGTCTTTGTTTTGAGTTTCCTATCAAGTACTTATTACCATATTTGTGTCTTAGCGTTCTTATAAGTAACAAGAAACCCTCATTTAGAGAGTATGTTGGTTATCCCCTACAAGTTACTTGTCTGCACCAAATTAGGATTAGCCATCATCTCCTCTTCCTCCACCAATGCCTACTGCTTTATCAGAGCTTGGTATCTGAAACTAATCATGGTATTTGCCCTCAAACTAAACAAGTGGGTAAAATAAATTCTTGCAGTATTTCAGTGACGCTTTATAGCCCTTTTCGGTTATTTTAGTGTCATCTTGAATATACTCAACTAACGACTAACAAGTTTGTTAGTTTCTCTCCTTGTGTGAAGTGTGAACAACACATTCTGTTCTTACTCTCTATATCACCCTAACTATAGTTTTTCTTTTCTCCTAGTTATGCTGCTTGTATTTCTATAGTTCTCTATGTTCTGCAATGTTCGTTGACTGCGTTGGAATTTTTTGTGGGCATTATGATTATATTTTCGGATGACATGACAGAGAGCCGCTGGCAATGGGAAACTTAGCAGAAGGGCTGAAGTAGTTTCTAACAGTTCTGGCCCTTCACCGAAACGAAGTACCGAGAAAAGAAGGGGCCCCAATGTCATGGTATGTTCTTGCGAGACTAGTTTTTAACTAGACTTGTTTAATATCAACATCTCTTGGGTCTTTAATGTTTACTTTTAGTTTATTGCTTGCTTATCAAATTGTCAAAGTAGATTATACCTTTTCTTTTTTCCCTTATAAAGTGGACAAGCTACTAAATGATGTAGGTAAACCTGCTGGCTGCTGCACGATCTTTTGTATTCTGAGATATTTTTGGTCATTTTATAACAACAACAACAACAACAAAAACAGCAGCAGCAACAACAATGCCTTAATCCCAAAGTTCCGGGTCGGCGTGTTCTGAGATATCCATTCAGTTATTTGGGTCAGCTATTTGAATCTTTTTTTTCGATTCAGTTATGGTAAGGGCCATTTCCTCTGTAAAACTAAACAAAGTCATATTATTCGTTAAAACTTCAATCCATGTTAGTTTCAACCTACCTCTAGTCCTAAAGGCTCCTTTTAACTACTATCTTCTCACTCTTTACGAGAACTATCTATTGGTGTCACCTCTTACTTCCTACAAATACATTCAATTCTTATTCCATACATCCTTCTTTCCTTTGTCATTTCTACTACACTAATTTTCTTATATTTTGTTTATTTATTAATTGTCCGACACTCTGATCCATAAATCATGCCTGGTCGCATGGTCCTCCAAGTGTCATATGTAATTTTCCTTTCACTTCAAAGTTATATTTCTATGACAAAGTAATCCAAAAGCAGAAGCAATCGTCCATTTCGACTATCATGTTTTTATTCTACGCTTGCTATCATTCTGAATTTCTCCCTGACGATGAATCATTGATCATAATACCAAAATCTATCACACCCATGTTTCTCTTGTCCATCTATATGTACTTCTGCTGCCTGCATCAATTTTTTGTTGAGTTGTATTTCATATATTCTGTTTTTTTCCTACTAATTTAAAACCCTTAGATTAAGTTTCTCTCCATACTTCTACATAACAAAAGGGCATTTTTATAAGTTGTTAAAATTTGATGGATATGGCGAACTTATGGCTGAAAATGACGCGAGAGATAAAATTAAGGGTATGTCTACATCAAGCTTTTTATGTATCAGCCAAAAATCGATACGTTTTGACAGTTTTGAGTCTTTTGACTTGAATTGGAGGGTCCAAAGCTGCCCGCCCAAAACTACTGAAACCAACCGATTCAAAACCATCCAAATCCCCGTAAACAGCCGAAATTGATCGTCATAGGAATGGCTTGAAATCCAACACCAAAACTGATTTTTTTTGGACCTTGATCTACATACCATAGTAGTTGGTATCATATATAATGAATAAATTTGATACAATCTAATTATGCTGGAATTTTCAGCCAGACCAATCTTTTGTGCCACTAGGTTTCAGATTTGCTTCAACTAAAAGCAAGGTGCAACACACTTTGGCTGAGACCTTAAAGCTTTGCCTTGTCGTATTGTTCTTAATCAATTTGGATTCAGAGTTCAATATTACCTTCTTATTTCAGTTTCCGCTGTAGCTTTTCATCCATCCTGTTTCATGAGGTTTGTGCTATGCTACTTGAACTTCTCTGGCTAAGTGATTGGAAGGGATTTGACTTATACCCCCTAGAAATGATTTGCTGGACAAGCTATTGCTATGTATTCTGACCTCATTGACTTCATTAATGAAATTGATTTGGTGTATAAGATAATACTCGATATACATAGTGGAATACCAGCTGGTCTATTTGTGTAATGTGCATGCTCTTTTGTGAATTATGCTGTCTGATTTTGCAAATATTTGTTGGTTGATGGGGTGAATAAGAAGAGCATGACAAGAACATTGCAGTATATTTAGGGCGAGAATGATCTTCTCTGGCCTTATCATATCTAACCTGTGCCCTCCTTCCTCATTATGCCTATTTCGTTATTAGTTAGCCACTGTTTGTAAAGTTTGCTATATGCACACTCATACTAAGCCAGGCACATTTTGTTTTGTCCACTGAAGTTAAAAACTAAATTTACTTTCATGGTTGGGTTGTATTATATGTTGCATTGACTATATCTATAGGTATTTGCTTTTGGCCTAGGATTATAAGGAAAAAGGTTCCATGCCTTGCTGATAGAACGGTTATCTTGGGGCCTGTGCCTGACAGCAAGATCTTGACTTTAGTCACCAACCTAAAATCTTAATTTCTTCCCTTTTTTTTACCTTTTAGGAGCTACAGGGTAGCTTCTCACTGGACAGTCTCCAAACCAGGTCTCTTGTACAACTACAGTGAAACTTATGATTGAACACTGACACTGACGATTCTTCCTACTCAAGTAATGATGTCATTATGTATGTATGAGATTATCACTTGTGTTAGTATGTTGGTTTCATGTGCAGTATGTTACGAGGGACAGTACAAAAAATGGAAGTGGAAAGGATAAGTCAACTTATGTACTAGTGTCGAGGAAAGAACAGCTACTTCCTGCTAAACCTGTGCTAGAAGGTGAACCTGGTATGCACACACTACTTTTTTTAAGTTTGTTAATTTCCACGGCAGGGTCACACACACATATAGGCATTGCTGGATTTTTTGGATTCCTTGAAAAGCAATTAGTAGAGAGTGCACCTGTACAGGTGAAGTATTGATCTTGTTTTGACCTGCCAACTAATCTAGCCATATTCCACTTATGGACCTGCAAAATCAATCTTAATCACCAATGCATATATTATAATAATGGTTTGAAAATCTAGCATCTAATTTGGTCCTTTATTTTTGTCATCCATTAATATTTTGAAAATATTTGGATTTCATTTGAAACATGGTTAGGTTTAGGTATAGCATATACCCCTCTTTGTTTTTTTTGGTGTTTTCATCTCGTTTTGATCTCACGCTAAATGATGTCCAATCAGTATATCATTGTTTAGAATATTTATGGAAGGTTGGTGTTTGAACATGGTTTATGGATAATTTATATAGTTCGATATTCATGTTGCTACTTTTATTTCAGGCAGCAAATGTCTGGTCTAGCCAAGACAGGAACACTTAGTGCCCACTTCCAGTTTTATTTCGGCAGAAGATCTGGTCATATCATCCGGTCTCATATGTTTATATGACGGGTTTTACTGTAACTATAACATAACGTTATAATTTTGACTTTTTACTAAAATGTTTGCAGTACATTTACAGTTAGCCTCTCAAAACTCGGACTTGGTATTGTTGTTGGTCACTTTTCCAGAGTTCACATTTTAAATTTTGTTAAATTTCATATAATGTATCTTGCTCTGGTACTCCTAGTTCAGAAAGAGGATTCAAAATCTATTCATTTTAAATATGGAAACTAGATTGCTGTATGTTCTTTACACATACAAGTTATAATATCACACAATTATGGGCCCTCTTTAAAACATTTTAAAGTTACTATGTGAGATGGACATATTGGCCCAGTCTCAAGTCAATGACCATCAAAACCAAAAGAAACATGCTGTTACTTACCAGTTTCAGCCTATGCTAGAACGAAAGACTGTTATAATGTGTGTTGATTAACATTTCTAAATAGTTACAAAAGGATATGGGACTCGAGGCCATGAGGCACCAACTAATACATTTTGGGTAGGGTCAAGATGTAATTAAACTTACCCCAATGTTTGTAGAGGTGGTTTCCGCGACTCGAATGTGCATCCTCCAAGATGCAAGCGCCAAGCCTAGTGCCAAGTAATTCTCTACATACTTTTAAATAGTTAATAATATGAAAATAAATTTATGCCCATGCTGCCTTCAAGTGCATGCTTCCGTTGTCGTAAAAGGGATATTTTAGCAAATGCCGCCACTATAAATATACAAACTAGCATATACCCCGACTTATTTTAAAAAAACTAACAAATGCCCCATTATGAGTAAAACAATCAAAGTTTTGGTTAATAGTGGGGGTATATCTTAAATTTAAAATGTTGTATACAAAGGAATGGGAACATTTGCTAATTTTTTTAACTAAGTGGGGGTATATGCTAGTTTCTATATTTGTAATGGGGGCATTTGCTAAAATATCCCTAAAAGTAATGTGCGTTCACAGGGAAAATAACCATTATTGGAATTGAAATGTTACCTAGTTCAAATTTTTGTTTTTTTTTGGGGGGGGGGGGGGGTGGTTGGTGCAAATAAAACTATGACAATAATAATAAAAAAGTTTTTATAAGTGAAAGTTGAATTAGAGTGTAAAGTATTTTTATAATAGTAGACAATTTAATAAAACAGGATCTAATTAGATTGAAAACTGCTTTATTGAAAATAAAGGCAACTCATGGAAACTTACATTCAACTGACTTGAACATAAAACATAAAAAAGTATTTTTACTAAAAATATTAATCAAAATCATCAGAGTCGAACCTGAGACCAACACTACCAACTACATAATTATTAACCACTGAACTATTACTTCTTTGCCGTCTTATAAGATACTAGTATATAGGCACGTGCGTTGCACGTTTTTATAGATTATTATTAGAAAATTGTTATAATTATTCCAATCTTTATTAAGACTACTTCGAAAGACTAAAAGCCAACTATCATAATTATTTTACATTTATTATTATATTAACATATCATGCAAGACTATTTAGGAAGATCAAAAAATACCTTCCGTAATTACCTAGCTGTCCTTATTAACTTTAATAAATAAGTTTAATTAATAAACATATGCAAGGGTTTATTTGGAAAGAAAAGTTTCACGGTGAAGCTCAACTTTTCTCATTATATAGTAGTATAGATTTTTGATTTTATTATGCAATGTACACCCAGCCACCCCCTTGCTCCACCCCACCCGTGCACACGCATAAGGGCAGATGTTGCACTCAGCTGCAGCCACCTATGCTGCGGCGTACGACCTGCAGGAAGGGGGGGGGGGGGGGGGGGTGTTGGGGAGAATAGGCCAGCAGACAGTGGGGCAGTGGAGTGCAGGGAGGTGGCAGCACACGACTGCTAGGTCTTGGATATTTTTGGTTAGAGACGTGAAAGTTTTTAGCTTTAGGTCATAATTTAGACATGTTTTGCGTGCCTGACTGTTAAACGGCTGACTAATGGACTAACGTAAGGCAACAAAGTGATAATAGGGGAAAGTTAATTGTATTTTAATGCAAATTAGCTTATATGTTTAGTAACAGTCTATTATCTTGCAAATGTTAAAGGGAAACTGGCCCTTGACAGAGCAGATTGAAAGAAAAATGGATTCAATTAACCGAAGCCAAAAAATAGGGGAAAGTTCATGGTATCCTCATAAACAAAGAAATAAGTTCTTAGTAGTTAAGTGATAATACGGGAACATTCGTGGTATTTAAATGCAAATTAGTATAATATGTTCAGTAACAGGATTATCTTGCTAGTGTTAGATGGAAAGTGGCACTTGACAGAGCAGAATGGAAAACTGGATTAGTTAATCGAAGCTGAAACTATTGGAATAATAAGGGCTTTCTTGTTGTCATTGTTGTTTTAGTACGTATCTACTCTCTTTGCAGGAACTGGGAGCAAGGGAACAATTTCTGGAGCGGCTGCAGTTGTTGAAACAGGAAAGAGGAGACTGACGATTTTGAAGGGCAAAGAGAGAGAAGATTCTCATGTAAGCAATTATTGTTGTACTCATCTTGAATGAGTTATGCTATACTATTTTAAGCTTCTATTATTTTCACAGCAGAAGAATATCATGTCATCATCAGTAAAAACTCACCTGTTTCTCTCCCAAATCAGAATCACCGAGAAGAGGCTAGCAGAAGAATCATAAGAAGCATACTCACTCATAAGGAAGGGGGTCAGGGTGCATCAAACACGGAGCAGCAAATGCATAGTACAAATGCGGAGAAGGAGAAACGACCACCCCGGCCTCCCATTGCACGCCCAATCACGAAGGATTATGCTTCTAGAAGTTCTCTTCCATCCTTTTCTGATAATGATGGCAAAAAATACATCAATGACAAGGTTTCTTTGAATGGTCCTGTTTCAGTATCGAATACTGATAAGCACGATAAACGTCGGAGAAATAAAGAAAGACCTGATCGGGGTGTGTGGGCCACATTTCGTCGATCGGATGAATCTCATCGCAGTGAAGAACCTCTTTCATCATCTTCCTTGTCTGCACAGGTGCCATCAGATTCATCAGATAGCATTCAAGTAATGGAGGCTAAAGTTGGAAGTGAGAGTATGACATTTCCAAATTCCCGTACTGGATTAGGAAGTAATGCAATGACAACTAATCATATGCAGCCAAGGCATGGGGAGATTAATTTCAGTAGAAGTGGAGAAATTAGAAGCGCAGGAGGTGGCGGACGATTGAGTTCTGCTCCTGTAGAGAATGGTTAGTGTCACTTTAAGAACTACTAATTTCTTCAGCATATCTTTATGTAATTTAGTGCATTTGATTTATGTCTAGCACTTAGGCATGTGGGCCGCCGTGGACCTGCACCTAATTTCAAGGAAGTTGATAGTTCCATGAGTTTAGCTGAGGCGAGGCTTTCTAAGCGAGGTCCTTCTGGCCATGGTTCCCATGAGGTTAGCCATCATCTATTTATTGTTTCTCAGTTACTTCTTGGCTTCTATATGTGTTCCTTTTTAAGCTAGCCTTCTTGGTGTCGGTATGTGTTTTTTCTCATAAGTAGCAGTTATTAGCCCTAACTATCTACTGCTCTGCAGCGGCAAGTATGGATTCAAAAATCAGGTTCTGCTTCGTAGTTTCCTTTTAAAAGGTATACTGTTTCCCCCTTCTTCTTGTCATTTTTCTTTCCCTTTAAATTAGTTGACCATTCAAACAAATGCTTTACTGATAGGATCAATGAACTATTTGGTTATGGTGTGCTTGAGTGAGATGCCTTAGTAGTTACAAGTAATGCCTTAATCTGGTGTCAGTAATCCAACTACAGATGTACTTGTAATATCCTACTATTTCAAGATTCTATATTTATTTGACTCATATTCCAAATTATGTTTGCTTTAAGCATTGTGTTACCATTTTATAGGATACAATACCAGCAAATTCTTTCCATCCCTTGGGTATATTTATGGCCTTGAAATTAAGTTCAGTTATATATTATTATTCTAAATTACATTGTATAATATTTTTTTTTTTTGGCACCAAGCTTGTGGGTATCTTGAATGTAACCTATGAAGCACGGGTACTTTGTTTAGGAAGGCTTACCCGTACCGGTTACTGGTCTCCTTGGGTACTTACCTCAGACAAACATAAATTTTATTTATTTGTATGTTTGAATTTTAATTTTGGGTACATCGTGGGTACTTCTTTGGTAGTTTGTATTTTCTTTCTAGTGCTAGTCATATGACCATATCCTTTAAAATATAGCTTTGGTACTTTTGTTTAAGAAAACAAACTTTCTTTATTTTTAAACTTGAACTACATCATTTTCAGACTAAGATTCATTCATGAAAGAAATTTAGACTTTTAGTTTTACTTACTATGTCATGCAAATATATATATATATATATATATTTTTTTTTTTTTTTATATATATATATATATATAAACGACATCATTTTCAGACTAAGATTCATTCATGAAAGAAATTTAGACTTTTAGTTTTACTTACTATGTCATGCATATATATATATATATATATATATATATATATATATATATATATATATACCATGGATTTTTTTAGAAATTGTTGTATCGATGTACCAGATATGTACCGTACATGTACCTATGCTTCATAAAATGTAACCAACTCGGCTTTGTATTCATTTTTCGGTTGCAGAGTTTTATGTCGACATGATTAGTAATTAAGAACATGTCTATTTAGCTAGTGCAACCGGTATGAGAATGCTAAGATGGATGAGTGACAAAACGTTAAAGGATAAGATAATAAATGAGTGTATTCATGAGAACATTGAGAAGTTAGAGATGACACCGACTGAGGACGAGATGAGAGATAACCATCTTAGGTGGTTCGGACATGTGCAATGCAGACCAATAGGTGCTCCCGTTAGGAGCAGCGATAATATGATAGTTAATGCAGCCATTAGGACTATAGATAGGCCTAGATGAACATGACCCTTAACAGAGCCGTTAGGACTACATATGACATGGCCCTTAACAGAGCTGTATGGAAGGAGGATTCAAAAAGCTGACCCGGCGACCCCAAATATCTCACGGAGAAAGTCTTTGTTGTTGTTAAAAGTCTCGTGTCTTCACTGTTTGCCTCTCATCGCATATCAATATCGTGTCTGGAGGTTGGCACTACTTTGTTGTTGTTAAATACATATATTTTCTACAATTTTCCAGTAATTATCACTGATCTTTCCCTATTTGTGAGTATCATGGACTAGCAATATTTTTTTATGTAACTATGATAGCCTTGCAAATTGTTTCATGTGAATGCCTAAATTGCACACAATTAAATTAAGTACATCTTGGTACAACGAGACTTCTGCTGATACAGATTATTTTGAGGGTCAGATGCTATTGCTGTCCTACTCCCTTTTATGGAGGCTGTTTCTGTTGCTTGAATCCACATCCTCCAAGCTGTATGAACCTTACTATCACAGCAAGCGAGGTTCTCTAAATGGTAGAGGACAGAGATTTATGAGTCAGGGAACGATAAATATACTCTCTAATTAGTCTAGTATGGAAAAACTACGAGTAATGAAATTAAACACAACTTTGTTTTTGAGTAAATGCATTAACTAAAATGGGCTGATTCATGCCTGCACACTTTATGGAATCTTGTTGTGCATAGATGTGACTAAAATAGGAAAATGCACATGCCATGCAAGTGAAAGTGTAATATTTTTGGTAAGACATTTGACATTGATTTAGGAGTCGTATTATCCTTGATGATTCATTCACCGGATTTAAAATAATGAGTCATTATGTTATTCTCGATGATTTATTTTGAGAGAGAAGAAACAGGTATTAATGTCAAAATTAGATATCTATTCTCGTATAGTCGTATTTAGTTTAGCAGAAAAGTCGTTCTGATCTGTCTTCAGTGCCTTTTGATACACTTATTCCAGATTATAACCCGTGAAGTTGGATCCATTGATATAAAGTATGGTCCTAAATTTATGACAGGACTTCCTGAGTAAAGTTATAATGAACTCAACATTGGTTATGCATGCGGCCTCAGTGAGCTCACTGGAACGAGCTATAACTCTTGACTTGGACTTCAAGGTTCTATCCTCAATTTATTTGAACAACCACCTTAAATCAGCTATCATACTTGACTGGACCTAATAATGTATGTTCTTAACAAATCTAACTGCTGCAACACGATGACATTGTGTTGAAAATAATTATAAGGTTTTGGCTCTTGGTTGATCCAGTCAAATTACCTAACCATAATGTTCTTATTCCCACATTGTCTAGAACTTTGTCTCATCACTCTTGTAGAGATTTAATTGTAAGGGGGTATGCAAAGTATACCTATCAGGATGTTTTTGATACCCAAATTATATGCTAAATAATATGATTCTCTATACTTTTAAAGAAAACAGCTTAGGTAAAATTAGTATTTATTGTGTATATTATCAGTTACTACTTTCTATAATTCTTTTGCTGGAATCTTTTTCATATTGAAAACATTTGTTGTTCTTCTAGTTACTGAGAGAAGTGTTTCTAAAAAAGTATTGGTCAGCCATTAATAGGCCGAGTAATCCAATGCTCAGTCCGATTAATCGGGTTGTTAATTGGAAATTGTTACCGCTTAATTTTGATTGATTGAACAAAGTAGTCTGATTAATTGGTAATGAGCCATGGATTGAGTAATGAAAACCTCTTGATCTATCAGTGACTGGGAGAGGATGCTTTTCCTCTTTCCCGAAGACACTAGGGATAGATGCAGTGGTTCCGGTTGTTGTTTCCTAAATTGAGAGTAGACGATAAATTATCTAATGTTCAAAGAAAATTATATCTGGATTTGGATTTTAAGGTTTAAGGTAGAAATGATTCAAAGAATATTTGGATGGTAAGAGGAGATAGGAAGTATATCTATCTTTCAAGAATTACAACCCATTACTTTTTTCCTCCATCACCAGTCTAACCTCTCTCTGCTAACCATCTCCCTTCTACTCCACCCATGACCACCTACTCCTTTTTACCTCCCCTTCTATCCAACACCACCTATGTTGTGTGGGCACGAAAATAATACTGCACATTGGGGGACAGAGAGACAACTATGATTTTTAGTGTCCTAGTGTATTTGGAGTCTGTGTTGTGTCTAATGTGTACCTCATGGACACGATAGGACACATCAAGCATTTTGGAGTGTCTGTTCCTTTAGACCACTTACTTCTTCCTGTCATCACCCTCCTTCACCAACCATCATGGTTTTTTCTACCCTCATCATCACCATTTTCTCACCTCCCCACCCTAGCCCCCATCCCCCCTACACCAGTACCTCCTCATCTCTTAACTTGTTGCCTCCATCATGGTTTATGTCCTACATCTGCTTATTTCTACCTGTCATCACCTTCCTTGACCAACCATCATGATTTTTTCTACCCTCATCATCACCATTTTCTCACCTCCCCACCATAGCCCCCATACCCCATACACCAGTACCTCCTCATCTCTTAATTTGTTGCCTCCATCATGGTTTATGCCCTCCATCATCACCACCACTTTTCCTCTTTACTCCATCTGCTGTCTGACCTCTCTACTCCATCAATTTATCATAGCCACCATCATTTCCTTACTACCTTCTTCCTCCATCCGCCACTATAACCTTGAGTAGGGATGACAATGGACGAGTGGAAGTAGGAGGGACCGAATGACAAGGAGAGAGGGAGGCGAGGGAGTAGATGAGTGTAAAAGAAAGTGGACTCGGTAGAGGAAGGTTACACTTGATTTAAGGAGATCTTATGTTGGTGAATTGTCCATAGCCTCCTAACTTTGGATTATATTTTCGGCCATGGAAATGTTTTTATATGCTAAAAGTTACTATTTTATGATAATTTGTTCATTGTTGGTCATAATTCACACTCGCAGAGTTTTCTTTTCTTCTTTTTTGTTTTTTTTTTTGTTGGGGGGTTGGGGGGGGGGGGGGGGGGGGGGGGGTTTGGTTCCCGAAAATCAAGAACATAATTTTTTTTTTAAAGTTCATACTATTTTATAGTTGACTACATAAAGTTTAGAGAAAACTTCCACAAAAACTCAATGCTACGCTATTTTGCTCAAGTACGGATAAGGACAAACGATGGATACAGGATAAAACAATTTGTGGATTGGTACAATAAGTAATGGCTTATTCACCTGTATTACACGACTATGAGCACGATATGGATACATGCATCATTTTGCCGTGCCTGCACAACATAAATGGTAGGGCCATCCAAATGCTGATCGATACTGTTTATCACAACCCACATGTTCTGGAACATGAATGGATCAAAACTTATTTAGTGGTCTCATCTGTTTTATTCTTTGAAACTCATTATATATGTGTGTGTTTTATTGTTCCAAGGTGCCCTTTCTTTATAAACACCTGCTGCTTGGGCATTGTGCAATTTCCTTAGAGATATACATTTATAGGGCCTTTGCTTTGCCAAGCATTCCTCAACTCTGTAGTTTGTTGATTTCTTTCTTCTTCTTATTACTGATGTCAATGCCTTCATCTTAACCTTATCAGGCACATCTTCAACCCTTCGGAAGCTATTGTGATGTTATGCTTGAAGGCTTGTCATTTTGGGTTTCATCGACAACCATGAGAAGAAAACCATGCAGTGGTGCTCAAGTTCTATCAGAGTGGTTACGATGTTCTTTCATTTATGACCTGTTGATTCGAGGGAGGCATTGGTTTCAAGCAGATGGGATGTTCTGGTGCTCTTAATGGAGATTAGGTTCTCTTTGACAGTAAAGTTCCGTAGCTATATATATATAGTTTTGAACGACGAGGATCACAGTTCTGCCTGTGGAATAGCAAGTATACTTGTTCAAAAAGTTGAAAAAGCAGTGTACTTTTGGAGTTGAACATAGTTGTGCAAGATGGAAACGGAAGCTAGTTCATCTAACGCCACTTAGTTTCTGGTTGAGGACAGCGCTTCGGTGAAGTGTAAATTTACCTGCAAAAATCGAGTAATCATGCTTTGTGTGTGCATGCTGTCAGTTTTTATGTAGTGCTAATATGATGTAATGGAGTCTAGTAAATAATAATTGTTGGGTTTTCCATGGGATCCTTCTACTGCTGAATGTTGATCAACTGATATAATATATACAACAAAAGATTCTGGTGGTGATGTATATTTGCATTTGCTCAGTTAAATCACAACAGGTGGAAATAACTTGATAGTGTAATAATGTTTTCGTTGAATAATTGATCAGTCTGAATGTTCTACTTCATGGAAACTTGAGAAATATAATACTCTGTAAGCTAATAATGGTCGTCGGTTACATTGAAACATTTACTAGTGTCTTTTCCATGATGAATTATGCTTAGCCGATGGATTTCTCAACTCTTTGTTGTGGAAATTTTGCAGAACCCTTAGCCACAGAAGTGGTGAAACGAGTATTTGCTAATAACCACTTGAGTGGTGACATTGATGAAAACCATTAAAAAAAGAGTAAGCTGTACAGTTGCTAGAAAAAAGCAAGAGACTTGCTAGTAATAAAACTACTATGAAAGTTGTTTTGGTTGTTGCTAGGATGATGAAGAACATCGTTGTTCAAATTAAGTTTCGACTCTTATCCGGACCTAGCTCTAAAATGATTTCGTATAACATAACTGGGGCATGCGAGCCAAATAGGCGCACAAGAGTACTTCATACCACATCCATATCTTTTTTTTAGGTTATGCGAACTGATGCTTGCTGCTTTATCTGGTAAAAAAAAAGTTCACATATATGCATGTAATTAGAACAACCGCCATAATTTTTTTTTAGGAAAATCATTTGTCGCCACTCAAATGACCAAATTCAAATAAAATTCCAACACTCTATCCTCTCTATTCACGGGTCCATCCCTGAGGGTGGGTGGGCTGGCAACCGCCCAAGGCCCCCTATTAAGGAAAGGCTCCTAGATTGTAGTATATTATTTATATAACAGCTCAAATAATTATTGGAAGCTCAAGTATAAGGCTGAATATCTACTAATTTGACACGTGATAATCCTTGAATGAAATGGTGAACATCCACTATAGTTTTGGATCTTTTGGTGGGTGAACAAAAATGGATTCAACTAAAAATGCATGTATGAACTTTACAACAAATTGAAAATATACTGGCGTAAGATAATTTATATAAATATACAAATAAAAATGAACCGATTGTAAGATTGCAAGTCTAATATCTCTAAGTTCGAATTTAGATTTATTAATCTAACGAATATATTTATGAACAAGTTCAAAATGTTCGGATCACTAACTTTTCGGAGGACCGAGCCGGAAAAATGGCTTGATTTGTTAACACCCCTATTTGGTAACAATTATATGTCTTCCTCTTTCTAATATTGGAAGCTTAAGTAGGAAAATTCACATTATTAAGCTATCATTTTGGAGAGCAATAATCTTTTCGAGAAATAAACTCTTTTTATTTCCTTCCAAATACAGTGACAAAGTTTTTTTTTTTTTTTTTCCTCTAAACTTTCAGTTTGATAGCCGTTAGTCCAACCCATCTCCCTCCAAAAATTTGAAATTTATGAGACTTCCTACAAACGTTCAGACCTCCACAACCAAAACTCTCTTCTCCAATGGAAGAACAAACCCTCATATTCTCTCCATCCTCCGAATTTACAAGGAGACCAAGTCCCTACCCATCACAAAGGCGGTCCATGCCTCCATTCTCCGGTCCGGCGGGCTCGAACCCGGCCTCCTGGTATCGAACAATCTCCTCCATAGCTACTCTTCCTGCGGCTCTATCGCCAACGCTCTGAAGCTGTTCGACGGAATGCTCAGCAGAGATGTGGTCTCCTGGAACACCATGATATCCGGGTTTCTCGCCGCAGGCCGTCCCGCAGACGGGTTCCTCCTCTTTCGGGAGATGGTTCGGGCTGGGACGCGCCCGACCCAGTCGACCTTCACGTCGGTACTCGCCTCCTGCGCCGCGGATACGACGGGAGGCTTCGCTAGAACCCTCCTACAAGTTCATTGCCTTAGTTTCAGGTGCGGCTTCTCCTCCGACTGTTGCGTGGGGAACGCCCTCCTGAAGGGCTACGCGAATCTCGACGGCGCCGACGGCCTGCGCGAGCTGTCCGAGGAGATGTGCGGTCTCGACGATATCTCGGTGGAGATCTTGTTGGGAGCGTACTCTCGACACGGGATGCTGGACGACGCTTCAAGGCTATTGAGACACGCTTGCTTCCTGGGCTTGAATCTTACGTATTTTGCTATTTCTAGCCTGACGAGCTTGTGCGCGAGCGTGCAGTGTATCGATCTCGGAACCCAGACTCACGGGTACGCGGTTAAGCTCGGTTACGATACCGATGTCTCCGTGGTGAACTCTCTGGTCACATTGTATTCGCGATCGTATAGGTTGGAGGATGCCACGAACCTGTTCGATTGGTTTGGGTCGAAAGGGAGGGATATTGTTACGTGGAACTCGCTCATCGGTGGCTTCGCATATAACGGCGAGGGAGATGCAGGCCTCTGCCTCGTCCGAGGGCTGCTGTCGAGTGGATTCGAGATGAACGAGTCGACGTTCCTAAGCTTCCTCTCCTGTTGTTCGGTCATCGGCATCCTTGAAAATGCCAAGAAAGCTCATGTCCTGATACTTAAACTGAGAGAGCGCTTCGACAACGGGACTGATAATATTGTGCTGGCCATGTATTGTAGAAGCAACAGTCTGACCGACGCAGCTTCTGCATTCGAAGCTACGGGAGCCCGGGATGTTGTGTCACTGAACATGGTGTTGGGTTTGTACAGAAACCATGGATGCTACGAAAACGCTATCGCGGTCTTCTTCCAAGCCAGATTGCAGGGGATAGGCGCTGACGAAGTAACGCATTCGCGGATTATACACTGTTGTTCGAAGCTTGGGGATGCAGAATTGGGGCTGCGGATTCATGGGTGTGTCATAAGGACAGGCTTTGAGAAGTTCCCCCACACGAAGAACTCCCTCCTCCAGTTCTACTCTCAATTCGGAAGGATCGACGACATGGAGAGGATTTTCTTCGAAGGTCGTCACGAACCCGACATTGTAGCATGGAACCATATGCTTATGGGTTATTCCCGTCACGGATTGTGCGACAAATCTTTCGGAATTTGGCGAGAGGCGGAGAGAAGGGGTCTCGATCTCAACGAGTTTTCTTGCTCTGCGTTGCTAGATGTATGCGGTAGACTCGACGAGTTATCGGTTGGCGAGCAGATACATGCTCGTGTCAGAAAGAAGGGGCTCTTCTTCGATACGGCTCTCACGAACTCTCTGATCACAATGTACTCAAACTGCGGGACCGTGGAGAACGCTCTGTCGGTGTTCGAAGAAACACCGTCACCGGACCTGGTCTCGTGGAACGCTGTGGTCTCCGGCTATTCGCAGAACGGGTTTGCTGAAGAAGCGGTGGAGTTCTACCGACGGATGGACGAGAACGGAGTAGAGGCCAACCACATGACCTTCGGCAGCGTATGCATGTCCTGCGCCATGCTCGCGGAGCTGAAGCTGGGGTCGCAGCTTCACGCCCGGATCGTCAAGAGGGCGCTCGAGTCGTGCCTGCCGGTAGCGAACTCTCTGATCACGATGTACGCCAGGTGCGGCGACGTCTCCAGCTCGTCAGAGATCTTCCGGAGGACGGGGGACAGAGACGTGGTCACGTGGAACTCGGCGATCGGCGCGCTAGCCCATCACGGGCTCGGCAGAGAAGCGATGGACGTTTTCGGAGAGATGAGGTCTTCGGGCGCGAGGCCTAACGGCGTGACGTTCGTCGCCGTCCTCTCGGCTTGCAGCCAGGCCGGTTTGGTATCGGAGGCGAGCCGTTGGTTCGAGTCCATGTACGAAGATCACGGCATCGCTCCGAGCGAGGAGCACTACGCCTGCATGGTGGACACGCTGTGTCGAGCGGGGAGACTCGCGGAGGCTAGAGCTCTGATCGAGGACATGCCGTTTCGTCCCTGTCCGGTCGTCTGGAAAACGCTCTTGAGTGCCTGCAGACTGGACGGGAATGCCGGGCTCGGCGAGCTCGCTGCGGGCAGGATAGTGGATAGGGAGCCGCGGGACTCGGCCCCGTACGTTCTGCTCTCGAATTTGTACGCTTCGACGGGCGTAAGGGGGCGCAAATCGGAGGTGTGGAGGGTGATGGCAGATAGAGGGGTGAGGAAGGAGGTTGGTTACAGTCGGGTTTGAGCTCAGGGTTTTTTCTGTATCGGTCATGCATGCATTTACATTTTTTTACGGAAAGTCCGATGAGGGTCATGATGTAAGCAGCCTTACCACACACATGTATTTTTACTCACCGCGTCATGGCTGTGGGTCAGGACTGCAGTACCACGGTCCACGTAGCAGCGCTCATTCCATTATCTTCCCAATTTGTGCATCGGTCTTCGTCGAAAGTGAACTGAATCCATTGAAGAAGGGAGTCGCAAGGGTGGTATAGGCGAGGGAGGGTGGCCATCGATGAATTTGAAGTCGTCCCTCCTATTGATACATTGGTGGTTTTGTGATCAAGTACAAGTTACGCTGGCAAAGTATCATTTCAGTACCATTCTTACAGTTTACATAGCTATATATAGGTTTCTTCTAAGGACACCACCATTATTGCTAGGGAGGCAACCCTTACTTGGGGGCAGCCCAAGAAGGTGAAGAATTTGCTAGGGGACACCCAAATTTTGCTAGGGGGCAGCCCAACCCCCCAAACCTTTCATTTCTTCTCATAACCCATTCTTCACTCTCTCTCCACCAAAAGAAAAAAAGAGCTCTCTCCCTCTCCCTCTCCCAAAACCCTAATTTCTTCTTCTCCACCACTCCACTCCCAATTCCTCCACCAAGATTTCTTCAACAACATTCGTAGATTCGAAGAGATGACACGCAAGTCGAAGCAACCAGAATCTAGGTACGTTCTTCGCTAATTTCTTCAAGAATTTTGTACATTCTATTCGAAACCCTAGAATATTTTTAATTCTCTAATTTTTTTTGATAAATTAGGTTTAGAATCTCTTTATGGTTCATGAAAGAAATTTTTGAACACAAGAAACCCACATTTTATCTTGAAACTCTAACCCTAGAACACGACAAAAGAGCATCTCGTTTTGGCCGTTCGGGTTTGAATACAGTAGGACTATTAGGCCTGTGGCAGTCCTAATGTAAATCAGGACTGCCCAGTCCTGGCAGTCCTTACATTAGGACTGCCACAGGCCTGACAGTCCTACTGTAATGAGATATGGGGGTGGATAACTGCATGATGCTCATATGCGGGGGGTAACTGCATGATGCTCATATGCGGAGGGTAACTGCATGTCCTATTTATGTTTCTATTATTTAATAAATGTATGTTGTCCTGCAGTTCACCGGCCGCTAACAAAAGAATACGGCCCACCGCGTCCAAGCGGAAGGAAAACGAAGCGTCGCTGACATCAGCACCATCATTACACTTTTGGTCGGCTACAGCTGTCCTTGCCACGTGGCCGATCGTTCGTTCGCAAGCGCCTCCCAGCCATGCGTCCAGAAGACTGCATGCGCCTCAAAAGCCATGCGCCCCCCAGACTTACTCCTGATATCAAGACAGAAGCCAAGTCTCTGCATGCGCTTCCACAGCCATGCGTCCAAAAACTCTGCATGCGCCTCAAAATTCATGCGCCCGGACTTGCCTATGACTCCTCGAAGTCATAGACCAAGTCACCCCATGCACCTGATCATAGGCACATCCTGATGTGAAGCCTTGCATGCGCCTCAAAAGTCATGCGCCCGGACTCGCTCCTGATCCCTAAAGACAGCAGCTCAGTCCTCTCCATGCGCCCAATCCTAGGCGCATCAAGACAGATCACTCTCCCCCAAATCCGAGATCTTTGAAGCCATAGACATGCGTCACGTGTCTTTTGACTCAGTTCTGCTCAAGAATGGGTGCTAACCACATAAGATCTCAGCAACAACCGAATCCTCGCAACTGCCACGTGTCAGCTCCATCGCAGCCCAACACAGCAGTTCAAACAGATTTGAGGCGCATCATCCATGCGCCTCCGCCAGCATCAGCCACGTGGCATTCCCACATCTCGGACGCCGCCACCGGAACGTCAAGCTGGGTCGAAGCAACGAGCTCCTACTCCTACGCGTTCTTCCGATGACGACGACGACGTACCAATTGGCCGACTCCTATCACGTCAAGGCGGTTCTGCTCCATCTGAGGAGGCCGATCCTTCTGAGGAGGTCGGTCCTTCTGAGCCGCCTGTCTGTCTGCCCGGTTGCTCAATATTGGTTTCTTTTGAGAACCACATTACGTATGAAATATGGAAGAATTCGGTATGTACATGACGTTTGTAAGCTACCAGTTTAGTATACTATATATATATGTATTTCATAATTGTTATATTTTTCTGTTGTTCGATATATATAGGACATATTGTATCCTTAGGGCTGTGAGTCACGGGAAGAAAACCGTGTCCTGACAGTTTGGAAGCTTATCGGAGGTCGTCCAGAGCAAAATCATACCGAGCGACTTGCATAATTTGGCACAAAACGCCTATCGGACAATGGATAGTGCCCTCATATCCGTCTTTGTGGAGAGATGGCATCCGGAGACCAACACATTTCATCTCCCAGCAGGGGAGATGACCATTACACTTGACGACGTCTACCAGATACTGGAGCTGCCAGTGACCGGGCGCATCATGACCAAAGAACATTACACCAATGAAAAATCCGTGAAATGGTACGAGAAGATCGTCAAGTTTGTCTCAAGTCACCTTGGACTTCAGGCTACAAGTTTTACAACTCTGCCAGGCTTCAAGAAGTCATATGGAATTCCTCTGTCATTTTTGGTGGACCACTTCATGGATATGGAGGTGGATGACGATGACGATGATATGGTCGACGCGGTGGCCCGTGCGTACATGCTGTTCGTCCTAGGAACGGTCGGCATTCTGGACAAGTCCGGAACGTCGATACATGCTAGGTACATGCTCAATTTATCTGAAGTGGATGACTTCATTGATATATCCTGGGGAAGCGGTATCCTAGCCAATCTTTACCGCGAGCTCGGCATCGCATCCCGTGTCGGGACTAAGACAATGGCCGACTGTCAGATTCTGCTACATGTAAGAAAACTTCTAACAATTTAATCTTGTATAGTTCATTTTGTTGTTTATTTTTTGACTATTCATTTATAAATTGAATAGTCATGGATATACGAGCACTTTTTGATGCTCAGACGGGCTGACCTGAACCCAGAGTATGTTGAAAACCTTCCTAGAGTGTCTCGATGGAGGCCATCCCAGCTGAAAACCAAAAATTGGCAAACACTGACTTCCATTTGTGAAGTACTAGACAATTTGGTGCCAGAAGAGGTACTAAATTTTGACTTACTTTTTCATGTTAATTTTGTTTTGTTGTTAACTGTTTTCCTACAAATTTTTTGGAATCCATATCGGAATTTACGTGAGCAGAATCGTGAGGTCCAACCAGTTTCTTTATTTCATGGCATGATCACATGCTATGATATCACGGAGCCGTACATGCCCGATAGAGTACTTCGTCAGTTTGGCTTTGTGCAAACTGTGTCGAAGCGTACACTACGACTGTTGGAGCCTCCGCGCGGAACCTAACCTTTAAATTACAAACCGGCGGATTTCGACTGGGTGACCGACTTTTACTCCGAGTAGCAACGACATGTACTTCGGGAATCTGAAAGACAACCGGTCACCATGATGGCCGACTGTAGCGAGGACTACATGCCGTACTTCCTGGGGGTCGGACATCCTAAGTTGTCGAACCCTACAAACCCGGGTCCCGTGGCCGTCGAAGCAATTGGAGCTCTTCCTTCCAAAAACGTTTTGTATACTGATTTGGTGAGGATGGTGAGTTCCGTATTTGTAATAAGACTGAGATTTCCATGTTTGTAGACTTAATTCATTTATACTTTTATTTTCAGTCTCAAAAGGTGAAGGAATTGGCCCAAACACTCCGGAGAGGTTGCCAAAGTGACACTAGTGTCGCGGTCGCCAATGAGCTTGATCGCATCGACGACGTGGTCGAGTTTCCCTTCATGAATAATAGGGAGTCTCGTTCAAAGGCCCGACAAGATATGTAGTTGGATCTGGATATTTTTCTTGTTTGAAACTTAAGTTGGATGTGGAATGATATGTAGTTAGATATTTTGTAGTACTAGACAAGTTGGATATTTTGAAGTTAGACTTATGTTGGATATTCATGATATGTAGTTAGACTTATGTTGTTGTTTTCAAGTTGGATATTTTGTCTGAAATGTACTTATGTTGACACTTATTTTGAAGTACTAGACAAGTTGACACTTATGTTGTTGGATATTTATGTACTTGTGATGAATTATTGTTATTTATGTACTTGTGATTTAGTATCAGGACTGCCACCCCCCTGGCAGTCCTACACTCAAGTAGGACTGCCAGGGTGCTGACAGTCCTAATTGATACTTGTTGTAACAACAAGTTTTAATTAGGACTACCAGCACCCTGGCAGTCCTACTTGAGTGTAGGACTGCCAGGGGTGTGGCAGTTCTGATTCTAAAACTCTGTGACAAACTTGCAAACTGAAACTCTGTCACATAGTTTTATAAGTAGGACTGCCACCCCCTGGCAGTCCTACACTCAAGTAGGACTTCCAGGGTGCTGGCAGTCCTAATTGAAACTTGTTGTTACAGCAAGTTTGAAATAGGACTGCCAGCACCCTGGCAGTCCTACTTGAGTGTAGGACTGCCAGGGGGTGGCAGTCCTACTTATAAAACTCTGTGATGAGCTCCTCAAACTGAAACTTTGATACAGAGTTTTATAAGTAGGACTGCCACCCCCTGGCAGTCCTACACTCAAGTAGGACTGCCAGGGTGCTGAGAGTCCTATTTCAAACTTGCTGTAACAGAAAGTTTGAAATAGGACTGCCAGCACCCTGGCAGTCCTACTTGAGTGTAGGACTGCCAAGGGGTGGCAGTCCTACTTATAAAACTCTGTGATGAGCTCCTCAAACTAAAACTCTGTCACAAAGACTTATAAATATGACTGCCACCCCCTGGCAGTCCTACACTCAAGGAGGACTGCCAGCACCCTGGCAGTCCTAATTGAAACTTGCTTAGGACTGCCAGGGTGCTGGCAGTCCTCCTTCAGTGTAGGACTGCCAGGGGGTGGCAGTCCTGATACTGGATCAGATACTTTAACAAATTGGTATATTTTGCCACACATACTTGCACACAGGTAAACACATATAACACAGATAGCACACAGGTAAACACATATAACACAGATAGCACACATGTAAACACATATAACACAGATAGCACACATGTAGACACATATAACACAGATAGCACACAGGTAAACACATATAACATACTGAACTTCATATTTCACTGTATACAAAAGTGGTCCTCCATATACAATATAGTCCAATACGCAAAATTTACTGTATACAAAATTTACTCCATATAGATTAGTGGACTTCATATTTCACTGTATACAAAAGTGGTCCTCCATATACAAAATGTCAAACTGTAAATATATTCATACTTAGTCGATTTCGACGTCGTAGTGGTCAGCAGGTAAGTCTCTTGGCTCCTCAAACTTCAACAACTTCTTACAATGGTTGATCTGATCAACGAAAGGTGTGGTTCAAGCGATTGCTTCGACCGGTGCTCTTTTGTACCAAACTGTTGAAGGTGGAGGAATCGGAGAATGAGCGATCATCTTTAGTATAACGAAGTGATCCCCGATCAGACCTATAGTACATAGGTTAGAATGTCCGTGGTCCGTCGGAGGAGCGCACATCGGAAAGAATATATTGCTAATATCCGACGAGATAAGTACAACAGGTATCATGTACCTATTAGCAAATAAATAGCCGGCAGACGGAACTGACATGTAGTGGTCTTTTCCGGTAACACTGTTGGTGCAAGGGATACTTAACAATAAACTTGCAACCGTTTCTTCGCTTAGGATGCGGGAGTAGAATGGAAGACGAGTCTTTAACTCCTCGTACAGCTCCTGCCTCATCCGTCTCCATCCGTCTTTGTCATCATAACCAAGATGTCTTGCAAGCACATGAAATTCGCAATGGCCATCACCGGGGACATCGACAATAGACCAAATGTAACTGCGAAGCTCAGGTTAAAATTTGTTAATATACAAACTCGTTGTTTGGCTTGCAACGATATCTTCTCTTGGGAGGTCCATTTTCTCTATTTTTTGGCGAACGACAAGCTTGTCCTTCCGTGCAGGCGAAGGTTGCTGTAAGCTTCGTTCAACATGCTCAAAGGACGATGGATCTCTCTTAGTCGACTCCAGCCTTCTCTTCTGTGAACTAGTCAATCTTGTTTGAGGCCTGCCTTTAGGATTGGAAACAACGGACGGCTCATGCATTCTAGTAGTCACCGGACATGCACTACACCAAAATGATAAATTTGGAACACTAGGTAATATTCAATTTGGAACACATATTTACTGTACCTAGGTGTTCGAACGGTACAAAAGTGTTCCAGATTATAAAACTGTTCCTAATAAGTATTATTTTATTTTTTAGAAAATATATTTATTTAGGTACACTTATATACCATTTCAAATACATTCCAAAATGAACCGTGCACCCACGTGGATATCACGTGATGGGTGAAAAAAAACGTCCAACCAGTAAACCCTTTCTCTTCCATCATGCACACACTTTCTCTTCCCTCAAATATGATTCTCCACTACCACCAATTCTTTCTAAACCCTAATCCGGAGAAGAAAGAAATAATATATTTCTCATGAATTCAGCAATCCATCTCTTTCTCGTCTTCCTTAATCTGGAGAAGAAAAAAAAGAAGAAGCTGTGATGGAGCTCCTGTCATGGCGACACCCGTGCGGAAGTACCAGAAGGAGATGATGTGGTATGTTTCGTCCCCCATGAAAAAGAAAATAAAGCTTTAGTTTTTATACGAATTCGAGTAGGAAACCCTCGTTTCTTCGAGTTCAAGAAGGCTATTTTTTTGTTCCATCAAAAAGTACAATTTTGGCCACTAGTTTAGAATTTTTTTTACTGAGCAAACTGATGATATATTTCTCATGAATTGCTTGGCCATTGTCTTAATCATGTATAAATCTGTACGAGAAAGCACAAATAGTCTAAACATATGGGCCACCACAGTAGGTGTGGAGTCTGTGTTGTTGAGTCTTTACAGTGGGGTTGTCGTATTCATGTCCGTGCAACATAGAGTAGCTAGTGGTCATATCTATAGTTCCTAATTTTTTAGCAGCATCCTTATTTTTGTGTCCTGCTGGGTGATCTTAAGGGTGAATGATTTATTAAAGGTCATTGAGACCTAATCCTGGGGTTCAATAAATTTTTTTCTTAAAGGGTATGAGATCAAGCTTCCTAAAGAGAAAAACTTGTAGAGTTTGAAGAGGCCATTTGTTTTGTAAACAAAATAAAGTTGTGATTCAAGTTTTTATTTTCCCTATTTGGCACTTGCTAGTTCTTTTAAGTATGTATTGTTTCTGATTGCAGAACAACATTCATGATGATGAACATTTCTACTAGTATTTCTTATATATACTGAATATTTAAAGAAGGGAGAGTAAGTCTCTTTTCAAGAAGTGTATCAAGAGATATTTGAGTTCTTTGACTACTTGTGGTTTGTGTATATAAGGTCTATGCTTATAAACATATTGCTCACTGAACTTTTATTGGTCGCAATCCTTATTCAACACCATATTGCTTTACTCGAGGAGTTTACACACTTTTTACCCGATACCACTAACTCTGTTAGTCAACATGTATTATCTAGTAGAGGTTTTACGTGTCAGGAGAGGAGCTATGTGATGACATCCATAATGCTAGTTGTGAGGCACTCTCACTTGGAAAAGGTACTCAAGGAATATTTCAGCAGGAGTTTATCTTGATTTTAGATGTTCAAGTTAGAAATTAATTAATATGGATGTGGCTTCTATAGATACCATTAACTTACATAAATGTATTAACTTGTTGTTGTGCTTTTTCTTACTTGCTTGTCGAGAGAATTAAAACATTTTTTAGTTAAAATTACACATTTCACGTTCTAATAGTTTTAACTTTTTCTCCATAATGTGTTAATACAATATAATTTGTATTCTTATGCTTAACCAATACACGGAGTGTCACTCTCCCTTGTTTGCATGTGGTCTTAGAGAAGGAAAAAAGGATAGGAAGGAAGAAAGGGATAGGAGAGATTGTGACCAGGATGAGAAGGACTTAGAGCATGGTAGCAGGGATTTAGGTAATGGACAACACAAGCTTATTAAACATTTTCGAAGGGCCGATGATTCTATTCCCAAGTAGATGCACCAAAGTAAGGAAGGTGCTGAGAACTTTGGGACATATGGCATTTTAGCTTCTTCTCTTGATGAAAAAAAATTCATAAATTGTGAGTTTTCTGCACATATCTGTGCATATTTGATTAGAATGCTTGCGTTTTTGATATAACGATATAACTGTCATATAATGAACTGGCTTTTTATTTATCTTCATCTTCTTTTCTGTTCAATTATGCACTACTGAGATGCAGAATTCTTAGTTCTTTTTTATTGCATCAAAAATATTTTTTTTGAATTCCATTGTTTATTTAAAGGTTTATTACAAAGTTGTAGTATATGCTCCTAGGACACCGATTTTCTGGTTTCATGGTCTATTTAATAATGAATTACCTAAGAGCCTGATTACTTTTTACTCAATCGATTCTTTTTTGAACTTTTCCTATACTCTTGAAGGGTTAGCAGTATCAACTATGTTTTTTTTTTCCTTTCAGCAAATAGTACCATGTTCGTTTCAACTTTCCTTTTCACTTGACCCAATTTCTTTGAAATAAAAATTACATAAACACAGGCCGAAGTACATTTACATATTCTAAGAAACAATTTTAGTAAAAATGGCAAGCTAACTTTAGGAGTAGTAACAATAGATCATATCCAAATTAGAGTTCAAATTCAGATTTATCCTAAAATCAAACTCGATATGCTTTATGCCCTGCATCCCCAAGCTTAGGCTATTGGAAGTAGGATAGATTTGGAAAGATTGCTCATTTTGGATATCGTAGAGGTTCTTTTATATAATAGCCTACTTTTGTATATTTTCCCTTTCCTTTCTGCTTGCCATTTTTATGGGATCGATATCTGGAAAACTATGATAGAATGTGTTATACTACAAAGTGAATTAAATATTAAATATCCTGAAAGCAAATTCATTGATCATCGTAGATATCAGTATCATGAGTAGCTTTGTAATTTTCTTCTTGACTTAATTTTAAGCCTTGATGCTACTGTTGATCGCAGTCCTGGAATTCACTACTTTTTCCAAGTAAGAACATGGACGATTTCTTCCTTTATCTTTATCGTTTAATGTAACCATAGCCTTTTCCCCTAGGCAAAAGCGATATCAGATGCTGGTGTATGCACAGTGGCCACTGAAACAAATGGACCTTGGAGTTGGGGACACAAATCAGTTCAATGAAACACCGAGTGGGAATGGAACAATAAGTCAAGGAACAGTGGTGAAGTGATAGACATGGTTACTGGTTAGTCAGACATGATATAGGCTACTAGAGCGATTGTGATTGGCAACAACCAGGTGGACTTCATGGTCCGTATAGTTATGAAACATTAAATATCCGCTACTATCCAATGAAGCCTTGAACTGAAGAGAGAAATGGAAAAAATAAGACATTTGGTAGGAGAAACTGTACAACACCAATCAAATTATAGCTTAAGATCTTTCGGTTTCCTCCTCGAATATTAGCATTTTTTTGAAAGCATTGGGATCTAATCGTTGTCAAACTGGTTCAATAATGGACAAAGTGCCAATAGGCATATGGATAAGGTTATAATCCTCATATAACACATTACAAAATTTTAAGGTTCTATCAATGGCACTGTTGCATCAAATACATAGTCGCTTCCAATATGAGTTATGTGCTATGCAGAGAAAATTTGAATGGAGACTTCTTCTATGCACATCGAGCAGTCAACTGAACTCGTGGGTTTTATTAGATGTAAGGTTCATGATTCTTATCTGTATTTTTATTTTATTCTCGAACTATGTAAGGTTTGTGATTCTTATCTGTAGTTTTATTTTCTTGTCAAACTGTTTTGTAGTTTCTTTTTAATCAATATAAATTTTATCAGGTACTACTGGTAGAGTACTCTTAGAAAGAATAACTCGTGTTTTCTGAGTTTTAAATATCCATTTATTATATGACCACTTAAAGTTGAGCCATTGGAGGCTCTCAAACCCGTACTGTCTTGTACTTTTTTTAGGTTACATGTACATGTCTGCTTCAAGATGTATATAACTCATGAATTGATCATTGTGATGACACATTGATACTCTTATCTTCATGTGTGGCTTTTTGATCTGTAATTTGCTTGTACTATTTCTGCATTACGTTGTTTCAGATTCTAGAAAGATAATTATGTGTCCTGACCTACAAGTTGATTTTAAGTTGTCCCTTCATAATCATCCATTTAGAATGTCATCTTAAGTGTCATATTGTTTCTTCAAATCATCATTTTTCCTCTTCTAAATATATGCATGATAGCTTATGTTGTACTTTACTGAAGGTCTTCTCATCTGGACCTATGTATGCTCATGCACCATATGCTAACTTCATAATGTATCTGACAACAAATTTGCTCTGTAATTGAATTTGTTAGCTGATTGTTTATATGCAACTTACCTCTGGTTTCAAGACATTGGGCTCAAAGACAACAGAGATTGTTCACGCTATATGGTTGTATTCCAGTATGGATCTGCAGTCTTATTTAATATTGCAGATCATGAGGCTGAAGAATACTTGAATGTAGTCAGAAAGTCTGTGTGCTTCTGGAATGCTCCCAGAGATGAGAAAAGAATGGTAATAGGTAACCTTATGGACTATATTATATGAACCATTATGCCTTTCCAATTAAAATTTTGATGTAGGCCATCAAACATTTATTGTTATTCTGTTGCTTGGATGAACTTTTGATATGTTTTTCATATGCTTGACCATGCCGGGATGACATCCATCGACTTGCTTTATATGTTAATCGTACTCCATTCTCAACATGTTCACAAACTCACAATGGAGTCAAAAAAAATTAAATGGGGTGACACTTGGCATTTAAAAGAAATTACATGTAAATAGCTCAAAAGAGTATTATGCCACTGAATACGAGTTAGAAAAATTAGAAGGGCAGTTATATTTCATCAAAACTCATACAATAAGATTAAGATATAGTTATGAGAGTGACTGAGACAGAAGAAAGATGGAGGGACCCGTCAAGGAGTTACCAAATTGGTTTTTTTTCCTAGAATCATCAAGATTGAGAAGAATCATGTATATTGTAACATAAGCTCCGAATAGTCAATTTGGTTTAGCAAGCATGTAAATTTGTAGAAAGTTAATGTTATGATTAAAGTATGGTATACGTTGAGCTTTATGAAAAGAGAAACTTACAGATCTCTTGTACAAAGAGGCATGATATTTAGTATGGTCCAAACCTCTTAGTATTGGTTGGGATGCATCACTGCTTGCCAAACTATGACTTATAAAAGGTAATAAACCTTTACATTAGATAACAAATGATTATAGTTTAGCTTATATGAAAAGGAAGAATCAACATGAAATAGGGAAGATGCAAGTCATAGATACTACACATGATTATAGTTTTATGCGAGTTTTTATGGCACACAAATTATACCGTTAAAAGTACCAGTTTTGTACGGCATTGGCTGATACGGCGCGAGCATGTGCGCCGTCTAAAGTGTTTGTAAGAACACATTTTTTCTGTAGTGTACTAACTTTATCACATGTTGAACCATATATGTAAGCTGACTAACTCCCTAGATCTTTCAACTATGCTTTCAAATACACTTATTTGAATAGGTACATGAAAACGCAAAGAATGTTTATCAACAGGATGATAGTAAATTTCTATCAACAGAACCTGAAAAGACATGGAGATATAATTCAAGGAATGATTGGCAGATATTATATTGTACAGGGTAGAGCAGATGATACCATGAATATTAGCAGGATTAAGGTAAAGGTCGTACCTATTATTTTCTCTTTTATGAATCTTTCTCATTGTAAGACATAATACATGAAGAATGACAAATGATTCACACAAGGTGCTTATTCACAGAAAAGTTCGGTGGAGATATATAGAACGCATCTGCAAGCAGATGAATGCATCGTACGAATAACATTAAGTCTAGAGTTGGAGGATCCGAACAGATGGATATCTTGGTAACACTAAAGCATGGTTCATCAACCTGTGACACCAATCATTTGAGGCAACTCCAATCATCTGAGGCAACATCGATCTTATGGGGAATGGTATCACGATTGAAGACTTCTTCTCTTGCAGTCCAGACTTAAGAGAGTTTCTTTATACAACAATTTGTAGTAGCAACAACATTAGAGATTATTTTTTAAAGTGTACAATTATATTTTTTGTTGTTGATGTTATTTAATATTTATTATTTTTAATTTATATACATTTGATGACATTTTATAAAGATTAACTTTTGGAAATTAGTTGTTTTATATTAAGTTGACATCTTCGGTTGATTTAATGGACTTTTGGATGTTAATTCAGGTATGTGTAAAAAAATATTGCACATTTGTTATGTTGTTTTAATGGAGTAATCGTCAGATTTGTGGTTCAAACTAAAAAATAGAAAGCAAAATTAAATTAAAAAAATACATAGAAACATTAATAAAGTGTTTCAAAACTAGCCATGAGAACAATGTAAAAGCGTTGCAAATTATATTTAGGAACATGCCTAAAGTGTTTCAAAATGATATTTAGAAACGTTTCTATGGTGTTCCAAAAGTAATTTAGTAACGTATTACAAGTGTTCCAAAATCTTATTTAGGAACGCCTTATAATTGTTCCAGACTTACTTTAGGAACGCTTTATAACCGTTTCAAAAATTGCAACGCTACTTTTAGGAACAGTTATGCTATGTTTCTAAAATTATTAGGAACATATAAAAATTGTTCCTAACTGTCTTTTTTGGTGTAGTGATGCAATTTCTTGGATTTTAAGCTCAATGGACATTTGTTCCGCTCCTACTGAGGCACACCACCTTGCGTGAAGAAGTTTCACTTGTGGCAAAGAGAAGAAATCATCGTCCGTCTTCACCATGGGCATCATAGACAACTGCCTCCAACGTTGATCGACAGCATCTACTGGAATATGAATGGATTCACGACGATATTTATTAATCTGATGTGCACAAGGGAGGCCCAGTGTATGTCGATATACATACCCGTAAACCTCGGGATCAAACCCGACAAACTTTGACCTTTCAATCTCATCAACTATTAATACCAACGCCTTGTGAGATACCACGCGCATTAAAGCATCTAAGAGTACTTCCTTTCTATGCTCATGCTTGACTATATTCAAACTCATCTCAAATGATGCCTTAATTTCATTCTCCGTCCGGTCTACTGATAAATGTATAGCTTGTCAAACAGAGACAAAGTTGCCGAGAGATGATTTTAGGTGTCTCTTCAATAAAGAGTGTGCTCCTTCGACACGTTTGGTAGTTGTCGTACTGTAATGCTTCACCACATTCGACCATGCTAAGATGACTTGTTCTTTGTGCGGTTCAAGCCATGTATCTTAGGGGTGAGCATTCGGTTTATTCGGTTTAAAACCGAACCGAATAAGCAAAACCGAATTCGACCGAAACCGAATAAGCAAAACCGAAACCGAACCGAATTGGTCAATAACCGAACCGAACCGAACCGAATTAAATCGGTTCGGTTTTCGGTTTATTCGGTTTATTCGGTTTTTTTTGGTTTTTTTGTGTTTTTTGTTAATATATATAATAACTAAATATACCTAGATATATTTATTATATACATATAGTATATATCTCTCTATATATATACCTATAGTATATATCTATATATATTTAGTATATACCTATAATTAATACCTATATATATATATATATATATATATATATATATATATATATATATATATATATATATAAACTAAAATTTCTTATTCGGTTTTCGGTTTTGAACCGAAACCGAAACCCAAAACCGAAACCGAAACCGAATAAGAAATTTTAGTATTTTCAAAACCGAAACCGAACCGATTTTTTTCAAAACCGAACCGAATCTCTTATTCGGTTCGGTTCGGTTCGGTTTTCGGTTCAAAACCGAATAATGCTCACCCCTAATGTATCTTTGATGTAAGAAATGCATGTCGGCTCCCTCGCCTCCCACTTTTGCTTGAACAAGTACCATGCAGCGTCGTAACTGGCAATCGTAGAGACTCGCCACACACAATTTCAATCATTGTAGAATTCGTCAAAAATTTGTATGTCAATTTTACCATCCTCCTTCCGAAACTTCAACTTACATTGGGCTTGAATATTATGATTGACATGCCAAGTGCATTGCAATATATCCGCTTGAGGAAAAAATAATGCGAATAGCATTAATTAGGGCATAATCTATGTCGGTAACAAAAACTGATGGCTCTGTATGACCGGTGTAAAGTGTTTTCAGTTTCTCGAACGCCCATGTGTAGTCTTCAAGTTTCTTACTCTTCATGAAGCAAAATGCCACTGGAAATATTTTCCAAATAGAGGTGAACCCGACAACATGAAAGAGAGGCATCTTGAACTTATTGGTCTTGTACGTGCAATCAAGGACTAACACGTCGGCAAAAGACTTGGCCAAACTTGTGCAATCAGGATGAGCCCAAAAGATTGAAATTACTTCATTACTCTGGGGATGTCTTCTATGGAACTCAACATAATGATTATCGGCAAACAACTTGAGCACTTCTTGCATTGCCATTCTTGATTTCGTCCGGACAGCGTTTGAAGAAGATAGGGCGTTGTATATTGACTTCATTGTAGACTTGTTCTTCTCATCTTCATGTCGTATAATGGAATATATTTGTCTCGGTGCAACTTCGGAGGTGGACAAGTCTTCGACTATCTTCTTCTCCGTATTGTTCAACCGTCCAACATACGGATGACCCAATAGTGTCTCGGCAATCTCATTGTGGGCTCCATTCTTCACTTCTACTGTCCATTTTCCTTCTTCTTCGTTTCTAATATGTATCGTGAATGGACAACCACATTTCCTCGTTCCAACATTTTTTTTTTGGAACTTTACTTTGGATAACTGTGTTTTTCTTGTGCGTTCTGAACACACCACCTCTTTCACAGCCAACCACCACAGTTTGTCGTCCCGGACGATTTCGAGCCGATCTGGATATCACTAGAACTATGTTGTTTTTCCGTCCAACTTCTCGACACCAATGTACCGCACCCTCGCTTGATTCAAAACAAAGATCGGTCCAGAATAAATGGGCTACATTGACTGCAATTGGAGCCGGTACCGCAAAATCGGAAGATCTCAGTCCTACAATAGAACTTAAAAGTTAATACAATTAGACAACATTATAAAGCAAATAGGTTTCATAGATTAGGACTGCCAGAGAGGTGGCAGTCATGCACATATGTAGGACTGTCAGGGGCCTGACAGTCCTACATATGTGAAGGACTGCCAGGCCCCTGACAGTCCTACATATGTGAATGACTGCCACCTCTCTGGCAGTCCTAATCTATGATCGGGACTGCCAGAGAGGTGGCAGTCCTCTGTGTCACAACACGAATTTTTATCCGATGAAAAGTTAAAATTTAGTTACCAAGAGGGCTTCCGATGCATCAAAGTGTTCTTCGGACGTGGCGGGAAGAGAGTATACAACATTTGATGATCCCGATTGTTCCATGTCAATATTTTTCTACATTAAACACATAATTCAACTTTTATATGTGAAATTCATGTTTAAAACATTAAACATATATTAATTCGATGACTTACCAATAAATGGGAGAAGTCAATGACCTAGAGTTAAGGGAGAGAGAAATTTGGAAAAAATGTAGGTTGGAAAAAACTTGGGGTTAAATTCTTTGACCTAGAGTTGAGGGAGAGAAGAAAAGAATTGAGGGAGAAAAGAAAAGAGTAGAGGGAGAGAGAAAAAGAAAACAAAAGTTGGTATTTATACATTTGCTTGGGCTAGCCCCAAGTAAAAAAAAAAATGATGGCAAACTTGTAATATTTTGAAACATTTTTGGGCTAGCCCCTAGCAAAAAGGGTGGTGCCCTTAGGAAAAACCTATATATATGTATCCATAGCTTCACTACATTGAACTTTCTGTACAAAATTACAATTTCTATCCATTTTACTTTTCCAGTGTTTAAAAGGGGTTAATTAGTTATACCCTCCATAGTTTGTACGTATTTTGGTAACTGTTCATGTTGTTTTAAAAATAAAGAACAACTCCTGGTTTATAAAGTTAATTAGTTGTACCCCTGGTGCATAGAAGAAAATGAGTGAAAAATTAAACAACCAGGGGAGTATTCTTTATTTTTGAAACAACGAAAACATTTACCAAAATATTTACAAACCATGTGGGGGGTACAACTACTTAACCCGTTTAAAAGATCAAAGAAATTGAGAGGTAAAATGAACCATTGGGGATTTTTTTTCTTCCATTGAACTCAGTTTCTTTGTATCCAAACACAGAAAATAAATTACTTTACATTTTCAAGATCTTGATTCCGAAAACCAAACATGGCCAGACTTTTCGACGATTTCGTCGCAAAAGTTCATGGAAGCTCGGTTTGCCTCCCCCCAGAGTAGATCAGAACACCATCCTTATCGACTCCTCCGGGCATTCGCATCGGCCGAGGAGGGTTTGGGCTCGACTGGCTGGTCTTTTTTTTCAAATGCAGCTGATATAGAAGTAGCCATACATGCTTTCTTTCTTGACAAACTTCTTCCTAGTTTAGTACAGTATAATGTAATCGTAATCGTAATGTAATCAAATGAAGAAAAAAAAATTTTATTTAATTATATTGCGATTACGATTACATTACAATGAACCAGACGGGGTTACCAAGGAGAAGAGGAGATGGTAGAATTGCTAATAAGCCGAAGTCAAGTGTGAGTGTAAATATATATGTGTATGTACATATGTAAGGAGGAAGCTGGTGGTTTTGCTAAGGAAAACCTTTGGCACAGACCATTGACTCTTTGAAGATCATGGCTCCATGAATATTCATGTAGTTTGCCTACTACTTCATTTATTACTTTGGTTTGCAACTTGTGGTTGACATGGAGATATAGGGGTTTGTAGCACATGGGGTTCATGATTTGGGACCGAAAGAATGCTTGCTAAGATGAATGCAACTTTATGTTCTGAAATTATATGGATTTATGGTCATTTTCATGATTTTGTTTTGTAAATGAACATTTCATGAATGGTAAATTAAGTTTTGTAAATGAACATTTTCATGATTTAGTTTCATTGACTCTTTGAAGACTAGTCTAATGAACATTTCATGAATGTGTTTTCAGCAAATGCCCTCCCCCAAACTACAATTAAAATTACACCTTAGTGGCAGTTGACTTATTAAATACCATATATGAATTGTTATATATATTTGTATCTCGCATCCGATTGAAACGAATGGTAAATTAAGTTCAATTGAGTTCCTCTCCTATAGATATAGTAATTAGTTACCTACTTACCTATGTTGTGCGAATACGAATAGAAATACGAGTGGGTGCAGGTATATACGGTTGCAGATTTTCTGTGTGCATGTGATATGAATTGAAATTGCAAAGATGGATATAGTTTTTGTTGACGTTGGAGAGGAGATGAACATTAACATAATTTAATGAAAAAGAAGAAGAAGAAAGTATTCAAAATAGTTGACTACTCCAAAATTTTGGAATTGAAGCTTTGTTGTTATTTTTTTTTGTTGAGATAATCAACAATCAGGTTTAGAAAGCACCCCTCTGTAGTATGGTTTAAAGATTCGGCCGATACCGATACGGTTTCGCATGTCCCGATCCAATACCGACCGATACCCGATACTGACCGGTACCGACATTGGGGATCTCTTTTCCGGTCAATTCGACAAAGAAAATTAAACAAAAAATACAAATCAGCAAGGGTTTAAAACATAATAAGGTTGTTAAAGCATGTAAAAGAAGAAAATCAATCTATTGTATGTAAACCAATCGGTAAGGGTGACTACTATTTCATTTAGTTTCAAAACTACTGAGAAAAAATACTGAAAATACTTAAAGTTATGCCTAAATGTATAAAATATATGTTTTTAAATGTAAATAAATTATTAATAATTATTTGTTCTCCGATACCAAAAAATCTAATACTCCGATCCGAAACCGCTGATACTACCGATATCGCCGATACCAATACTCATAGAAATAATCCGATACCGATTCCGATACCGCTACTATGAACCTTGCTTTGTAGTCTATGTTACACGAACCCAAATATGACACAATACAGTGCGGACACGACACACACTTTGAAGCGTCCTATTGTATTTTAGAGTGTTGTGTGCAGCATCCAGTACACGTACGACACGATCCGAGTCCGACGGGGACATGGAATCCATTATTTGAGCGACCCTGCTTCCTATTATGTAGTTTAAACCCTAACTGTCACTTCTGAATTGTTCTGCCTTACCAATTTCACAACCATAATCACGTTTAATAATTGAATTCCTTGGTCACGTTTAGATTGATTGTTTTTTCCAAAACTGCATGGTTTGTCCATGGTCGTTGATATACTTGACAAGGTCACAAACCTGTGTGGTCGATTGATGATAGATGAGAGAAAATAATTGTCCAGGAGGAGCGGCAGGATAGACATTCGAGCTGCTAGGACATGGGATAACAGATATTTTCGGATAGGTACGATAAGGAGTCATCTCTGTTATATAGGATAAAGTGCATTTAAATCCTCCTTAGATTTGTCTCGTTATTAAAAAAAGAGCTTTTAGAAAATTTAAGCAGTTTGTACCTCCTTAAATTGTTCGCGTGAGTAAAAAGGTCCCTACCGTTTATTAGCCGTTAGAAATGGCCGTTAATGACGTTTAAAAAAATAAAAAAATACTACCAAAACTACCCTCCTCATTTTTCTACCAGCCCCCTCCCCCTTTTACTACTGCATGTTGCACCATGTCATGCTTGTATCTGACATGACACATGAGTCACATGACACAGACTCCAAAATACATAGGACATTCGTTGCAACATATTGTTGGGAAAGAAACGCGGAAAACCTTTCCCCAAACCGGAGAGTACCTGCGAGAGGACCGAGCAAACAACGCACGAACCAAAAATGAACACACAAAGCAAACCACGCAGACACAGAGAATTTTTGACGTGGAAACCCTTGCGGGAAAAACCACGGGACGATCGGAGTCCAACCCTGAGAAGCCTCCACTAATGGAATAGAAGAATTACACCCTCTACAAACTCCTCCGATCCAAATCGGATCCCCACAACACTCAGAGAAAAGAACAACGATTACAAGGCTACGAAGAACGAGAACGACGAGTAGAGATTACCCGAACACGATCTCCTCCGAATATCAACCTTCAATCCTCCGCCTTCTTCTCCGAAGTTGCAATGGCACTCTTGCCTCCTTCTCTCTCGAACTTTTTGTGTTGTCCAATACTTGCAATGATAAATTAGGGTTGAGAAAACTCAATATAACTCCCCAATCCCGCAACCAACCTGGACCGTTGGATTAGATCCAATGATGAAAACTCATCCATAATTCCGCTTCAGCCCCCGACAACACAGAGTTCGGCCAGAACTCTGTGCGGGGCAGCCAGCACCTACTGGCCAAACGCTGGAACAACCAGACCGAGTTCGGCCAGAACTCGGCCTGGGACCGAGTTCGGGCCGAACTCGGATCCTCTGCTCCCAGAAGCTCCAGCAGCAGCAGCAGCAGCAGCAACGTCGCCTACTTCCCGAGCTTCTCCGACTTCGGACGGCGCTCGTCGCACTCCGGGGTCTTCTCCACATAGGTTGGGAACCCCACCCACTCCAACAAATCTCCCCCTTCACAACTATGGGGAGGACGTCGTCATCCCGACGATCTGCCTGCAGTCCTCGAACTTCCCCCTTGGTAGAATCTTCGTAAACATATCAGCTCCGTTGTCGTCTGTATGCACCTTCTCAAGCGCCGCGTCCTTCTTCTCAACCACATCCCGTATCCAATGATACCGGGTCTCGATGTGCTTGGACCGGCTATGAAACGTCTGATTCTTCACAAGGTGGATCGCACTCTGACTGTCGCAAAGCAAAGTATACTGCTCTTGCTTCAGTCCCATTTCCTGCAACAGCTTCTTCATCCACAACAGCTCCTTGCAAGCCTCCGTCGCCGCAATGTATTCCGCCTCCGTCGTCGACAAGGCAACACACTTCTGCAACCGCGACTGCCACGACACTGCTCCTCCCGCAAACATCATCACGTAGCCCGAAGTCGATCGCCTCGTGTCTACATCTCCAGCCATATCAGCGTCGGTATACCCGACCAGCTTCGGCTCGTCACCACCAAAAGAAAGTCTCCAACCGGCAGTGCCCTGAAGGTATCGTAGAATCCACTTAACCGCACTCCAGTGTACCCTTCCAGGATTTGAAAGATACCTGCTAACCGTACCAACTGCGTGAGCAATATCTGGCCTCGTACACACCATAGCATACATCAGGCTTCCCACAGCTGAGGCATATGGAACCCGCTCCATATCTTCCTTTTCGTCCTCGGTAGATGGACACTGCTCCTCAGTGAACTTAAAGTGAGCCGCGAGGGGGAAACTCACTTTCTTCGACCCGTCCATCCCGAAACGCTGAAGTACCCGATGAATGTACTTCTTTTGGGACAAGTGTAGCAGCTTGGACTCTCTCTCTCGGCTGATCTCCATCCCAAGAATAGTCTTCGCTGCGCCCAAATCCTTCATAGAGAAGGCCGCGCCCAGTTGGCGCTTCAACTCCGCTATCCTAGTGGCATTCCGACCCACTAATAGCATATCATCCACATAGAGCAGTAAAATGATGAAATCATCCTCGGCAAAATACCTCACAAATGCACAATGGTCCGACGTCGTCCGTGCATAACCATGCTCCCCCATAAACGACTCGAACTTTCTGTACCACTGCCTCGGAGCCTGCTTCAGACCATACAAGCTCTTCCTCAACCGGCAGACCAAATGTGACTTGCCCTTCTCACAGAATCCCTCCGGCTGCTCCATGTACAACTCCTCCTCAAGATCACCGTGGAGGAACGCCGTCTTCACGTCCATCTGCTCGACCTCCAAGTCGAGACTGGCTGCTAATGCTAGCACCACCCGAATAGACGAATGCTTGACGACAGGCGAAAAGATCTCATCATAATCCACGCCTTTCCGCTGACCGTAGCCCTTGACTACCAGCCTCGCTTTGTATCGAGGGCGAGTAGCATCATCCGTCTGCTTCACTCTGAACACCCATCGGTTCTTCAAAGCCTTCTTGCCTTTTGGCAACCGCACCAGATCATAAGTGGAATTGGTGTGCAAGGAACTCATCTCCTCCTGCATAGCCACCATCCACTCCTGCCTGTGTTCGTCTTCCATAGCCTCTGCGAAACTTTCGGGCTCTCCCCCGTCAGTCAATAGCACATACTCATCCGGCGAGTATCTCGTAGATGGTCGACGATCCCTGTTGCTCCTTCTCAGTGGAGCCACTGGTGCTGGCTGTATACCGACAGCCTCCTCCCCTTCAGGAACTGCCTCCCCGGCATGCTCATCCTCCTGAGGGACACCCTGACCACCATCAGCAGGCTGATGATCAAGGTTGGGAGCAACTCCATGTACCGGCTCCCCCATAACTGGATCCTCCGCGATGTCTTCTGGAAACTGCTCGAAGCGAAATGACTCTAACTCAGGCAATTCCTCAGCCTCAGAAGGCGTCTCGGAATCCTGAGTGTTGGTCATGGTCTGATCCTCGACGAACACCACGTCCCTGCTTCTGTAGAGCTTTCCTTCCACTGGGTCGTAGAGTCTATAGCCAAACTCATCCCGACCGTAGCCGACAAAGACGCATCGCCTCGTCTTCGGCTCAAGTTTGGTCCTCTCGTCCTTCGGTACATGCACGAAGGCCTTACAACCAAACGCCCGCAGGTGACTGTATGACGGCTCTTTGCCGTACCATACTTTGTCAGGCACATCACCCTGCAAAGGAGCACTAGGAGACAAATTAATAATATAAGCAGCTGTGAGAAGAGCCTCACCCCAATAACTGCCCGACAAGTTTGCTTCTGACAGCAAACACCGCACCCTCTCCATCAGTGTCCTGTTCATGCGCTCCGCTACACCATTGAGCTGAGGTGTCTTTGGCGGAGTCTTCTGGTGTCGTATCCCTTGCTCTCTGCAATACGCATCAAAGGGACCGATGTATTCGCCGCCATTGTCGGACCGAACACACAACAACTTCTTGCCCGTCTCCCTTTCAACGGAGGCCTGAAACTCCTTGAAAGTAGGCAGCACCTGATCCTTGGTCTTTAAGGCATAGACCCAAACCTTCCTGGAACAGTCATCAATAAAAGTCACAAAGTAAGAAGCACCACCAAGAGATTTTACCTTCATAGGACCACAGACATCCGAGTGAATCAACTCGAGCAACGTCGGCTTCCTCGAACTTGGGTGACTCTGGAAAGACACCCTATTTTGCTTCCCAGCCAAACAGTGCGTGCACTTCTCCAACTTTGTAGACTTGAGCCCCGGAATCACCTTCCTGTTCACCAAGTAGCTCATCCCCTTCTCGCTGATATGGCCGAGCCGCCTGTGCCACAACTCGGTAGACGCATCACTGACTGCGTTCACCTCCTGTGTCCCCTGTGCGCTCCCCTCCATATAGTAGAGACCGGACTTCTTGCTTCCTCTGGCAATCACCAACGAACCTCTGGAAAGCTTCCACTGACTATTCCCGAAGAGACTGAAGAATCCCTCGTCATCCAACCTTCCAACCGACACCAGGTTGAAACGGATATCAGGGACATGACGAACATCCTTGAGAACAAGAACCGCACCCGTCTTCGTTCTCAAATGCACATCTCCAACGGCAACCGCCTTCGACACATCTCCGTTGCCCATCTTCAACACGCCACAGTCGCCTGTCGTGTAAGTGGCAAACAGTGCCCTATTGTGAGATACATGCGCTGAAGCCCCTGAGTCCACCAGCCAAGAATTGTCATCGCAGGCGAGGTTAGTAATGACCTCATCACCTACGACGATCACATCGCCTCCATGCGTCGAGGCCGCCGCTGTAGTGTTCTCTTCTTGCTTCCCCTTGTCGCCCTTCTTCTCCTTCTTCCAAACGAAACAATTCCGCTTGATATGGCCCTTCTTACCGCAATGGTAACACTCTGAGTCCTCGTACCGACCTTTGGACTTCCCCCTGCTCTTGTCTCTGCCACCACCTGGACCCCTGCTTTTGCCCCTTCCGCGGCTCTCTGAAACCAATGCCTCTGAGTGGTGGGATGTGGATGAAGTGCCCTGAGAACGTCTCCGCATCTCTTCATTCAACACCCCGCTCTTGGCAAACTCCAGACTGACCACGCCCTCTAGAGCAGAAGCGATCATAGATACTCGTACGGTCTCCCACGAGTCTGGCAAGGTACACAGCAGCCACAGTCCCTGAACTTCGTCGTCGAACTTGACTCCCATAGAAGATAGCTGGTCAACCACGCCCTGGAACTCACTCAAGTGATCCGAAATAGACGCCCCATCCTTGTACCGCAGACCCATCATCGTTCGGATCAGGAACAACTTGTTTACCCCGGTCTTCTTCGCATACAAGGATTCCAGCTTATCCCACAACGTCTTCGCGTGCTCAATATTGGCAACGTGGTTGTACACGTTCTCATCAACAAACTGCCGTATGTACCCACACACCTGTATGTGCTCGAACGTCCAGTCCTCCTCGGATTTATCACTGGGCCTCTCGGATGCAAACACGGGTAGATGCAGCTTCTTGACAAATAGCAAATCCTTCATCTTGCTCCGCCAATAATGATAGTTTGTGCCATTAAGGTTCACCATGCGCACCGGCTTCGCGTCCATCTCTCCTCTCTGGTTCCTCTGTCAACTCCTGACACCCTTCGAACCCAAAGCTCTGATACCACTCTGTTGGGAAAGAAACGCGGAAAACCTTTCCCCAAACCGGAGAGTACCTGCGAGAGGACCGAGCAAACAACGCACGAACCAAAAATGAACACACAAAGCAAACCACGCAGACACAGAGAATTTTTGACGTGGAAACCCTTGCGGGAAAAACCACGGGACGATCGGAGTCCAACCCTGAGAAGCCTCCACTAATGGAATAGAAGAATTACACCCTCTACAAACTCCTCCGATCCAAATCGGATCCCCACAACACTCAGAGAAAAGAACAACGATTACAAGGCTACGAAGAACGAGAACGACGAGTAGAGATTACCCGAACACGATCTCCTCCGAATATCAACCTTCAATCCTCCGCCTTCTTCTCCGAAGTTGCAATGGCACTCTTGCCTCCTTCTCTCTCGAACTTTTTGTGTTGTCCAATACTTGCAATGATAAATTAGGGTTGAGAAAACTCAATATAACTCCCCAATCCCGCAACCAACCTGGACCGTTGGATTAGATCCAATGATGAAAACTCATCCATAATCCCGCTTCAGCCCCCGACAACACAGAGTTCGGCCAGAACTCTGTGCGGGGCAGCCAGCACCTACTGGCCAAACGCTGGAACAACCAGACCGAGTTCGGCCAGAACTCGGCCTGGGACCGAGTTCGGGCCGAACTCGGATCCTCTGCTCCTAGAAGCTCCAGCAGCAGCAGCAGCAGCAGCAGCAGCAGCAACGTCGCCTACTTCCCGAGCTTCTCCGACTTCGGACGGCGCTCGTTGCACTCCGGGGTCTTCTCCACATAGGTTGGGAACCCCACCCACTCCAACACATATCTGTTAGCTTTGATTTTGGGATACGAGATCACAGATTACGATCTTATGCATTCTATCAAAACGACTGCAACAAATGATACCAAAGTTGGTAATAGGTAATGCAGTTTTTGTTGCATTAACGGGCATATTTACATTCAACCAAACACCGGAGTTGCTATAAATTGCACAACAAATATTGTTGCATTTACATTTACCGCCAACCAAACATAAGTTGGGCAATTTGCCTCTTATTCTTGCAAATGAAGTTGCCAATATGCTTATAAGCCTGAAAGCTCCGAGTTTCTAAATTGGTTGTGTTTATTTTTCCACACTTTTCCTAGCCTCTTTTTTTCAATCTCTAAAGTGTAAAAGTGACACTTACAACATATTAACTTATAGTAACTTATAGTGCACTTGCAGCATGTACGACCAAGCAGTGTGACCAGGCACTCCTAACATCTATTCTTGGACTCTTACCATAATGTACTATGTCTCCACCTGTTGACCACTAGAGCCAAGAGGCTTTGATTGCTGCAACAAATATATAACATGAAATAGCTACCAAACTTGTGGCTGACCAAACTGCCAATAGAGAGAAAATAAATAAAAATAAAGTCCGTACCTCCTCCGCTTTAAAGTAAAATATATTTATATAGCACGAACGACCAAGACAAAGGGTTTGTAACGGTGATATCTTATACAATATGGAGTAAGATGAATTGGTTTCTCCTATTAGCAGAGATCCACAACAGTATTTCTTCCAACCAGGATTACATATTCCCTCTCAATCAAAAATCACCTGAGAATTTGTTTTCTTGTTGTAACAAAAATTGAATTATTGAACATATATATGTATTCACATTACACGGACTGTCGTCGTCAATGGCAGCCATCACAGGGTCTTGATAATCCTACATTCATCAGCAATTTTCGAATAGCCACCAGTGTCAGTTGACTCCAAACCAAGTCTCGAACAGACATGGGAAAATAAAAGAAATGCATCTGGACAATTAGTGGATGCTGAAAAGTATTCACAAATGAAATGATAAGATCAAGCTTGTTGAGAGGAAACTATGCACAACAAATATAGAGAAGAAATATGCACAAAAAGACGAGCAAGATGGGTAAGTTCAAGCATAAATTGTTTTGTTTTGCGCACATAACATTTTGTGGAAACGTAAACAAAAATGTATTGGCTTAACAGAGGATTAAGAATAATGCACTTGGCAGGAATATTACTCGAACGGTCCTCCAAGCAAGGAGGCGGATCCTTCAGTGAAGACATCCGCAGAAGTTTGGTATAATAGGAGAGAATAAAAATAATAGGAGAACTCACTCAACTCATTGATTTCACACAAGAATTGTGTTCTCATTAATTTTGTGCTTCTTCTATAAATTTGTTGGTTCATTTTATAGCTATACAACTCAACCATAAGATAACAAAAAATAATTGAAAATTGAAAGAAAACAAATAGTCATAAGAAAGATAAGCTTCTCATCCAAACTAACATCAAGATAAACAAATAACAAAAAAAAAACTACCTTATCTAAACGGAAAGAAAAAAATCCTATCGAAAGCTGTTAAAGGAGTTAGAAGATTTCTCCACAACAAATATATCACAACTTTTCAACCAAAACATCTTGCATGAATTTTGCAACCTGCTAATCCAAAACTCAGGCTCGCCTCTCTTGTGTCTTGCGTCTTGGTCGAGTCTAATCTCCACCAACTCTCCCCGGCTTATAAGATTCACCACCTGGTGAATGACGGTGAAGATACTCTGTTAGTACATCTTTTCAGGGTCTAGCTTTAGGAGTTCATCCATAGTCGGTCATGATCGGTCAGACATTGGTTGTCAACGATAATGCACTAAGAAGCATTGGTAGCCTCTGTATGCAGTAGAGACTATCTCGTCATCATCGATAACATCCTCAATTTCAAGTCTCGTACTCCTCCAATGTGGTAACAGTTGCAAAGGCAATTTTACTAGTCCAAACATAATACCGGACTGTCGACTGTCAACTTATAAGAGGTAAATCTGGAGAACCTGCAGGATCAGAATCATTATAAAAAAATATCGTAGGCTCATGAAACGGTGTTAGATCCTCCACATTAAACACATGGTTGATCCCCATATCCTGTGGAATATCCAGGTCATATACATTCGAAAAATCCTCCACAGAACTCGATAGACCCACCCGTCTGGCACGTAGCTTCTTCACAATTCCACGAGGGAACATCTCCGGGCTCACTCGCACAAGTACCTCATCACCAATAGCAAATTTCCGCAATCTCATGTGACCATCAGTTGCCAATTTATACAAATTATTGCTCACAGCTAATCTTCTACGAATCTCAATATGTAGGTCATGGATATGCTGTAGAAAACCTCTGCAAACGCGCTAGACTGGGGTCCTGGTTGTACCGGTAGAAGATCTATAGGCTTTCTAGGTTTGACTCCATTCATAGCCTCATTGGACTCAACCATGTGGGCCTATTGACCGAACTATTATACACAAACTCTGCCACGGGTCAGACAACATCCCAAGTAGCTAGGTAGTCACCAACCAAACACCTCAACAAATCACCTTGACTCATAGTGATGACTTGAGTCTGACAATCCGTCCGTGGGTGCTAAGTAGTCGAGAACTGAAGCGTCATGTTGAACTTTTTCTAGAGTCTCCAAAAATAGCTTATGAATCTAGTGCACTGTTCTAAATAGCAAGAGGTGGTAAGGAAAAGGGACGTCTAGCACCTAGGATTCTAAAATATTTTTTTAGGGTTTTTGCTGCATGTACATGGAAGAATCATAAAACTAGAGGAATAAGAGGCTTAATGCGGGACTTAATATATAGCATGGTTATTTTAATAGGAATTATGAATTGTTGTCTCTTATCAATTATAAATTTATAATTACTATACTGAGCCATCCTATTAATTAGTATACCAAGTCTTAAGCCCATTAAAACTTTGCATTAAAACCACAATGCAAAACTATAGCTCATTAAGTCTCTGGTTGAAAACCCATCTATCATGGTTGTCTTTCCCCAAACAGGGAACTAACCACCCATGAAAACATGCCATAATAATCAAAATTAACCAGCATGGTTGTTCTTTCCACAAATAGGGAATCCTATGTCCGCCTAGGTGCGCGTAAGTCCGCCAAAAGTCGCTGAAAGCTCGCCTCCTTAAAGTCAGCCGCCTAAGCAAAACACCAATGCCAAAAGCGGGGCGGTAATGGTCCACCAAACGCCACCTACGGTAGAATATTGATCTAACGTTCCTATCACAACCATGGTCTTAGGCAACCCATGTAACCTACGTATATTCCTAAACAATAGGCTAGCTATATATGAAACATAACTCGTTTTGCTGTGGGGGATTAAATGTATCATCTTGAAAAAAAGGGTCCACTACAACAAAATGCAGTCATGCTTTCGCAAGGTATGTGACAAAGCTAATACAAAGTCCTTGCTAACGTCCTGCCATGGGGTAAAAAGAATAGATAAAGAAGTCTAAATGCATGTGTTGTTCCCCCTATCATTCGCTACCTGATAAGTACGAAATTGTGCCACGACTCTAGCGGCAACGCGCTTAAAACTCGGCTTATAAACCTATCCTCAACCATAAGGATGGTCTTATTGCGATCGAAATATCCAACAACACCGTCAACATGCATTTCCCAAGTCAAAAAATCTCTAAAGAAAGCAGAGGGAATGCATAGTTGATACCTAAACAAGAAACCATCAAACAAGATAAAACCATCAATAGAAGTTGGGATCTCTACCCAATTTAGTATATACTTCACTAAAGTCTGGACAAACAGGATACTCATCAACAATACGGTTGAATCTAAGGACTTGAGTACTCATCGAACGCAATGTATATAATTTCCTACTTAACGCGTCGGTGGGTTTTTTTCCAGCACCTGCACCGCGCTTGAGAACAAATGTGGACACCTAAATGAATTCCACCCACTTAGCATATCGAGCTCCTAGTCAAGGTTCGCAGTATTAGTATTGGAATCGGTATCGGACCCTTCCTATGAGTATCGGGATCTTTGGATCGGAGTATCAAATCTTTTGGTATCGGAAAACAAATAATTATTAATAAATTATTAAAATATTAGAAGAAAAATATTTTATATATTTAGGCATAATTTAAGTATTTTTGTGTTGTTTTTAGTAATTTTGAAATTAAATGAAATAGTACTCATCCAATTCGATTTGTTTATCTGATACATAACTTTTTCTTCTTTTACATGCTTTTACAACCTTACAATGCTTTTACATCATTGCTGATCGGTCTTTTCCATTCATTTTTCTTGTCGAATGGACTGAAAAGAAGTCCTCGATATCGGTATCAATCACAGTATCGGTATCGGATCGGGACATGCCAAACCGTATTGATCAATATCAACCGATATTGTTAAATTATGACTTCTAGCTTCTTTTGAGAACTCAAATAGTGTAGGACCCGATGGTCCGAAAATAAAACCAAGTTTCTCAGAAGCAGATAATGATGCCAATATTTTAAACTTTGTACGACAGCATAAAACTATCGGCATAGTTTGAGCAGCGTTGTCGAATCTCATTCAACCTTTTGCTAAAGTAAGTTATTGGATGGTCCTCTTGACAAAATACACTACATAGTCCTACGCTAGAAGCGTCACAAGCAGTAGCTTGAGTAGCGTTGTCGAATCATTCAACTTTTTGCTAAAGTCAGTTATCGGATGGTCCTCTTGACACAATACACCACATATTCCTACGCCAGAAGCGTCACAAGCTACTCTGAAGACATTTGAAAAATCAGGAAAACGAAGGGCCGGAGAAGAAGTCAAGTTCTATTTGATTTCTGCGAATATTCTCTGAGCGGCTTTAACCATACAAACTCTCCTTCCTCACGACAATTGGTAATATTGTTGGTCCAATGATTATATCATGTTTTTTAATATGGTTAATCGATTAAGTATAGCATTTCATTATCACTAATCTTCATACCATCATTATAGCGTTTCTACTTATATTTATACTGTAGAAGCATGAAAAAGGGGATTACTTTTAATCCCACATCGGAAAGGAGAAGAGGGGAAGTCTCATTCCACTCTATATAAAGAGCCCCCTTGCCGCCTTTGAAAAGGGCACCAAAATAAAAAAAGAAAAGGGAACCCGTTTCCAGGGAGCCCGTTCGAGCCACAAAAAGTTGCAACAGTGCCTCTTCTTCTTCTGGATCGGCTGCAAGTTCTTCACTTGCCATCTTGGCAAAGAAAAGTTGGGCTCTTACGAAGAAATCTAAGACGGCATGGGCCACGCGCCCTCAAAGTGCTATGTCAGCAGTAAGCCAGAAACGTGTGCTAAAAGTCATGTGTGCGGCTAATAGCAGGCTGTACAGAAGTTGACTCAGGTGCTTTCGCACCCGGAATGGGTCAACACTTAAAGTCCCCCTTCTACTTGGGCGCATCTTCTGCCTTTTAAACCAAATCAGGGGGCAAACCTTGCGGTGTCAAACTCATACGCCCACGTGGGCTGTGCGCATGAAGTGGGTTCCACTCACAATACGTGCTGCTCTCCTACTTATGATCTGGGTGCATTTCATGCGCTGAAACTGGATCAGGAAGTGCAGCATTCACATGACCACCCCGGCACTTGGTCTCGCCATGCGCCTGAAGGGGATGTGAAAGTGAAACTCTCTCCTCATGATTTCCGTAATGTGATCACTCACAAACGCAGATCAGGAGAGCTGACCATTAAGCACGATGCGCCCCTCGCGGGGTACACTTGTACCATGGTCACCATCAACTGCTGTTGTTGCAAGACAGTGGCTCCACCACCAAGGCAGTCTGTGCTCCAGCGACTTCAAATCTGCTGCACCTGTCCGATATTATCTCGAAGACATTATGTCAATTGAAGACTTTGTAACAGCCTACTCTCAACTAGGCGCATCACTCTGACGTCTCAGCCCGGCACATTAGTCTGCAGGCGCATCGTCCACCCTCGTCAGAGCGAGTCACTTTCTCGTCAACGCACAGGCGCATCTGCCAACCTGAGGCTCTTCCATCATAATGAGGCTTGGGTACATCAAACCCAAACCATGCATTCAACTCGGTACTCGATGTCGACTCGTAGAAGAACACTGCCAGCAAGGGGCTCGAACATAAACTATCGTGTCCATTCCCGATGCATATCAGTCTTCTGAAGGAGTTCATCGTCAAAGCTTCTTCGAACAAGAGGATCCACAACCCACAGTGCAACGTCTTGCCACCGAGGAGGATCAGTCGAATACATCTTCGTCGAGAAGTCGAGAGAAAGACAAACAAAACTCTCTCTCAACTGTTGCTATTTATAGGCTGGGCAAATCAAACACATGCGCCAAGTGGCAACCTTCTCGAAGTCGGTGCAACGAACTTGAACTTATGGTGATGAATCTGCCTCTTCAAATTCAGCAAAGTCAAACAGCCATTAACGCCTAGAAGAACTCAACATATAGGCCAAAGAGGATGCGGCACACGGCAGATGCGCCGTCGACATCATGCGTCCCCTACTGATGCGTCCAGTGGGACATAGACCCATGCGCCCAGATCAGAATTAACCGATACCCCGTTTTCAAACTTGTCATCATCAAGCATTTAATGCTGAGTGACAAAGGCGACAACACATCTTCCAAAGAGTCGTCCAATCAGCCGCCCTTTGCAGAAAACGAAGAGTCGCTGACATCAGCACCATCATTGCACTTTTGGTCGGCTATAGCTGTCCTTGCCACGTGGTCGATCGTTCGTTCGCATGCGCCTCGCAGCCATGCGCCCAGAAGACTGCATGTGCTTCAAAAGCCATGTGCCCCCCAGACTTACTCCTGATCTCAAGACAGAAGCCAAGTCTCTGCATGCGCTTCCACAGCCATGCGTCCAAAAGCTCTGCATGCGCCTCAAAAGCCATGCGCCCGAACTTGCCTATGACTCCTCGAAGTCATAGACCAAGTCACCCCATGCACCTGATCCTAGGCGCATCCTGATGTGAAGCCCTGCATGCGCCTCAAAAATCATGCGCCCGGACTCGCTTCTGATCCCTAAAGACAGCAGCTCAGTCCTCTCCATGCGCCCAATCCTAGGCGCATCAAGACAGATCACTCTCCCCCAAATCCGAGATCTTTGAAGCCACAAACATGCGCCACGTGTCTTTTGACTCAGTTCTGCTCAAGAATGGGTGCTAACTATCCAAGATCTCAGCAACAACCGAATCCTCGCAACTGCCACGTGTCAGCTCCATCGTAGCCCAACGCAGCAGTTCAAACAGATTCGAGGCGCATCATCCATGCGCCTCCGCCAGCATCAGCCACGTGGCGTTTCCACATTCAGGCGCATCCTACATATGCGCGCAGAGGCAGCTCAGCATGCTGCCTATAAATAGAAGGACCATTCCTTCAAGACACAAGGAGATATCCACATAGATATCTCCACAGATCATATCCAGATATCAGGAGAGACACTTCACGTCTTCTTCCTCTCAAAACGCTCTGGCATCCAGAGCAACCCGACCTTCAGAGGATTCAAGATCGTCGTCAGATCGTCAACAGAATCAAGGCATTACCACTCGCTCCACCGACACAGTTCCCAGATAAAAACAAAAGTGTACTCAAAGTCATACATTGTATATTGTTCTGTTTGTAATCGAAATACAAAAGTTTCAATCAAAAATCTTTTGTGTCCCCTTTTTCGATGGCGAACAAGGTGGCGACTCTGCTGGAGACGACCTTCTCCTCCAACGAGAAGGTTGATTTGCAATCTGACGACATCAAGTTGGGCTCCTACAAAACACTTGTGGTGTGCCTCGATCAACAGGCGTATGAGGAGTTCATCTCTGAAGACAGCGGAAGTCCTTCGAAGCGGCTGCCAAAGCCGGAGAAGACTCGCCGAGTCTGGGTGCGCAAGGGCGATGCGCCTAGAACCATCGCTGAAGGGGATGCGCCACCACAGCCGACCCTTCCTGCCGACGTTCTCAGCAACCAAGATGCGCCCACTGGTACAGCGCGTCTGTCAGGGAAATGCGGTGTTGACTGCATTCCCCAACTATCTTCTTCCCAGTCGAAGAAGATGCGCCAACGGAGCAGAGGCGCAGCCAATCTCCCGCACATGAACTCTGGTGTGCAGGAGAAAACATCTGTCTTTGACAGACTCACTCGCTGTCATGGCGAGACAGAATTGGATTCTGAGTACTATGCGCCTTCGCGGGCTAGTACAAAGAGATCCAAGGCAGCACAGGCCATGCGCCCCAAATGTGCTACGCCAACAGCGAACCAGAAGCATGCGCTCAAAATCATGCGCGCCGCTGATGGCAAGCTGTACGGGGTTGACTTGGGCGCATTTGCGAGCCGACCTTCAAAGTCCCTGTCCCGCTTGGGCGCATCTACTGCGTTTCGAACCAAGTCAGGCAGGGCAAAATCTGCGACGTTGAACCCATGCGCCCACTTGGGTGGTACGCATAAAGTAGGTTCAAGTTGCAATAAATGTTGTTCCGACAATTGGTTATGCAGCCCACGGTATCTAGGGTCAAGTCTATCTATCCATGGTCATCCTAAAGAAACTAACTCCTACAGAGGCTCATTCTAGACTTACACAACAATCGAATAAGATCAATCCAGCAATATTACCATCTAAATCCCAATTCGACATACAATTTTCCAACAATCAATTTCAATTCCAATTCCTTCGTATCAATATGGATCAATATGCCAAGGCTAACTATTCAAGGGTCATCAATTCCGTCATATATTTTCCTTCAATTCTGTCAATCGATTCTTTACCTTTGTTGCATCTGCATTCATTCCGATAGTCTCAACAAAACCATCGAATCACATTAACCGCCAACTTATTCGCATCGTCATTGTCTAATAAAGTATTTCATATTCAATATCTCAAATTGAACAAATGTCCACATGTACTATTTAATGATCATATAACCGCGTTATCGGTCTGCCAACATCAATAATCATATTATTTCGGTCTGTATGACAAAGTCATATCACTAAGTCATAACCCAACAATCTATAACCCAACCGACAGTCATCCATACCATCACATCATCCATCGACATTATCCAACACATTTGTTGATTATCAATCCCAATCGTTTTTCAGCCATCAAAATCTCATACAGACATTCATAAAATTTCATAACTCAAGGGTCAAGTAATTTATTTCAATCCAATCCGACAATTCATGTTTCAATTAACCATTCTTTACACAACACAAGTATTCAGAGTCATTAATTGTTACTTTTGTGATACAATTCAAATCCTCGAGCATACATGCACATATGCAACCAACAGTGTTCTAAAAAGCAGAATTATGCGGCGCCTAGGCGCCGCCTAGGTGCTGGGCGGCCATTGACCGCCCAATATTCGGCCGGAATCGGCCTTGAGACAACATATGTGGAAAATCGGATTTAGTCGACCGCCTAGGCGGCACTCGGCGTTGAGGCAGCCGTAGGTGTGCTGCCCTACCTCAAGAGAAGCAGCCGATGCCGATTAGAAGTGGCAGCAGCCGACCACAGGTGGAGTTTCTTCTTCCTCCTCCTCTTCTTCTTCTTCTTCTTCTAGTCTTCTTCTTCTTCCTCTTCTTCTGCTGGAGTGGAGGTTTTTTTTCTTCTTTCTTTTGAAAAATGTGCATGTTCTCTGTCTTCAATGGGTTTTGTTGTTTTATGTGTAATGGTGACTCATGTTCCGTCTCCAGCGGTTTTTTTTGTGTGTAATGGATTGGTGACTCACAGTGGTGAGTGGTCACAGTTGTTTTTTTTTGTAATGGCACATGGTCCTTGGTCAAACTTTACTTTTTATATGAAAAGTAAATAGGGGTTTTTATATGTAATGGTCAATGGTTTCTAATATGTAATGGTCAATGGTTTCTATGTTTTTATATGAAAACAATGGCTTTTCAATATATAAACAGGGCAAATTTCTGGAAAAAAATTAATTTTTAATATACAGACACACGCAATAAATTTTTTATTCCTAGATTTTTTTTATATGCGGCGATCGCCTAATATTAGAAGGCTGCCTAGGCGGCCTAGGCACTAGACGGTGGGTGGCGATCGCCTAATATTAGAAGGCTGCCTAGGCGGCCTAGGCACTAGACGGTGGGTGGCCGCCCGCCTAACGCCTAGTACAACCTTGGCAACCAATGTTCTAAATGGCGCCGCTTAGACTGTGTTCTAAATGGTGGCCGCCTAGCCCGCCTAGGCGTAGGCGGTCTCTTACTGCACCGCTTTTCAGTAGGCGGTGGAGTAGGCGGTGGAGTAGGCGGCCAACGGAGGTTGGCGGCATAGGCGGAGGTGAGACGGCATAGACGAGTGCCTAGGCGGAGCAATACCTGACAAGATATTTTGGCCAAAAAAAATTTGTAAGCATTATGGTCCTATGGTTCACTTTTACGAAACTAAAACTTTATAAATCTTCGTTCTACAACTTAGTTATGCATGAAACACCCTTAAAATATGCATATTATACAAAAAAAAATATTGACAAAATAGTAAAAAAAATATTCAAAATGTATCGACCGCCTAGACGGGCCTAGGCGGTAGGCGGACTATCTCCGCCGCGCACCCCATGCAGAACCTTGTATGCAACGACTATCCATCTTATCAAGCACGAACTTGTACCTTATTGATTATATCCTATGGTAGTCAACATGGATTAGCATCTATCACACCTTAGGGTCATAGCATAGATTTCCAACATTCATCCAAGTCACCGACAACATTTCTCAAGAACTTCCAAATTAGCAACCAAATTGTAATAATCACACATGATTTACATCAAACCAATCACAATTATCATTTAATGTTCTAAGCCACAACATCTCTTGCCAAATCCATTTACCCACACTATTATTAGGATCCAACTAGTCTGAGTCGTCACCTGACTAAGCAATTTCCAACCAAGACACCCGTTACAATTTTATACAATTTTGCTATCCAGCATAACATCATCATCAAGGAACTAGTACTAATCAACCAATTTCGATTATCAAGGAACATTTGAGTCACCTAGCAACAATGCATGACTTCCAGCTAAGTCTCAGCACTGTCCAATGTCCACAGACATATTTATTGCTATCCTATGAAAATGGTCACGATACATCTCATTCTAAAGTGGTAGAGGCATATAACACTCAGAAATGAAGCAATTCCCAAACAATACTAAACCCAAGTATATTTCGGACAATCATGATCTAGACCGACCACAACATAAAGCCAACGTTCTCAGGGTATCAAGGTAACAAGACCACCACACATGAGTCAACTTAACAATTTGTTGAACTCAATAATCAATTGTCTCATTCACAATTCCTTTCCAACATAACATACAATTCTCTAACATATTCCAACACACATAACATCTTTTCTTTATTTCCACATTCTGAACATCAATCACAATATAGCACACTATGGCATCGAGTCATTGTTGGGTCATTAGTGTCCAACCAACAACAATCATGTATTCATGGACATCACAATGTATTTAGACTTATTGTATGGAACATCCAATGAGCAGCCAAGAGGATCAACAAATTTTCAAACACGAATCAACTTGGAATGATCGGAGAAGCAACTTGGAATGATCGCGAAAGCAATCTCTGATTTAATCGCGAATGCAACGTTGAGTAGTCGTGGAAGCAACCTTGGTTTATCGGGGATGCAACTTTGATTTGAAGAGAATCAAATAAGAGTCCAAGGACGTAAAGCCGTGCTCTGATACCAATTTGTCACGTCCCGATTTCGCAGAGTCATTCGTTCTCGCATAAATATCTGGGAACCGATCGTCATCGCTTGGACGTGATGTCGTACAAGTCTGAATTGCACTTGTACAATGCAAAGGTATATAATTGATAATCTTCAAATAGGAACACATCGCAGGCTCGCAGCGGCACAAGCAGAAAAATTGAAGATGCTAAGGATACATCTCTTTATTGAAAGAACTCTTTATTGACAAGTAGATAAAAATACAGGTTATATGATATACTTACTCTGTCTGCATAAGACATTCATTAGCATGCATCCTGATCACTGGTGTTATTCCACCAGTTAGGACTTTGCCATATAGGACTTCAAGGTAATGTGATGCCCAATCAAAATAGGTAGCTAGCCTCAATGAATGTCTCGTAGAAACCGTGCTAACAAAGCACGTTAATGTTTCCTCCCGGGTCGGATCGGCCCCATCGCCCCAGGCATACCGTCCGAGGAAACTCATCTCAAGCCTTGCGCACGAGTTGTCCATGACAATGCAAATTCACAATAGCAGTTCAATATTGAAGTATTTATCATTCAGCAATATTCAATATGAGCCTCGCAACTATTTCAGCAACTAAAGCATGGAATATTTAGGGACATAATACTCTATTTTATTAAGCATGAAGGAGTAGGAGAGAATGGACAGTTCCACTCACTTGCACAAATCATTTTTCTGTTTCGATCACATATATGCTCAACGGGTCCTCCAGAGATGGTTTGACACAAAGCGCCAAATTTCTCACTTAACATAGCCACACCATCGAGCCATGTTTCATAACTCATCCCAATCCGACCAACTCAGAGACTGCATTATTCTCAATTCTTTTGATTTCCAACACGTCACGATCCAAGATTCTGATCGCATCCAACAAGCCAACCAAATGCCTCGCACGGAGCGGGACATTACATAGTGAGGATGTACCTAACCACATGTAAGGGTGGAGTTTAGGGGACGAAGTCAAATCCATAGTCACTAGCTCATTCCTCAACTATATGGGGTCTCTTCAAATTCAGACTGAGCCATGCCACGAGTCATTTGACTCCCTACCCAAGTACAAGTTCTGAGATGGACACTAATGAGCAAAGTGTCCAACACAATGATAGTTGTAGTACTTGGGTCCCTTTTTCCTAGTCGACAATCGTATGTGGCTTAGTGGGTTGTTCGTACTGCGGTTTAGGTCGGTCCTTTTGTTGGTAAAACATATTGTAATTGAAGCCCTTCTGATTAGGGGTGAGCAATTATCGAATTTCAAACCGAAACCAACCCAAAATAGCAGTTCGGTTCAGTCACGGGTTAAACGGGTCGGTGTTCGGTTCTAAAAGTAAAAAATCGATTATATTCGGTTCGGGTCGCAGCTTCAGGAATTGGTTCCCGACCTGAAAACTGAATTTATGTGTTATTACATTTTTACCCCTATTGATATATATATATATATATATATATATATATATATTTTGGAACCAGGTAAATTGTTTCTGGAATCGCTCCCACTGGAATTCGAACTCCTGACCACTCGGGCCGCATGCATCTCTCTTAACCACTAGGCTAGAGGTCATCTGCTTGATATATATATATATATATATATATATATATATATATATACGGTAAAAAAAGTAAAATCCTAACCTAACACCTAACACTCTCTCGCTCCTCTCAATTCCAAAACGAAGCTGCCCTTTCCCTTCGCTTCCCTCCCTTAATCTAAAGTATGTGAAAAACCCTTCAAGAATCTCCCGCCGAGCCCTCCTTCCTCCCCATCATTTGGCTACCTCAACCACTTCAAGAAGCCCCTCCACCGTACACTCACTCCTCTCCGCAGGCCGTGGCCCATCCTCTTCCTCCGCTTCGACTCTCGTTCCATCCTCAACGTTTCCTCTACGCCCCGAGGAATGCTTCACCAAGAATGACGTAGCTTTCGCCAACCGCCCCAGTTCCCCTCCATCAAGCACCTCTCCTACGACTATACCACCCTCGAACCTGCCAGCTACGGCCCCCACTGGCGCAACATGAGGAGCATCACCACAGTAGACTACCTCAGTAACTTCACACAGTTCCGCTCCGGAGAGGTCGTTGTGATGGTCCGAAGGCTCTTCCGGGACTCGTCAACTGCTACTGAAGGAGCGTACACGAAGGTGGAGCTGAAGTCGAGGCTGTTCGAATTTGCGCTGAACAACATGATAAAGATGTTTGCTGGAGACAGCCATCGTAGCGAGAACTCGACGAGGTTTCAGAAGTCGGTGGAGGAGGCGTTCTCCTTGGTCGGGGCATCGAATACAGGGGATTTACTTTCCTTGTTGGGTTGGTTGGATACACAAGGGATAAAGAAGAAGTTGGTGAGGTTGAGGAAATATAGAGAAGAGTTCTTGCAAGAGTTGATTGACGAGCTAAGGTGTAAGAGCAACGACAACAAGGACCGACGGAGAAGACATGATCGAAGTTCTGCTCTCAATGCAGAAATCGAATCCAGAGTACTACATTGACCAAATCATCAAGTCTCAGATCATTGTGAGTTTCGTGCTAAATTTGTATATGTTGTTGAATTGATGAATATTTGAATATAAATATGTTCGAATTTATAAACACAACATACATAGAAACTGAACCTTTAATTCGTTTCGATTTTGTCCAATTTTTATAAAAACGGATCGGTTTTTGATTTTAATAAATACAATTTTCGGTTTGTTCGGTTTTCACATAACCGGTTCGGTTTGAACCATACCGTTGCTCACCCCTACTTTTGATGTTGCTCAAATTCAAGCACTATTTGGTACGCATCTTCTACAGTAGTCGCCCACAATGGTTCAATTTCATATCTAAATTTGGATCTCAATCCTGATCGAAATCGCAAAAGCGTGACTCACTTGGGGTCCTCAACGATCTCACGGCAAGACATCAATTCATCGAACCAAGTTATATAGACATATACTACAAGCTACCCTAACAAAATGTGGCTATTTGATCCATAAGCTTGTCCCTATAGGATCGTATGAGGTATTTTTCGTGAAGGATCTCTTTCATCTCGATTTGCATGCCTATAACGGACTCGACCTACGCGAACTTTGTCCTTCTCAATAGAAGACTTTATATCCAAGCGGAACAAGTCAGTTTCATTTTGGTAAATCGGATGTGTTTCTCTCACGCATGTCGTACCACTCAAAATAATCGATCGTATTAGACAACCAATCACTAAAGGTCTTAGGATCATGGCAACCGTTAAGGATGGACTTCTACATTTACTTTCTTAATGATGTCGTCACTTCGAATTCTACAAGTTCGGTCTCTTAGACGATATTTCTCGTCGGAATCGTCTTGATGGGGTGTATGACATTTCTAGGACCTCCTAATGTGTTATAGCTGCATTTGGTCCAATAATGGTTGTACCCATTTCTGAATGAGATAGATCTTGTATCACTACTTTGTGTGGTTCTTCAAGGGCATGCATCACTTCTATTTGGTTGACCCTAGAATTCAAAGTCTCTATCATGGCATCAGGTGCGGGATTTAATTCAGCAATTATTTGCTTTTTAGAGTCAATTATCGTTCGAGTCATAGTTGCCATTCATTCTCCAGTTGTCTTATTAGAGTCTGCTATCAATGAAGATAATTAATAAATAACTCACTCTCTCATGTTTAAACCGAAAATTTTCTCACAACATAAATGTATAAACAAGCCTAAACCTAAGCGCTGATATCAAATCTGACGTGGAACATGAACTCAAGTTCAATTTATCCAATTTTACAATTAGGATTTATAGAAGATTTAACTAGTGAACAAATTCTTTGTAATGATTAAATAAAAAATAGTGGAAGGAGACCTAGTTGTTATTGGCTTTGAAATTAACTTGCACGACTTATCCAGAATGGCATGATTCGGCCGTATGTCTTCAAGAAAGACGCAAACTTCGACTACGAGGAAGAGGCCTTCAACACGTACTTGGATTATGGTGCAAAGCTCATCATCGAGAAAAAAGATCACGTGTGCACACGAGAACAACATACCCAATCTAGATTTGACTTTGACTTTGACTTTTGAAGGAGTTCGATGTCGGTTCGGCGTCTTCTCGATTGCTTGGTTCCGAAACGTCGTCAATTGAGGGAAATTGCTTGAACGGTCCTCTAAGCAAGGCAGTGGAACCTTCAACGAAATTTTAGTTGAATAGAAGGAAAAAAAAATCTATTCAACTCATTGGTTTCACGTATAGGTTTAAAAGTGAATTTTATTCTCATTCATATTGTGTTTCTTCTACAATTCTTTAGTTCCTTTTATCGCCAGATAAAACAAAATAATTCAAAGGATAAACAAATAATCTTAAGGAAGATAGGATATGTTTTCTGAAAACAATTTTTTGAAAGTAAGTTATAAAGTTGTTTTCTGAGTGTAAAATTTTTGACTTTGCGTTTGGTTACTTTCATCTGAAAAATGGTTTTATGAGATAAAAGTTCAAATTTCTGTTTGGTAAAATATTTTGTGAAAATAGTTTTTATTAAAATTTTATAAAATATTTATATTAAAATTAATCTGTTCGTGTCCAATTTGTCCCCACATTTTTTCGTGTCCAATAAAATATCTGTATCCTGTCCACTCAATTCATGTCCGACACAGACACTACTCTCCAGATCCGAAACCTTCTGTATCCTGTTTGTGTCATTTCTGTGTCCGCACAAAATATCTCCTCCGCCTTCTCGCACAGCGTCCCTCCCAAATTCTCCTCTCGACCGCCTCTGGCCCTCAACCTCACAATCTCCAGCCATCACCGCGGGTCATCCAGCCCCCTCGACGACGTCTATCACGACATCAAGACCCACACCCTCAGGTCCCTCCCCGCAGGCCTCCACCCCTCTGTCGCGACGCCCATGCGGCAGCTCATCTCCGCCGCTCCGCCGACGATAGCCCCCGCGATGTGTCTAGCCGCGGATGGAGGTGGAGGGAGAGGAGGGGGTATGGGTGATCAGGGAGAGGAAGGATGGGAGGCTGCTCTCTTGCTCGGCCGCGTGCGGCACGATACTCGGAGGGGGAAGCGAGGAGGAGGTGGAAAGGCTGAGGAGGTTCGGCCTCTATATGGGGATGCTGCACGGCGGACCGACCGACGCCTCGACCGAGACGTTCGGGTCTCTGGCGCGGCTGGAGCTCCGGGGGTTCGAGCGGTATAGATTGGAGGAGGTGCAAATGCTTGTCGATTCTTGGGGCTAGGGTTTGAGCTCCACGATCGACGAAGGGAGTCGTTTATAGAGGTCGTCATCATAGCCTGAGCTCTCCCTCTGCTCTGCTGATGATTCTCTGAAAGGGGAGAGAAAAAAAAAAGGAAAGAGAGAGTTTGGAGGGGTGGATGGTTTGGGAGTGGGACCCGTTGCTGTCACAATTTTTTTTTGGGAGAACACATCGTGAAAACAACTTTTACTTGCTTTGGGAAAGCTGAGTTATAACAGCTACTCTCTGGAAAAAAATTCAAAACAACTTTTTGAGTACTTGACTCCCAAACATTATTTTCCTCTCCCCTCATGTTTAAACTCAGAATGCTGAGTTATAAACTCTAACCAAACAAGCCCTAAGCTGTCCATCCAAACTAACCTCGGGATAAACAAACAATAAAGGTAAATAGCTAATCTAACGAGAGACAAAAATCCCTATCCAAGGATGTAAAAGAGTTAGAACAAGATTTCATAGTAGCAAATATATCTCAACTCCTCAACTAAAATTTCTTACATGAATTTTGCAAGCTGACTACTCCAAAACTCGGACTCGCCTCATTTGGCTTGTGTCGTGTCTTGGTGAGTCTGATCCCCATAGGTTAGGTCCCGACATAGCTATATAGACAAATTCGTAGAAATAAATCCTGCCGGAAAGGGCAGATATCCGAATAGAACACCCTCACCTTATAGGGTAGCTCAGGGTCAGACTTCAAATTTGTCAAGGTGAGCTGAGGCGGCCAGCTTGAGGCGGTCATCTTCCATGTCAAGGCGGCGCCTCAGTTTACCTAAAACACCCAATCATGGCTGATTTCGAAGTTTCGCGGCCTCTCACTCTTCTTTCCTCTCGGTTCTTGGACTTCTTTGCAACCCATCCCTTACGACTTTACAAGGGCCTCTCCTAGCAATTCCCAATCTATCGACCTAACATTGATTTTCATCAATTCTCATGAATTCAGGCTAAACATGGCTAGCCTACAATCTTCATCCATTTTCCCACTCCAGTTTCAAACTAATTCCCATGGAAATCCAAACTCTCTCTCCAAATTGTGAGAAAGCTCACAAGATTTGATGATTAATCCAATATTTGGATCAAGATCCCATTGAAAAAAAATTCATGAACATTTTCATGTCATCAACTCAAATCAATCAAATTAACCCTAAATGACAAAAAAATAGGATCAAGAAACAAAACCACGTACGATCTCCTCAATCCGACGGCCGGGAGCAGCATCCGCTCGGCCCGGCCCCGCCGTCCGATCCTCCCCCGTGGCAGTGACCGCCGTCGTCGTCATCGCTGTCGTCCTCGTCGAAGGGCTTCTCCTTGTGGAATATGCAGCACTTCTTGGAGCTCTTCCGATTGAGGAACTCATTGTCTACCGTCCCCTCCTTCCACGTCACCTTCTTCGCCGTCCGCTTCAGCCGGAGGACCAGGGTCTCGGCGGCGCCTGCGGCCGGAGGAGGCGGGGAGGCCTCCTCTAGGGTTAGGGTTACGGTCTCGGAGGACGGTCTCGCCTGGTATCTCGCCATTGTCGTCGATTTGGGAACTTTCTAGGGATTTTTTTTTCTCTTTATTTGGTGAAGAAGAAAAAGAGAGTTCCTATTTATAGTGCCAATTCCAAAAGAAAAAATTGCTGAGAAGCCCAATTTCGGGGTGGGCTTTTATGAAATGCCCACCCGCTGGATTATTTTTATGAAATGCCCAGAATTAAGTTTTTACACGTTAAATATTTCAAGATTCTCTCTAGTTGCTATGTATTTACAAAATTTGCCATTATCATAATTCCAAAAATACCCCTTCGCGTAAATTTGGACATCTATATATAATTATGAATTCGCAAACTCAGATTTGGATTGAGAAATTCGTATTCTTCTTCTTCTTCACGAGAAATTTGAAATCCATTGATATAATCTTTATTAGAGATCGCAGAATCGTTCGTAGTTCACTGTGGTTTTCGTCAGTCGAACGTCGATCATCCTTCATCATCATCGATCATCATCATCATCAACATCATCTTCGTGGTTTCCGGCGATTAGGTCAATTGTGGATAGAAGATCTTCTTCTCCGTCTTTTTATAGATCTTAAAACAAGGTGAGAGTTCAGATCTGTAGAAATTCATCCATCAGCTTCGTATATCTCATAATTTATGCTGAATTTGATTTTGTTATGAAGATTATTAACTTAGAAAATGTTAGTGAGATATTTAATCTTGTTATTTTATGCGAATAGCATTCTCCGTTATATTTTAAAGGAGAATGACAATTACTTCTTATAAAGATCATTAACCGTTTTGTTTTTAGGACGGAGAATGCCATTCTCCGTCTTAATTAGGACGGAGAATGCCATTCTCCGTTTTAATTTGAACGGAGAATGACATTATCCGTCTTAGTTAGGACGGAGAATGACATTCTCCGTCTTAATTTGGACGGAGAATGACATTCTCCGTTTTACTTTAGACGGAGAATGATCATTATAAGTTAGTTCCAACTGATGATATTTATTCTCCGTTATTTTTAGACGGAGAATAATCATTATTAGATGAGAATTTTATTGTTCTATTTGTGGCCTCTTATGTTTTTATGTTATCAGGGGGGAAGATATGGAATCAAGTTGTTTAGTTAACATTTGTTTCAAGGGAGACATAGTTTCCTGCCGTGTCACACATGAAAGTACCGTGGATTTTTTAAAGAATAAAGTGTGCGATCGATGGACTTCTTTGGATCCACTTTCCTTCCGTTTCAGGTTTTTGCACTCTGATGGGACTGAACTGTATGTTGAAAGTGATTTTTGGCTTCGCTCATTGGTTGGTGGTTTTAACGGTACTCATGATGTGAGTTTTGATCTATTTGTGGAGCAAATATACTCTCAATGTTCTTCATCAACATCTTTTTCTTGTCAAAGCTTTCACATGGGACCTTCGTCTTCCTCCTCTAGTTCTTTGAGTAGATCTTCTCCTACTGTAAAGGACAAACGAGTAGTACAATTTTATGAGGGCTCAACTGAGACAGTGAAGAAGAGGAAATCGGATATGTGGCCTGGATCAATTACTGGTGTTGGTCAGATTTTTCTAAATGGTGTTGAAGAAGTTAGGAATGCTGTTAGAAAGGTATGTTTTGAATCTCGTCATCCATTTCACATTTTGAAATCTGAGCCGGGGAGGTATACTGTTTGCTGCAAGAATTACAAGACACATGCTTGTTTGTGGAGCTTCCATGCTATATCTATTTCGAAAGATAATCAAATTTTTGAGGTGAAGAGGTATGTGGGAGAACATAATTGTGGAGCTGGCTATATGGATAAAGGTAATCAGGTTGTTCCAGCAAAGTTTGTGAAAAGTTTGGTTAGTGACATTGTTCGGATGCATCCTAAAAAGTCAGCAAAATCTGTTGTCGATGATTTCAAGGTCGACTACGGCTTATCTGTTACCTACGGGCAGGCATACCATGGCATTAGGCTGGTGCACCAGGAAATGTACGGAGATGATGTTAGATCTTACAGTGACTTGTGTTGGTATGTCAACAAGGTAAAGGAAACCAATAATGGTTCCGTTATCGACTTTCAGAAAGATGATTCATCAATGAGGTTTGAGCGGCTTTTTCTTTCATATGGGGCTTGCGTAGAAGGCTTTCAATATTGTCATCCAATGCTATATTTGGATGCTACTTTCCTTACAGGTAGGTTTAGAGGATGTTTGATGTCTGCTACAGCGAAGAATGGTAACCAACAGTTCTACCCTATTGCATACGGTATAGTCTCAGGCGAAGATGGCGATAATTGGGAATGGTTCCTTAGAAATCTAAAGAATGTTGTTGGATGTAGTAGGCGTATTGTTTTTCTTTCGGATCAAGGCACTGGTCTAGTTTCTGAAGTCCCTAAAGTGTTTCCTAATGATTACCATAGCTATTGCTATTATCACATGAAGAATAACATACCGATGAAAGAGAAAGGAAATGAAAGATTGTATCCGCATGTACTTGAAGCTTGGAGGCAAGCAGTATATGCTCTAACTCCAGGTGTGTTAATGAGACAGATATATGCACATTTTTAATGCATTTACCATTAATTTAACAAGGAGAATGACCATTCTCCGTGTCATTAAGACGGAGAATAGTCATTCTCCGTTTCAATCACACGGAGAATGACCATTCTCCGTCCAACATAGAACGGAGAATAGCATTCTCCGTTAGCTTTTGAACGGAGAATGGTATTCTCCGTCTTGCATAGAACGGAGAATATCATTCTCCGTTAGCTTTTGAACGGAGAATGACTATTATCCTTATGAGAATGCACTTATTTTTTCATAATTTTGTGAATTGACCTAATTCTTTATTACTTATTTGTTTTTCTGTATAAAGGTGGGTATAGACAAGCAATCAAGAAGATTTATGATCTGAATTGTGGTCATGTTGTGAATTGGATGAATAAACAAAAACCTGAACACTGGTCAAACGCATTCTTCCCGGGATGTAGATACGGTGAGGTTGCTTCTAGTTGTGCAGAGTCATTCAATGCATGGATAAAGGCTGAGAAGAAATTGCCTATTTCAGCAATTGTAAATGTCATCCGTGTGAAGATGATGAAGATGATTTCGGATCGCCACAAGGATGCAATTGGTTTGAATAGCAAATTAACTCCATACGCTGAGGATATGCTGAAGCAGCTTACAGATGATGGCATGTGTTATAGGGTATATCGGTCCGGTGATTTCGAATTTGAGGTGATCGCAGATACTTCCTCCCACATGGTGAATCTTCTTGATTGTCATTGTAGTTGTCGTAGATGGAAGGTATATGGATTCCCATGCAGCCATGCAATACAATGCATCAGAGTTGGTTCAGATAAATCTGTTTACGACTTTGTGGAGCAGTATTGGACATCAGATTATTACCGGAAGTTATATTCATGTGCTATTCGTCCTGTTCCAGATTGCGAAAAACAGTTTGAAAATAATCCCACTGATGTTGTTCTACCCCCTGTTCCGAAACGTGGTCCTGGACGACCAAAAGTGGACCGTTACAAGAGCAAATATGAGAACAAGGGAAAAGAGAAGAGAAAGATAAGGTGCCAGAATTGTTTTGAATTATGCAATCACAATCGCAGCACTTGTCCTCTGCCTCCACGTGCTGCTACGGTGGTCGAGGGGGCAGCGCCCCCTCGTTAATACATACAAATATATTCCTTCTTTTATATAACTGGAAATTGTTTTTTGAATACATATCTTACATTTTTTGATATCAATGGTAATAGTTTGAATTCTGCATATCAGCATAAGAACTTATTCTCCTTTATACTATCTGACTTTATAATGTATTGAATGACCATTCTCCGTGTGTTTTAACACGGAGAATAATCATTCTCCGTTTTAGATACACGGAGAATGGCCATTTATAAGTCAAAAATAGGAGAATAATCATTCTCCGCGTGTTTTAAAACGGAGAATGCCATTCTCCGCGTCAGTAAGACGGAGAATGCTCATTCTCTAGGTCAAAATACAAGCAGAATGGCATTCTCCGTCTCTTTTGACCCGGAGAATGACATTCTCCGTCTCATACGAAACGGAGAATTGCATTCTCCGCGTCCCTAAGACGGACAATGTTCCTTTCTAGGTCAAAAATACAAAGAATAACCATTATCCGCGTGTTTTAAAACGGAGAATGCCATTCTCCGCGTCAGTAAGACGGAGAATGCTCATTCTCTAGTTCAAAATACAAAGAGAATGGCATTCTCCGTCTTTTTTGACCCGGAGAATGACATTCTCCGTCTCATACGAAACGGAGAATTGCATTCTCCGCGTCCCTAAGACGGACAATGTTCCTTTCTAGGTCAAAAATACAAAGAATAATCATTCTCCGCGTGTTTTAAAACGGAGAATGCCATTCTCCGCGTCAGTAAGACGGAGAATGCTCATTCTCTAGGTCAAAATACAAGCAGAATGGCATTCTCCGTCTCTTTTGACCCGGAGAATGCCATTCTCCGTCTATTTGGACACGGAGAATGGCATTCTCCGCGTCCCTAAGACGGACAATGTTCCTTTCTAGGTCAAAAATACAAAGAATAACCATTCTCCGCGTGTTTTAAAACGGAGAATGCCATTCTCCGCGTCAGTAAGACGGAGAATGCCATTCTCCGTTTTATATACACGGAGAATGGTTATTTATAAGTCAAAATACAAAGATAATGTAATTCTCCGTGTATTTTAAGACGGAGAATGGAATTATCCGTCTATTTTGACACGGAGAATGACATTCCGCTTCAGTTACATTCACAGGACTACATCTCATGAGCAAAACAAAAGGTTCTTCATATCTTCATCAGGGCAAGAAGTAGAGGATTACATTTGATGTCCAAAAGGAGTGAAACATAAACCTGAAGACAGATAGAAATACCAATACAAAATACGGAAATTTATGAAAACCCGCGGACCCTATCTGTGTCGAGGGATATACCATTCCCTCAACCATTTCGCATATGTAGGATGTAATTGATCAAGGTCGTCGGCCGGGGCTGGATGGTCAGAACTTCCAGTGCTACTACCCTCAGACTTGGGCTCCTCTTTCACAGCAGCTTCAATCTTGGGAGTAATTCCTTCCCCGATCATCGACAATTCTTCTTTTACTTCAATTTTTTGTATCACCTCCTCCTTAACGAACGGTGACCCTTGTTTGATGAGAGAAGGCAGCATCTCCTCCTTCACCACTGCCGAGGACACTGCCGCAGGAGGAGAGTCACTCGGCGCAGCCCCCTTGCCCTTCGCGGATCTCTTGGCGACCTTTGGAGACATGGTTATTAAAGAAAAAAGACGAAGAGTTTTCTGAAAAACTGAAAGAGAAGGGAATAATGAAATTTCTCTCTCCTCCAGGGCCTATTTATAGGCACGGGCCACTTCCTATGCGATCACTTGTTGTATGTGTCCATTCGCCCATTGCGTTGTATCCGCATAAGTAAGACGGAGAATGCTCATTCTCTAGGTCAAAATACAAGGAGAATGGCATTCTCCTTCCCTTTTGACCCGGAGAATGACATTCTCCGTCTCATATGAAACGGAGAATGGCATTCTCCGCGTCCCTAAGACGGAGAATGTTCCTTACTAGGTCAAAAATACAAGGAGAATAATCATTCTCCGCGTGTTTTAAAACGGAGAATGCCATTATCCGCGTCAGTCAGACGGAGAATGCTCATTCTCTAGGTCAAAATACAAGGAGAATGGCATTCTCCTTCTCTTTTGACCCGGAGAATGACATTCTCCGTCTCATACGAAACGGAGAATGGCATTCTCCGCGTCCCTAAGACGGAGAATGTTCCTTACTAGGTCAAAAATACAAGGAGAATAATCATTCTCCGCGTGTTTTAAAACGGAGAATGCCATTATCCGCGTCAGTCAGACGGAGAATGCTCATTCTCTAGGTCAAAATACAAGCAGAATGGCATTCTCCGTCTCTTTTGACCCGGAGAATGACATTCTCCGTCTCATACGAAACGGAGAATGGCATTCTCCGCGTCCCTAAGACGAAGAATGTTCCTTACTAGGTCAAAAATACAAGGAGAATAATCATTCTCCGCGTGTTTTAAAACGGAGAATGCCATTATCCGCGTCAGTCAGACGGAGAATGCTCATTCTCTAGGTCAAAATACAAGCAGAATGGCATTCTCCGTCTCTTTTGACCCGGAGAATGACATTCTCCGTCTCATACGAAACGGAGAATGGCATTCTCCGCGTCCCTAAGACGGAGAATGGCCATTTATAAGTCAAAATAGAAGGAGAATAACCATTCTCCGCGTGTTTTAAAACGGAGAATGCCATTCTCCGCGTCAGTAAGACGGAGAATGCTCATTCTCTAGGTCAAAATACAAGGAGAATGGCATTCTCCTTCTCTTTTGACCCGGAGAATGCCATTCTCCGTCTCATACGAAACGGAGAATGGCCATTCTAAGTTCCAAATGCACACATTATAGGTTTGTATTAACACAGATAATGACATTATAGGTTTGAATCAAACAACAGAACTTTAACAAAACAGATTTACATATATAGAACAATGTAAATTAGTCGTAAAATTGAATTTCAATACAAAGGAAAACAAATACATTACAAAAGAAACCTGACAAACAGAATATATACATTGAATTTGTTAGCCAATTTACATTGTCATTTTACAAAAGGAATTGCACATTTACTCATAAGCAAAGCCTTAGCCAAATCTAGCCTTCTTTTTACAATAGTATTGTGAACTTGTTTGTTTGTTTTCTTCCGTAAATCAAATGGATATCTCGACAACTTTTCAATATAATATGAAACATACAGAAGGCAGCTGGGTGTTTGTTGCTGTGGACATTCTTTGCAAACCTTGAGCTCTGTTGTTTCATATTCCGAGATTGCTGGGCTTTTATTACTCATCAATGCAATCTTCTTTATTATAATTGGCTCAATTTTATTCTTCATGTATACTGCATCCTCGATTCCCTTAGCGCCCGTGTTTTTCCGCAATGAGTTGTAGTGCGTCCAAACATAGGAGCTGAAGTTGAATGCCAGCAGCGTATAGTGTTTATTCTCCTCGCGGAAGAGTGGCACGAATAGCCATTCAATGTCATCTTCCAGCTCCATTATAAAATCTTCTATATCAACTTTGAAATTGTACACTGCTCCTTCTGTTGGATTTTCTTTATCGATAATCTTGGCAGTACCCTGTTTTCCAGAAGAAAATAAAATAAAATAATAACATGAGTTAGTTTTTTACAACACTATTAGTAGCTGTACACATTAATATTTATTTTTCAGTTTCGATTCTTACCAATGAATGGGGCATCATGATTGCAAACCATTTACATTGTGCACCCTGCGAGCTTGACTGAATGTTCTGCCTTAATTCGGCTTGAACGTCGTTCATAAGCTTTATTAGGTAGTTCATAACACCGGCTTCTATATCCGCCTCATTTATAATGTCTTGAAAATCTTTAGCACTTAACAACATGCTGACATCATTATTTCTTCTTCTTATTTTACACTCTTCTGGAGCACTTGGAAAGTACATATATACATAATCACTGCACATAAATTTAGTTTCGATTATGATAATAATATAGGCTAATGATAAAATTGCATAAAAAATAACTCCAATAGAGAATGATCATTGCACTTGGAAAGTACATATATACATAAGTATTCTAAACAGAAATTGGTTCAAGTTTAGAATACTTACGTTGGAGACATCCTTCTTGTGTATACGATGCTCCTGTATACTTGCTTCAGCTCATCGTCTGCAACGTTCCAAAGTCTGAGCTTCGGACATTGCATCAGCATTTTTCCATCTCTAACAAGCTTTGCTGTTTGAGGAGATTCTTCCTCAAGTTCTTCAGGAGCTGACATCTCCTTTTTATTGTCGACCTTCTTGGGGCTGGAAGGAGCTTTTTTTTCCCAGCAGGAGCTACATTCTTACTGGGACTAGTAGCAGCTTTTCTTTTCCGACCAGGACCTGCCTTCTTACTTGTTGTAGCATCGGATGTTTTCTTCTTTTGCAATGTAGCAAAATCATCCTCATCTGCAGCAGGTACATTTGATCTTGTGTAATGCTTCTGGGGAACTGCTTGAGTATCCCCTCTTTCCAATGCTCTAGCCATTGCTTCAAGGTTAACGATTGTATCGTTCTTATTCTTGACTTCGTCATTCAACGAGGCAACTTCCTCTAGAAGTCTATTATTATCATTAGTTAGCTTTTCATTCTCTTTTTTCAGATCCTCTGTCATTTTCACTGATATAAAAACAAACAAGAACAAGAGGTATGATGTCAATATTATATAATCTTCTTTTTAAAAACAATGTCATTCTCCGTGTCAATTTAGACGGAGAATGACATTCTCCGTTTCAAAATAGACGGAGAATGACATTCTCCGTGTCAAAATAGACGGAGAATGACATTCTCCGTTTCCAAATAGACGGAGAATGACATTCTCCGTGTCAATTTAGACGGAGAATGACATTCTCCGTCTAATATTAGACGGAGAATGTCATTCTCCGTGTCAAAACATACGGAGAATGATCATTTCTATGTCAAAATACAGAAAATGTCATTCTCCGTTTTGTATTAACACGGGAAATGGCATTCTCCGCGTGTTTTAAAACGGAGAATGCCATTCTCCGCTTTAGAAAGACGGAGAATGCTCATTCTCTAGGTCAAAATACAAGGAGAATGACATTCTACCTTTATTTTGTCCCGGAGAATGAGCATTCTCCGTCTAAGTAAGGCGGAGAATGCCATTCTCCGTCTCATATTAGGCGGAGAATGCTCATTCTTTAGATCAAAATACAGGGGAGAATGGCATTCTCCGGGTCAAAAGAGACGGAGAATGCCATTCTCCGTCTCAAAATAGACGGAGAATGTCATTCTCCGTTTTGTTTTAACACGGGGAATGGCATTCTCCGTCTCTTTTGACCCGGAGAATGCCATTCTCCGCGTCAGTAAGACGGAGAATGCTCATTCTCCTTGTTAGATACATGTAATTACAGATTAAAATAGACAAAAAATATAAAATCTTACCTTTTAGAAGTAGCTCCTCAACATGTTGACGAAGCTTCTCATTATCAGCAGTAAGCTCAGACTTCTGCTTTCTCAGGGAGTCTAGTTCCGACCCCTGTGCCTCCAGTTCCTCAACTCGCTTAAGGAGTTTCTTGTTATCATCAATAAGGAGCGATTTCTCGTTCCTTAAAGAGTCTAACTCCTTCTCCAAGCCATCAGCAACGAGCCCCACAGCACGTTGTTGGGCTACATCTGCCGCTAGTTGCTGGGCTCTTTCCTGGAGTTGCTCATTCTCAGCGATAAGCTGAGATTTCTCCTGCAAGACACGCAACATATCTACATTGTCAGCTGTAGAGGGTGCTGGTGCTTGAGCTTCAGCTTGAGCTTCTTCTTCATCAACAAAATTGTCTCCACCTTCTACATATTGCTGCTCTGCTGGGACTTCTTCAAGTTCATCAACATTCAATGCAACAATATCCTTGAATATCAAATCTGAATCCATTTTAGCACCTTGATATTCATTTTTTAGGAATATTGAGATTTTATTCCCATCCCATGTGCAGAATCTTGGAGATGCGACTGTTGGTTTGCACTTCCTTTCTACCAGTCGACTGTGCTCTGCAAACCAATACAAGAAGTATATCGTACAACCTTCAATCTTCTTGTACGATATATCAACATCACCATCTTCAGATTTTGTGACAGCCCTCTTTATGCTGTCCATAACGTACCCCAGTATAATCCGAGGCCAACAGATGCTTTTTATAACATCTGTGCTCTCCACCAGAGCGAAGAACTTGTATGGCAAGTTCGACCCCCCCATTCTGGTGAAGAATGCTGTTTGGCACAAGTTGAATACTATTAACTTGGCCACCTCATCGGGACTTGCATTTTCGCCCCCCAGCAGCTCTAATATCCTTTTTCTAACTTCAGCGTTTGAGACTTCAGCACCTTTGCCCTTGGAATTTTTCAGCAATCTTGTGAAGTGTTTTGTACACATGCTGAATGAGTCTGCTGGTGGGGGGGTCTTCTGCTTCTCAGTGATGATCTTCAAATACTTATCATCAACTTCAGTGTCATCATTCATTGGCAGACCGAAAATGGTTGCCATCTCATCAGCAGTTGGTGCTACTTTGACACTGCTGCTCAATTGGAAATATCCAATTCCATCTTCTTCCAAATAAGTCCCCATCAACTTCTCCAGACCTTGGGTGACTTTAGACAGTTCTGATTTTTTCACCTTATTTCTGTAGAATACATCTACGAAGTCGTAGAATCCTACATTCTTCAAGCTTTCGACAACTGCTTCAGGCAAATGGCGAAACTTTTCCTTCACCTCATCCATGAGAGAGAGTACTGGGGTGAATGTTGCACGGAAAAGTCTTTCGTCTCTGTTCCTGACAGTTTTTTTCCCTAAAAACAACAACAATTAGGTTTACGTCAACATTCTTCTTTATTATAATAAAGAGAAAGCCATTCTCCGTCTAATATTAGACGGAGAATGCCATTCTCCGTGTCAAAATAGACGGAGAATATCATTCTCCGTCTATTTTGACACGGAGAATGGCATTCTCCGTTTTGTATTAACACGGGGAATGGCATTCTCCGCGTGTTTTAAAACGGAGAATGCCATTCTCCGCGTCAGTAAGACGGAGAATGCTCATTCTCTAGGTCAAAATACAAGGAGAATGACATTCTCCCTTTATTTTGTCCCGGAGAATGAGCATTCTCCGTCTAAGTAAGGCGGAGAATGCCATTCTCCGTCTCATATTAGGCGGAGAATGCTCATTCTTTAGATCAAAATAAAGGGGAGAATGCCATTCTCCGTTTAAAAATAGACGGAGAATGCCATTCTCCGTCTCAAAATAGACGGAGAATGTCATTCTCCGTTTTGTTTTAACACGGGGAATGGCATTCTCCGTCTCTTTTGACCCGGAGAATGCCATTCTCCGCGTCAGTAAGACGGAGAATGCTCATTCTCTAGGTCAAATTACAAGGAGAATGCCATTCTCCGCGTGTTTTAATACGGAGAATGCCATTCTCCGCGTTAGCAAGACGGAGAATGCTCATTCTCCACGTCAGTAAGACGGAGAATGCTCATTCTCTAGGTCAAAATACAAGGAGAATGACATTCTCCCTTTATTTTGTCCCGGAGAATGAGCATTCTCCGTCTAAGTAAGGCGGAGAATGCCATTCTCCGTCTCATATTAGGCGGAGAATGTCATTCTCCGTTTTGTTTTAACACGGGGAATGGCATTCTCCGTCTCTTTTGACCCGGAGAATGGCATTCTCCGCGTCAGTAAGACGGAGAATGCTCATTTTCTAGGTCAAATTACAAGGAGAATGCCATTCTCCGCGTCAAAATAGACAGAGAACGTCATTCTCCGTTATAAAATAGACGGAGAATGGAATTCTCCGTGTCAGTGAGACGGATAATGTTCATTTCTCTAGGTTAATGCAAGAAGAAAGTTCATTCTCCGTCTATTTTACAGACGGAGAATGTCATTCTCCGTGTCATATTAGGCGGAGAATGATCGTTCTTTAGGTCAAAAACACAGAAAATGCCATTCTCCGTGTGTTTAAACACGGAGAATGCCATTCTCCGTCTCAAAATAGACGGAGAATGACCATTTCTAGTTCAAATGACACAGAAAGGGCATCCTCCGTGTATTTTATAGACGGAGAATGATCATTTTCATTTGCCGCGTCAATATAAACGGAGAATGAACAAGACTCAAAGTTTTACCTTTTTTCTTCCCTTCTTCTTCATCTTCTTCTTCTCCCCCTGCTACTGCTTCTTGTTGTTCTTGATCTTGTTCTTGTTGTTCTCCGTGTTCTTGTTCTTCTACTGGTTCTTGCACTTCTTTTTCTTTTTGAGCGGTTCGTCTACGAGCAACCCTCTTAACTTTCTTCCCTCCTTTCTGTTGTTTTCCAACTACTTCTTCTCCTTCTTCTCTAACTTGGTCTACTTCCATTGCTGATGATTGCGACATTGTGATGGAGATTCGCTGGCGATTTCTTGTAAGAAATTTCTAAGATTTTTGGAGGAGATGACCTAAAATCGCAACAGAACAGAGTATGGAAGAGGAGGGAGCGATAGAGACACTTTTTTGAAGAGTCTGGAATCGAACCGTTTTTCATAAAACTTGCTGGGTTTGTTGATATTCTTAATAAATTAGAAGGGCAAAAGGGTCATGCCGTGCCCTTTTTTTAATTTTTAAGTTAATGCTGGGCACGCGATGAAAGTTTATTTTGGGGTGGGTTTTTCATAAAACTTTTTAAATTTTTGGGCATTTCATAAATTTTCCCATTCCAAAATAGATGCAAGTGGACAAAGGAAGGGTGTTTATAAATGCACTTCAATTTTTACTCAGGACTAGTCTATTTTAAATTTTGTATTATTTACAAATTTGTCATTGAAGAAATTGATCAGGACTATCCCACTCTTTGGTATAAAAGTCATTTTTTTCTATTTTTCACTCTTCTTCCTCAACCCATCCAAGAAGAAGAAGAACAACAACAACAAGAAAAGGAAGAACAACAACAACAAAAATGCTAAACCCTAATATTGGTGGAAACCCTAATATTGTTATCCCTAATTTTTTTCTCATTTCTAATTTCGATGGCACCCAAAGGCTCCTCATAATATAGAAACCCTAATATGGGAGGAAACCCCAATATTGATGTTCAACTAGTGCAAATAAGTACTGTACAATTTTTTGGCATTCCTACAAACTGAATGGACTGCCAGAAAACTGGGCAGTCCTAAGTCACAGCATGTGAAACAAAGGACTGCCCATTTTTCTGAATACAGTAAGGACTGCCAAAAAATGGACAGTCCTTTGTTTCATATGCTGTGACTTAGGACTGCCCAGTTTTCTGGCAGTCCATTCAGTTTGTAGGACTGCCAGAAAATTGGGCAGTCCTAGTTGACGCAGAGTTTTCTCGTTCGTGCATACTTGTGTTAATTTAAATGGATAATTTCCCACTCCGAATGTAGTTTAATTCAAATGGGCTACAAACAATTGAAATAAACAATGTAATGGATGTTTGAATTTTTCAATTTAGTTTCTAAGGTTTTGGAAACAAATAGAGAAAGAATTTGGGTGCCATCGATCTTCTTGAGAAGGAAATTTGGAAGAGAAGAGGAAGAAGAAGAGAAAATTTCTAGGGTGGAAGAAATTTCTAGGAATTTTCAAATTAACTTCTTACTTGGGGATGGAGAAATGGTGGAGGAGAAAAGGAAGAAGAAGAAGAGAGGAGGAAGGGTTTAGGAAGAGAGAGAAAAAAATTTGCAAATGAGAGAAAAATTTTGGGTTTGGGAGGATTTCACTTTGGGACAACCCTAGATCAAAAAAATGGACTGTCCTGAGTAAAACAAAAAAAAAATCTGGACTAGCCCCAACCCGGACTAGCCCTGAGTAAATTTTGAAGTGCCCTTATAAATACCCCAAAGGAAAGTCACTTAACCCAAAAAAAAGGGCAATTTCTATTCCAACCTCAAGCTTTACTCGAGGGAATCCCATTTTTTCAATTTATTTACAAAGTTTGTCACTCCAAATTTTTATTTGAGGGCAGTCACATATTTGGATTTGGACTACCAACAAAGTTGGCACTTTTTACAAAAGTAGAACTATAATAATATTGGCAGTCCTACTTTATGTTTGGACTACCAACTTTGTTGACAATCGTATATCTAAACAGAGTTTGGATTTGGACTATCAATTTTGTTGGCAGTTCTAACATAAAGTAGAATTGCCAACCTTGTGCACAGTACTACTGTAGGTGTTGGCAGTCCTATCAAGAGCTTTACCAGCTGCTCGTCGTGGCCCGTCCGAGGTATGCTCCGCATGGTCAGCTCCGCGTGGCGAGGAGGGAGAAGGAGAGGCTGAGGCCGAGGAAGATGAAGAGAGTCCGAAGGAGACGGAAAGGGAGGTGTCAGTGGGGAAGTCTTTGGCATCGTCGAGAGACGAAACCCTAGGGATAGTCGTCGACATCATCGAGGGGTGGTGGAGTAAGGGTTTTCTTTTTCTGGCGGTGGTGGTCGACCGAGTAGGCCGTGCGCCGCTCCGAATCACACCCGGGGGTAGGCGGGAGCGTGCGGCGGAGAGCGGCGGACGGGAGAGCGCGGGGAAGAGCGACGGTATAAGGACTGTCAAAAGAGTGATAGTCCTATAAGGGATTAGGACTGTCAACAAAACTGACAATCCTAAAGTATACTGGAGTTTGGCAACCCCAAAGAAAACACTGAACTATCATGAGTAAAAAATGCACCAAGTTGAATTGTCCTGAAGTAATAGGTTGTCATATAGTAAAATGTGGAGTGCCTATAGAAAAAGTCAAAAAAAAAAATTGCTAGGGGTGAACTAGAGATGTCAAGTGGGCCGAACCGAGCCTCCAAGGCCATGCATTATAGTGGGTCGGGCCGAGCCTAAGGAAGAAAATCTAAGCTCAGTCTGGCACATGATTCACGTGTTGGTGGACTTCGAATCGAACCGAACTGGATCGGGCCGGAGCCGACACGTGACCTACGCAAAGCAATTAAGTTCTGATTTCTCAAATTAATAATCCCTAAAACCGGGCCGGATCAGTTTGTCAATGGCTCTACGATAATAACCACTAGGTAGCATATGTCAGTCTTCTGTATGGCTTTACGTGAATGAAGCACATGAGAACATTACCAGTCATGCTTACTTCCATTTACAAAACACAGTCGTCTTCGATTCCTTCCTTTGTATAATAGGTTATGTGCCTCCACACGAGGATTTGGAATGTGAAAAAAAAGAAATAAGCACAGTCCATTTTGATGTAAATTGAGACTTTCATTACTGCTTTCATAATATGTTTCTGGTATTTACATGGAAAAATAAAATGTGTGTTTATATGTTTTTTTTGTACATTGCTATAATTTTTGTGTGTATCAAGAACTGCAAATTGCATAGTGGGTGTGAAGAAGTATCCTTATGTCAACGCAATAACGAGTCAAATTAGTATTGAGCCCAGTTAAGTATTCATGCTTCGGGCCGGGATGGGTCTAGGCTTCGGGCCGGGCCGGGCCTGGACTTCGGGTCGAGTCGGGTCTATCATATCGGCCGATATATGTGACCCAGCATGACCCAATATACTGAGTCGGACCATCCCGGGCCCACGATTAAGTGGGTCGGGCCGACACATGGGCTAATTTTTTAGGTCCGATTCGTGTCGGGCTAGGCCGGCTTGGCCCAATTAACAGGTCCAGGTCCAGGGCTGCGCCAACTTTTTTTTTTTTTTTTTTTCCATCTTTTTCTCCTTTTCCTCTTCCAAATTCCAAATATGCTTAAATTTCATCTTCTACTAACTAACCCATCAACGTCTAATTAACAATTACATCGTTCCTATGCATGTATAATCTCGAAAATAGGTAATAACTTTCTCAACATCAACTCTCAATATTCAAAATTTCAACTTTGTGTTGATATCCTCATAGTTTTGCGGTTTAACGAAATCATCAATGACCTTCGATACTCAACTCTTCATCTATTTATTGTCAATTTATTTTTCATAAATTTTAACTTCCTCAAATATTTCAAACTCCTTAAAAATATAATTTAAATCCCATATCTCATAACAATAATTCAGTAAGTCCCAAAAAGTTTGAATTCAATAATCTCTAATCTACTTCTTCCAACATATCCATATCTATATATATTTTCTCTCAAACTAAATTTCATCTTTCATAATCTCCTCAAAACTATAAATTCAATAAATCTCCGAAGAAAATTTCATCTATTTAGTTGAAGCAAAATTGAACTCATCTTAACATGAAATTCATATCCATATTCATCATAGAAATTTAATCCTTAAATCATCAAGAATTTAATTTTTTTTTTTTATTGTCACTAACTGAGTAACCTAGAAAACTGGTAACATCAAAACACCACCATTTTTTTTCTCGCGTGGAATTATTCCTTAACATTTCATCTACTAGTGTTTACTCCGAATTTTCACATGCGGTCCAATCTTATTTATACCTCATAATCGTATAATCATCATGTCCAACTATACCATTACTCTCCTCTATGGACTTTCCTAATCTAGCCCCATATAACTGAAGGGTGTCGTGATCCAATTTCCATCTTCGTACAAGGAAATCATATAAGAAACAAGGTTTGCATGAATCACGGAGGAATTCAATGAAAAATCCTCAATGAGTTAAGCAATTCAATTGGAAGGGAAAAATATGGTTAGGTTCAAAGGTTGTGGTAAGGGTTTGGGGTAATGAGTGAGGGCTTACTAATTAATGCACGAAATAAAGATTATTAAGGGTTTAGGTAATTCAAGATAAAAACACAAAATAAGGAATATTAAGGAATCAAGTATATCAAGATAAAATAATTTAGAAACTCGGAAGAAATGGTTCCTAGAGAGAAGATAGTCTCCTAGGTGGGGGTACGATTAAGGGAATGATTCTAATCATTCTCAAGTTTCAATGATTATAAGGTCATGATAACAGACCTAGGGTCGAGGGAAAAGGATGCGTAACTCAAGACAAGGATGTAGTTATGTGGCTCGGTCGATGACTAAGTACACTTTAATATATACAACTATTATGATCATAGGT
>JANAVB010040217.1:4622899-4952899 GCA_029216955.1 Iris pallida | reverse complement strand
ATCTAAACTATACCTCAAACTCCAACGACCTCCGGTGGCTATCGGCCCAATGCCGCTGCCTATCCTGCGCCACCCGAAGTCTATCTCTGATAACCCTGACCTTCTCTGCAGCATCTACTACCATCTCAGGGCCAAGCAAAACCCTCTCGCCGACATCATCCCAAGACAAGGGAGTACGGAACCTCCGTCCGTATAGAGCATCGAAAGGTGACATCTCTATACTGGCTTGGTAGCTGTTGTTGTAAGCAAACTCTACCAAGTGAAGGTGGTCCTCCCAAGATCTCCCGAAGTCCAAGACACAGGTACGCAGCATATCCTCGAGGGTCTGAATCGTCCTCTCCGACTGCCCGTCTGTCTGGGGGTGGTATGCAGTACTGAACTTGAGCGATGTGCCCAAGCTAAGCTGCAAACTCCTCCAGAAATGGGAAGTGAATCGGCTGTCCCGATCCGAGACTATACTCACTGGAACCCCGTACAATCGGACTATCTGTCGCACGTACATCTCGGCCAACCTCTCCGTAGACAAACCCACCTTGAAATGCAAAAAGTGGGCCGATTTGGTTAATCGATCAACAATGACCCAAATTACATTATTTCCTCCTGGAGAGCGCGGAAGCCCAGATACAAAGTCCATAGTGATATGCTCCCACTTCCACTCAGGAATGGGTAGTGGCTGGAGCAATCCACCGGGTCTCTGCCTCCCGGCCTTCACCTGCTGGCACACCAAGCATCTCGAAACGAACTGAGCCACCTCACGTTTCATGCCATACCACCAAACATGCTGTCTCAAGTCTCTATACATCTTGTTGGCTCCTGGATGCATAGAGTACTGAGAACGGTGTGCCTCCTGAAGAACCTCCTCCCGAAGTCCTCCGCTCGGCACGCACAATCTGGTACCATGCCTTAACGACCCATCCCCCGCTATAGAGAACTCATCCAACAGTCCTGTCTGGACCTGCTCCCTGATGACTCTCAGAGCCTCATCCTCAAACTGAGCTGCCCTGACTCTGTCCTGTTGGCACATTTTATTTTGAGTAATTAACAGCATCTTCGTAGTTTAGTCTTCTGTTCTTCAGGTTCATATATTCTCAGAAGATCTACTACATGGAGTTCCTCCGTTCAAGAGCTTTCTACTTCTTCCTTGAAGACTGGAGCAGTTACCGGTGTTCCCTGCATAAGACGGCGTCTTCCTGCTTAGAGTCTTCGAGTCTGTACTGGTCTAGGTATATCTGTAAACACCTAAGGACGGATGATAGTAAAAAGAACAAGTCAAAAATCAAATAGCTACAGAGCGGCATACCGGCGGTATGCTCCGACATACCGACGGTATACCGTTTTTGGAATACAGAAAGTTGATGTGACAAATAGTCGGCATACCGGCGGCATGCTCCGGCATACCGGCGGTATACCGCTTTTCTTGTACAGAAAGTTGCTGTAACAAATTGTCGACATACCGACGGCATGCTCTGGCATACCGACGGTATACCGTTTTTAGCAACCCAAAAGTTGCTGTGACTAATTGTCGGCATACCGACGGCATGCTCCGGCATACCGGCGGTATACCGTTTTTAGCAACTCAAAACTTGCTGTGACAAATTATCGGCATACCGGCTGCATGCTCCGGCATACCGGCGGTATACCGAGTTTCAAATATTTGGTTTTCGAATTGCTCTGACTAGCATTAATTGCCGCATTTAATGCTCTCAAACGGTCATTAATATGACCGTTACTATTTGGCCGGTATACCGACGGTATGCCGCTGCATACCGACGGCATGCCGGTCTGTCTGCTTTCTGAGCATTAAATGCCACCAACTCTTGGTTCTCTTATAAAAGGAAGCTCTCTCTCTCTTGAGCTTTCTTACCAACTCTTCCATAAATTTTCCAACAACCAAGAGCTCCACCATTAATACTCTTCCAAGCTTTTCATTGTCATCCTCTCCCAAAGTGCTAGAGTATTAAAGAGTTGTACATTTCGATCTTCACGTGTTAGAAGATCAACAAGTTCTCATTCTCTTTTGTTTGAAGTTGGCGAGCCTTCGTAAGAAAACTCGTGTATAGAAGTTGGCGAGTCTTCGGATCCAAACTCGTGTTGAAGTTGGCGAGTTCTTCGGATCCAAACTCGTGTGTACTATTTGGATAAATAGTGGATTAAAGCCGGAGAGAGTTCCGGGACTGGACTGCCTCAAAAGAGGATACCAGGATACATCCTTGCGTTTGCGTTTGATCTTTCTACTCATTACTTTCAATTATCTTTATTGCATCAATTGTTGTAGTTAATTTTTAATTACCCTATTCACCCCCCCTCTAGGGTTCTACAATTGGTATTAGAGCTTCGTTCTCTTGATTTGGATTTACACCCTTGAGTGATCCATGGCCTCTAACCCTAGCATCAACACGTTTCACAATGAGGGACACTCCACAAATAGGCCTCCCCTATTTGATGGTACCAACTATAACTACTGGAAGATTAGGATGGGCATTTATCTAAAGTCCATAGATTTTAATTTATGGGATTGCATGATAAATGGCCTTCCTACTCCTTCTAGAGCTATTGAGGATATTGCTTCTGACACCCTTCGGGAAATACTTGCTGAAAACATGAAGAAGCTTGCTTGTCGAGATGCCAAGACAATGAATGCTCTTTACTGTGCTCTCGACAGTAGTGAATTCAATCGAATCTCTACTTGCAAGACTTCCAATGAGATTTGGAAGTTACTTGAAGTCACACACGAGGGAACTTCACAAGTGAAGGAATCCAAGATCAGTAGACTCACGCAAGAATATGAGTCTTTTAAAATGAAGCATGATGAATCTATTGCTAGCATGTTTACTCGTTTTGGTGACATCATTAACTCTCTCTCTTCTCTTGGAAAGGAATATCCCGCTCATGAAAAGATAATAAAGATTCTTAGAGGATTGACGAAAGCTTGGAGTCCTAAAGCTACCGCAATCATTGAGGGGAATGATCTAACCGTCATGAACCTAGAGACCCTCATGGGTAAGCTAATGACTCACGAGCTTGACATGAAGGACCAAGAGGAATCCTCCATTCAAGAGAAGGAGAAGGAGAAGACCAAAGAAAAGGAGAAGACTCTTACTCTCAAAGCATCAAGGTCCTACTCCAAGGATAGCTCCGACGACAATGAGTCGGACGACGATGAAGAAATAGCTCTCACAGCTAAGCACTTCCGGAAGTTCCTAAAGTTCAACAAGGCCAACCGCTCCAGACGGGACAATGAAGAAGACCCGGCATGCTATCAATGCAGAAGACCCGGACACATCAAGAGGGATTGTCCGATGATACGAAAAGACTCAAGCAAGTACGAGAAGCCTAGCAAGGGAAGCTCGTCCTCCAGAAAGTTCGCCAACACTAGCATTTAGTGTAAAAGCGACGCGAGCGACTCCGACAACGACAAGGAGTGCAAACACAATGCCAACGTCTGTCTCATGGCAACCGATGAGGTACTTGATGATTTTTCCTTAAACACTCTTACCTATGATGATTTGGAGAAAGCCATTCTTGAGTTACATGAAGAACACAAAGGTGTTCGAAATAAATACAAGAAATCTCTTAAGGAGGTTGAGGCTCTTAAACTTGAAATAGAGAGGCTCTCAAGCATCATTATTGATGTGAAGGGAAAATCTCCTATTTCTGACACGGATGAAATAGAGTCTTTGCGACTCAAGTTTCAAGAATCTCTTGACACCATCAAGAAAAGGGATGATGAGATTCTATCCATGAGAAGTGCTTATGAATTTGCTATACGCAAATGTCAAGATGCTAATAAGAGAGAATACACCACTTCTATTAAGTATAATGATCTTCTTACACGGAGTAAGAATTTAGGTAATAAGAACACCACTCACATGCATGCTCCTAGACACCCAAACACTCATCAAAATGCTAGGCATAACCCTTACATGAACACTACACACAACTCCTTTTCTAACATAAGAAAAGGACATTTTGTTAAGAAGAACACCTCTCATCATGCTTTTTACTATCATCATAACACTCATGGTAGAACTTATCACACTAGAAACTTACATATGCACAACACTCACACTTCTTCTTCTAAATCTTCTTTGATGTGCAATTATTGTGGTTTGGTCGGTCACACTTCAAACTTTTGTTATACAAGAAAACAAGTTGACATGAGAGTTCTTAAGTGGGTTCCTAAGACTAACACTCATGGACCCATAAGATCATGGGTACCAAAATGTTCATCTTCAACTTATGTTGTAGGTGACGAATCCTTTTCATGCTAGAAGCAAGTGGATTCTCGATAGCGGTTGTTCACGGCACATGACCGGTGATGCTTCACTTTTTACAACGCTATCGATGAAGAAAGAAGGACACGTCTCCTTCGGTAACAATCTTAAAGGTTATATTATTGGAAATGGTAATATCGGTTCTCCTCCTTATTCTTGTATTAATAATGTATGTCTTGTTACTAATCTCAAGCATAATCTCCTTAGCATTAGCCATCTTACTGATAATGGCTATGATATCAAGTTTGTTAAACTCAAATGCTACATTACCGATAGCTCCAATGGAACTATTGTGTATGAAGGCATTAGAGAAAACAATATTTATGTTCTTTATCTTGTTGAAGGTACTAACAATGACAGGTGCCTAGTTGCAAAGAACGATGAGAGTTGGCTTTGGCACATGAGACTTGGACACGCCAACATGGATACCATCTCTCGCCTCGCCTCCAAGAAGCTTGTACGAGGACTTCCTAGTATCCCCTTCAAAAAGGATATGGTTTGTGAAGAATGCGAGAAAAGTAAGTTGACCAAGTCATCCTTCAAATCCATCAACTCTGTGAGTACCACTAGACCCCTTCAACTTATTTATATGGATCTTTTCGGGCCTAGTAGAGTAGCTAGCCTTGGTGGCAAACTTTATACTTTTGTTTTAGTTGATGATTTTTCGAGATTTACTTGGGTTATTTTTCTTGCTTGCAAAAGTGATACTTTTCGTGAATTTGTTGCTTTTTGTAAACGTGTTCAAAATGAGAAAGGTTTTTCTATCAACAAAATTAGGAGTGATCATGGAGGAGAATTTGATAATGTTGATTTCAAAATATTTTGTGAAAAGAATAGTTTTGGACATGATTTTGCTTGTCCTCGTACTCCTCAACAAAATGGTGTTGTGGAGAGAAAGAATAGAACCCTTGGCGACATGGCCCGGGTTATGTTAAACCAATATAAGCTCCCCCAATATTTTTAGGCGGAAGCCGTTAATACGGCGTGTCATGTTATTAATAGAGTCTTGATTAGACCTATTACTAAGAAGACTCCTTATGAGCTTTGGTTCAACAAAATTCCTTCTATTGAATATTTCAAAGTTTTTGGTTGCAATTGTTTTATTTTGAATACCAAGGATAACCTAGGCAAGTTTGAAGAAAAAGCCTATGAAGGAATATTTCTTGGATACTCTACTCATAGTAAAGGTTTTCGTGTTTTTAACAAAAGAAGTCTTGTTGTCGAAGAGTCAATCAATGTCTCTTTTAATGAACTCAACTCTTCTACATTCTCCTCTTCCGAGGATATTGATGACATCTCGTTTGGGTTGGAGAACTCCTCTATTGAGGATCGTCCTTCTTCATCTAACAATGAAGTTGTGACCCCATCTAAAGAGTCTCCTCCTCTCGAGCCTCCTTCAAAGGATCTCCCAAGAGAATGGAGATTTGTCACCAATCATCCTAAGGAGCTTATCATTGGGGATCCTTCCTCAAGTGTTAGCACAAGATCCGCTACTCGACCAAGTGAAGGTGGTCCTCCCAAGATCCCCCGAAGTCCAAGACACAGGTATGCAGCATATCCTCGAGGGTCTGAATCGTCCTCTCCGACTGCCCGTCTGTCTGGGGGTGGTATACAGTACTGAACTTGAGCGATGTGCCCAAGCTAAGCTGCAAACTCCTCCAGAAGTGGGAAGTGAATCGACTGTCCCGATCCGAGACTATACTCACTGGAACCCCGTGCAATCGGACTATCTGCCGCACGTACATCTCGGCCAACCTCTCCGTAGACAAACCCACCTTGAAAGGCAAAAAGTGGGCCGATTTGGTTAATCGATAAACAATGACCCAAATTGCATCCTTTCCTCCTGGAGAGCGTGGAAGCCCAGATACAAAGTCCATAGTGATATGCTCCCACTTCCACTCAGGAATGGGTAGTGGCTGGAGCAATCCACCGGGTCTCTGCCTCCCGGCCTTCACCTGCTGGCACACCAAGCATCTCGAAACGAACTGAGCCACCTCACGTTTCATGCCATACCACCAAACATGTTGTCTCAAGTCTCTATACATCTTGTTGGCTCCTGGATGCATAGAGTACTGAGAACGGTGCGCCTCCTGAAGAACCTCCTCCCGAAGTCCTCCGCTCGGCACGCACAATCTGGTACCATGCCTCAATGACCCATCCCCCGCTATAGAGAACTCATCCAACAGTCATGTCTGGACCTGCTTCCTGATGACTCTCAGAGCCTCATCCTCAAACTGAGCTACCCTGACTCTGTCCTGTTGGCACATTTTATTTTGAGTAATTAACAGCATCTTCGTAGTTTAGTCTTCTGTTCTTCAGGTTCATATATTCTCAGAAGATCTACTACATGGAGTTCTTCCGTTCAAGAGCTTTCTACTTCTTCCTTGAAGACTGGAGCAGTTACCGGCGTTCCCTGCATAAGACGGCGTCTTCCTGCTTAGAGTCTTCGAGTCTGTACTGGTCTAGGTATATCTGTAAACACCTAAGGACGGATGACAGTAAAAAGAACAAGTCAAAAATCAAATAGCTACAGAGCGGCATACCGGCGGTATGCTCCGGCATACCGACGGTATACCGTTTTTGGAATACAGAAAGTTGCTGTGACAAATAGTCGGCATACCGGCGGCATGCTCCGGCATACCGGCGGTATACCGCTTTTCTTGTACAGAAAGTTGTTGTGACAAATTGTCGGCATACCGACGGCATGCTCCGGCATACCGACGGTATACCGTTTTTAGCAACCCAAAAGTTGCTGTGACTAATTGTCGGCATATCGACGGCATGCTCCGGCATACCGGCGGTATACCGTTTTTAGTAACTCAAAACTTGCTGTGACAAATTGTCGGCATACCGGCGGCATGCTCCGGCATACCGGCGGTATACCGAGTTTCAAATATTTGGTTTTCGAATTGCTCTGACTAGCATTAATGGCCGCATTTAATGCTCTCAAACGGTCATTAATATGACCGTTACTATTTGGCCGGTATACCGACGGTATGTCGCTGCATACCGATGGCATGCCGGTCTGTCTGCTTTCTGAGCATTAAATGCCACCAACTCTTGGTTCTCTTATAAAAGGAAGCTCTCTCTCTCTTGAGCTTTCTTACCAACTCTTCCATAAATTTTTCAACAACCAAGAGCTCCACCATTAATACTCTTCCAAGCTTTTCATTGTCATCCTCTCCTAAAGTGCTAGAGTATTAAAGAGTTGTACATTTCGATCTTCACGTGTTAGAAGATCAACAAGTTCTCATTCTCTTTTGTTTGAAGTTGGCGAGCCTTCGTAAGAAAACTCGTGTGTAGAAGTTGGCGAGTCTTCGGATCCAAACTCGTGTTGAAGTTGGCGAGTTCTTCGGATCCAAACTCGTGTGTACTATTTGGATAAATAGTGGATTAAAGCCGGAGAGAGTTCCGGGACTGGACTGCCTCAAAAGAATATACCAGGATACATCCTTGCGTTTGCGTTTGATCTTTCTACTCATTACTTTCAATTGTCTTTATTGCATCAATTGTTGTAGTTAATTTTTAATTACCCTATTCACCCCCCCTCTAGGGTTCTACATGTCCATCAGCTCTGACTGCACCTGGAGACCCCACATCTGTGCCTCGAACCCAAGAACTATCGCATCTATGCCCAAACTCTCCAGATCTGCTAGAAGGTGACGATCCATTGTCAAACACATGGCCACGGGATACCTGCTCAAAGCATCCGCGACCACGTTGGCCTTTTCCGGATGGTACTGCAAGGATATATCAAAATCCTTCATCAGCTCTAACCATCGCCTCTGCCTCATATTCAGCTCCTTCTGGGTAAACACGTACTTCAAGATCTTGTGATCAGTATAGATTTCAACTCGTTCTCCGTACAGATAGTGTTTCCACAGCTTCAAAGCAAAGATGACCGCTGCCAGCTCCAGATCGTGGGTAAGGTAGTTCCTCTCATGAGGACGTAACTGCCTAGATGCATAGGCAATCACCTTCCCGTGCTGCTGAAGAACGCAACCCAAATCCCGTCCTGAAGCATCACTGTAGATCGTATAACCACCAGATCCAGATGGCAGCGTCAAGATAGGAGCTGTAGTCAACCTCGCCTTCAGCTCCTCGAAGGCGGCCTGGCACTCCTCGGACCAAATAAACTCCTCGTCCTTTCTGGTAAGACGGGTCATCGGCTGGGCAATCCTGAAAAAGTCCTGCACGAACCTCCGGTAATAACCTGCCAGACCCAGAAAACTCCGAACCTCTGCTACTGAGCTCGGCGTAGACCAGGACTCCACTGCAAAAATCTTCTTCGGATCCACTGAAATCCCCTCGCCAGAGACAACATGGCCTAGGAACTCCACGCGATCCAAGAAGAACTCGTACTTGGACAGCTTCCCATACAGCTGCTCTCATCTGAGAGTGTCCAGCACAATCCTCAGGTGCTCCTCGTGCTCCTCTGGTGTCTTCGAATAGATAAGAATGTCATCAATGAAGACCACCACGAACTTGTCAAGGTACTGATGAAATACCTTGTTCATCAAGTTCATGAATACCGTCGGGGCGTTGGTCAACCCAAATGGCATGACGGTATACTCATACTGGCCATAGCGAGTCCGAAAGGCAGTCTTCAGAATGTCATCCTGCTTCACCTTCAGCTGATGGTACCTGGTACGCAAGTCGATCTTCGAGAACACCCTCGCCCCACTCAACTGGTCGAACAAGTCATCAATCCTCGGCAAAGGATACTTGTTCTTGATGGTAAGGTTGTTGAACGCCATGTAATCAATGCACAGACGTACCGTACCATCCTTCTTGGGGACGAAAAGAACTGGCGCGCCCCAAGGTGAAGAACTAGATCGAATAAAGCCCTTGTCCTCCAGCTCGTCGACCTGTTTCTTTAGCTCCGCAAACTCACTGTTGTTGATTCTATAGACGTGCTGGGAGATAGGCTCAGCGCCCGGCACTAGGTCTATAGAAAACTCAACATCACGATCTGACGGCATCCCGGGCAGCTCCTCGGGAAAGACATCCAAGAACTCAGCAATAAGTAGATGTGGCAACACCGGCCCCGCCAACAACGCTCCGCAGAATCCATCTCCCTGCTCCGCTGCACCCCTGGTGAACTCATACTCCGGCTCTCCCGGCGGCCTAAACAGAATCCTGCCCCCTCTGCAGTCGATGCTAGCGTGGTGCATGCTCAACCAGTCCATACCGAGTACCATATCGTAACTCGGAAGTGGCATTACGAGCAAACACGCACTCAGCTCCCGGCCTCTCAAAGAAACTCTCCGCCCCTTGCAAACATTATTAACCAGGATGATGCCATTCCCAGTCATAATCTTACAAGTCCTACCAAGATACTCAGCAATGATATTGTGCCTAAGAGCAAAAGAAACAGACACAAAACTGTGCGTAGCACCAGAATCAAATAAGGCTAAAGCTGGAAAAGAATTGAGCAGAATAGAACCTGCGACAACATCTGCAATAGGCTCCATCTCCTCGGCTGCAAGAGCAAAGGCTCTACCCTGACCACCCCGCTGCTGGTGGTGCTGAACAAACCGCTGCTGCTGGGTCGGAAGTGGACCCCTCGGCTGCACTGCAGGTACTCTCGCCGGTGCCCCCTGAGCTGCTACCGCTCCACGGGCTACCATGCGAGGGTTCGCAGGACAATCTCTCAACTGATGTCCAGCCTCCCCGTAATATAGGCACAAGCCCAGCCTCTTCCGACAGACCTCCCAGATGTGACCGGGCTTCTTGCAGAAGCCGCAAGGAGCCCCATGCTGTGCCTGCCTCTGCTGAGTGTGCTGCACCTGCTGCTGAACCGGTGCTCTGGCCTGAACCTGCGGCTGGTGATGCTGGAAAGAATGATGCTGAAGCTGAGGGCGCTTAGCAGCCCCCGCGCTGCTAGTAGCCCCCGAGAAAAGATCACGCTCCCTCTTGGGCTTCAAGCCCCACTCCCGCTCTACCTTGCGGGCCTCCGCGTAGATCTGGGTATAAGTCTCATAGAAGGAGGGAATGGGGATCTTGATATCCCAAGTCAGCCCCTCCCTGAAACGGCTTACCCTGATCTCCGGGTCTCGAACTATGTACTCTGCGTATCGGCTCAGACGGCCGAACTCCGCGACGTACTCCTCCACAGATAAACTGCCCTGCTGCAGATCCTGGAACTGCCGCACCAGGTCGATCTTGTCCGTGGGGGAAAAGAACTTCTCCTTGAAGAGGAGCTTGAACTCTGCCCAAGTATGGCCCTCTCCAGCTAGGGCTGGCTCATTTCTGAACCAGGTGCGTGCAATGTCTAGCAACTGCAAACCTACCGTCTCGACCTTCAGGTCGTCTGCCAGACGGGAGGCCCTCATCTGCCGCTCGATATCCTCGAGCCAATCATCTGCATAGACCACACCCTCGGTCCCGCTAAAGTCACGGGGCCCGAGCTTCTTGAAGTCCTGGATATCTCCGTACCTAGTACGCGTCCCCGAATGCGGAGCCCTCTGCTCCACGGCTGCAAGGGCCAACTGATGGGCATCCTCCATGCCCTGACGCATCGCGTCTGTCTGTCTCTGCTGAGCCTCGGCCTGGGCTCTCTGAGTCTCCAGCATCTGCTGGAGGAAAGTAAGCATCTGTCCAATATCTGTAGGCAGAGGAGGTGGAGGTGGAAGTACGTCTGCAACTGGCGGAGGAATCCGCTACACAGGAGGAGGAAGAGCGCCCATATCAACCACTGGTACTGCGGTCGAAAAAGTCGTAGCAACCCTGGGGTCAGCCCTCGTAACTGGCGGAGGAGCGCCCCCAAGAGCTGCTGCCGACACCCCGACTGCAGCAGGAGTGTCCGGATCAGGTCCGCGAGTCATAGCAGACCTCTCCGCGTCCGCGGACTCAGGATGCTGGGACCTGGTCTGCACCATCCTGAAGATAGAAATAAAGAAGGAAATCAATACGGCACGAAAAATATTATATCAAGGAGGACAATTAGAATGCAAAATCAATATCAAAGACGGTAAACAAGATAAGCAAGGAAAGATCCTACTGTGATTGAGTACTCTTAGCATACTACCTCCTATATGTAACACAGGCTCGTAGTCAACACTCTAAGACGAGTGCCGCCACGACATCGCACTAATTGCGACTTCAGGACCTGCGTGGGCCACCACTAAAAATGTATCACGACCCTCACCCGCTATAAGGGCACGTGTACGTGACAACGCCCAGCCCTCACCGTAAAAACGGCGTTGAACGCTGTAGGTTTTCTACTCTAACAACAGTTTATATATATATCAAAAACCTGTCGAGAATATGGTCAACTCCGAACGGAGGACAAGCAATGAATATATATAAGTGCTCAATCACAATTCTAAGATGATAAAGTAAAGACTGAAAGATAAAGACAGCAAGACGATAAAATATAACCTGTCAAGTCCAACACAAGAATATACAAGTCCAAGTCCAAGTCTCTAATACAATCCATAATAATAACAGTCTCAAAAGTAGCTGGAGACAAGGTCCAGTACAAAAGACCTACTCTAACTAAGCAATAGGTAAAGTCTCGTCAGGTGGAGCTAAGCCATGCTGGACCAAAGTCTCCAAGTCTAAGCCCACTACGTCATCCGGACCGTAGTAGGTACTGTAATCCCCCTCATCAGCATCTGTAATATTTTGTCAACATATCGAGTCAGGATGGAACGCACTACCAAAATACACTCATTTAGCGACGGCTTTTTAGTGACGGAATTTTTTCGTCGGTATTAGCGACGGTTTCGTGGCCGCTCAGCGACTGATTTCCGACTACAAGCCTTTGCCATTTTTTATTTTAATTTTAGGAGGAAAAAAGGTCGTGCATCCGTCGCTAGACTGACGGTGATATAGCGACGGATTTATCGTCGTCGCTACACAGTCGTATATTTGGCAGAAATTGTGTAAAAAATTGGCGGGACATATTTTCGACGACGTAGCGACGGATATTCAGTCGACACTTACCAAAAAAGGCGACTGCCGGGCGACGGTTTTTTACCAGTCGCTCGTCCGTCGCTATATATACGTTCCAGACTTTAAAAGAAACGGCGGGGGGAACTTTTCGCATTCCTCCCAAATTTACTCTCTCCTCTCTCTCTCTCTCTCTCTCGCCGGTGTCGGCTTCGGTGATCGGCGTCGGTGTCGTCGTCGGCGTCGGCGTCCTCTCCTCTCTCTCTCCCGAAGGTAACCCCCCTCTCTCTCTCTCTCTCTCGCGGTGTCGTATATGGGCTGGGCAGCGCGCTTGGGGCTGGGCCGTCCGGGGCTTGGCGGCTGGCTTGGGTCGGGGGCTGGGCGGTGGGCTTGGGGCGGGGGCGTCGGGGGCTGGGCGGCGGGCTTGGGGCTGGGGCGTCGGGGGTGGGCGGCTGGCTTGGGTCGGGGTCTGGGCGGTGGGCTTGGGACGGGGGCGTCGTGGTCTGGGAGACGGGCTTGGGGTTGGGGCGTCGGGGGCTGGGCGGGGGCGTCGGGGTCTGGGAGGCAGGCTTGGGGTTGGGGCGTCGGGGGCTGGGCGGCTGGCTTGGGTCGGGGTCTGGGCGGTGGGCTTGGGGCGGGGGCGGGGGCGTCGGGGTCTGGGAGGCGGGCTTGGGGTTGGGGCGTCGGGGGCTGGGCGGCTTGCTTGGGTCGGGGTCTGGGCGGTGGGCTTGGGGCGGGGGCGTCGGGGTTTGGGAGGCGGGGTTGGGGCGTCGGGGGCTGGGCGGCTGGCTTGGGTCGGGGGCTGGGCGGTGGGCTTGGGGCGGCGGCGTCGGGGGCTGGGCGGCTGGCTTGGGGCGGGGGCGTCGGGGGCTGGCCGGCTGGCTTAGGTCGGGGGCTGGGCGGTGGGCTTGGGGCGGCGGCGTCGGGGGCTGGACGGCTGGCTTGGGTCGGGGGCTGGGCGGTGGGCTTGGGGCGGCGGCGTCGGGGGCTGGGCGGCTGGCTTGGGGCGGGTGCGTCGGGGCTATTTGCAACCGACGCACACCCATAAGCACTCTTCATATATATATGCAACCGAACTACTGGACGGCGGGCTTGGGGCGGTGGGCTTTGGTCGGGGGCGGCGGGTGGCTTTGCTTCTCAAATTCATCTGAGTTTATATATTGGCTAAATAATGTGTTATCCATATTGGGTGTTCCATTAGTTTGGTGGTGTTTGGATTAGTAAATGTGAATATATATGGAGTTTGGATTCATGGTGTATATGTTCACTGTCTCAAGGACAGTGCGAGTTCTATCAGTTGTGTGCTTCTGTATAGATGTATATATCTATACATCTAGCTGTGATATACATATATGAATGTGACAATCTCAGTTAGCGACGGACTAGTTACCGGTTAGCGACGGATATTTCCAGCTCCATTAATTGCATTAATCTACGGTACGACATGGTCATCAGGACATTGTCCCTGCAGCCATTCGACTGGCGAGGCAGAAACTATGTTGCCGTAGATAAAGTTGCCTGTCCTCCGACCCTCATCCCTCGGCAATGATGATACGACAACCTATCACTATATCTTATATAGTAGTAGATGATGTCTTAGTATTACATTAGTGAGTTCATCTTGATTCTGTTACGTACGTCCTTCAGATACTAGATACGATAAGGTTAACATATACTACACGATATGTATACAGAATATAGATGATTCACACTAATGTATGCTAGAATGAATCTTGGGTTGTGTTCTGAGCCATCCGTTCTCACACTTAAAACACATAGGAATTAGTAGTGTGACAGCGCCGGAGGGGGGAGAGGAGAGAGAGAGAGAGTAAAATGGTACGATATGGTGAAGTAGTACTGTATTTTGGCTCCTGTTCCAGCTCCATTTGATCTACGGTACGACATGGTGATCAGGACATAGTACCTGCAGCCATTCGACTGGCAAGGCAGAAGCTATGTAGCCGTAGATAAAGTTGACTGTCTTCTGACCCTCATCCCTCGACAATGATGTTACGACAGCCTATCACTATATCTTATATAGTAGTAGATGATGTCTTAGTATTACATTATGTGAGTTCATCTTGATTCTGGTACGTTCTTTAGATACTAGATACGATAAGAACATATACTACACCATATGTACAGAACATAGATGATTCACACTAATGTATGCTTGAATGAATCTTGGGTTTTCTTCTGAGCCATCCGTTCTCACACTTGGCAAAAAATCGAATTTTTTATACTTTATCGGCTTTCGAAAATGTACTCAAATTACATGATGGTTCCTTTAGTTAGCTTGCTTATGTTACAATTATATTATTTGTGACTATTGATCTTACCAGATGGCACCCATGACCCGAGGAGCGGCACGTCGTTTGAGGAAAACAGTGAATGCTGAGGTGGCTCCTCCTACAGTTAAGGAGGAAGTGGCACCGGTTGCTAGTGAGACCGGGAGTTCTATTCATCCAGCACCGGCAGCTAGTGAGACCGAGAGGACTCTTCATACAGTCCTTGCAAGGGACGACAGCTCTCCTCGCGCCAAAAATCTCGCTTTTTCGAGGTGGTTGCGTGAACGTATCACTGAGCGTCTGCGTGAGCAGCGTGGTTCTCATTAGCTATTAGTACTTATTTGTATTGGACTATTTGTATTGAGTTGTTTTTGTATTAGACTATTTGTATTGGACTATATATATGAACTAGAACTGTGTCAATCTCTGGATTGTATTGGACTACGACATGGTGATCAGGACATATATAGTCCCTGCAGCCATTCGACTAGCGAGGCAGAAACTATGTATCCGTAGATAAAGTTGACTGTTCTCCGACCCTCATCCCTCGGCAGTGATGATACGACAACCTATCACTAAAGGATGTCCACTTGAGCTCCGGGACAAAGTTTTGGCTCGGAGCAAGAATATGTGGACGGAGCACATCCACCATGCTGTCAGGAAAAAATAGTAACGATGAGAGACCCATCTGAGTATGACGTATACTCTGATAGTATCTCCTCCAACACTCGATCCTACTACTGATATCATTCTTGTAAAGGTGATATCTCAGAGTATACGTCCTACACAGATGGATCTCTCAGAGTATTCTCTCCGGTTGGGTTGTGTTCTGAGCCATCCGTTCTCACAGAGGGTCCTATTTTGGATTCTATATTTTGTATTTTGGTTTCTGTATTTTGTATTTTGGTTTCTGTATTTTGTATTTTGGTTTCTGTATTTTGGCTCCAGCTCCATTTGCATTAATCTACGGTACGACATGGTGATCAGGACATAGTCCCTGCAGCCATTCGACTGGTGAGGCAGAAACTATGTAGCCGTAGATACGATAATTGGTGTGCATTAAATTCGTATGTGCATATTTGGTCTATGTGATTCTTGGATAATTGGTGTGCATTATATATTGGTTTGGTTTATGCATATTTTTGTGAACAGGGAAAGTGCTGCAATTTTTTTTCAAAAAAAATTTCAGTTACCGACAGACTAGTGACCGGTTAGCGACGGATATTTCCAGCTCCATTTGCATTAGTCTACGGTACGCCATGGTGATTAGGACATAGTCCCTGCAGCCATTCGACTGGCGAGGCAGAAACTATGCAAGTAGCCTTAGATAAAGTTGACTGTCCTCCGACCCTCATCCCTCGGCAATGATGATACGACAACCTATCACTATATCTTATATAGTAGTAGATAATGTCTTAGTATTACATTAGTGAGTTCATCTTGATTCTGTTACGCCCTTCAGATACTAGATACGATAAGAACATATACTACACCATATGTACAGAACATAGATGATTCACACTAATGTATGCTAGAATGAATCTTGGCTTGTGTTCTGAGCCATCCGTTCTGATCAAGCATCTTCCTTCTCCTCTCATCCACCATGGCTCTGAACAAATCTGCTCCTCCCTCTACTTCCCTTCTTCTTATTTGACTCTCTCAGCCACATATGACATCCAGCTCAAGTGTAGAGTCAGGGGAGAAGAAGTGGACAGGAAGAGGAGGGGGAAGAAGCACAGCCGGCGGCATGATCCGGAGAAAGTACAGAGGTTTTCTTCAACAGCCGTAGGAGAACTATAAGGATATATCTTTTCACAACATGTCATCTTGTCAAAGACCCTTCATGTGAATATCATGTTACCGCGGTGTCAAAACACACGGCTTAGAAAATTATGACATGTTAGTCTTCCGACACCACGGTAACATGATTGTCACATTAAGGGTCTTTGACAAGGTGATATGTTGTGAAAAGATATATCCTTATAGTTCTCCTACGTCTGTTGAAGAAAACCTCTGTACTTCCTCCGGATCATGTCGCCGGCTGTGCTGCTTCCCCCTCCTCTTTCTGTCCACTTTTTCTCTTCCGACTCTACACTTGAGCTGGATGTCATATGTTGCTGAGAGAGTCAAATAAGAAGAAGGGAAGTAGAGGGAGGAGCAGATTTGTTCAGAGCCATGGTGGAGGAGAGGAGAAGAAAGATGCTTGATCAGAACGGATGGCTCAGAACACAAGCCAAGATTCATTCTAGCATACATTAGTGTGAATCATCTATGTTCTGTACATATGGTGTAGTATATGTTCTTATCGTATCTAGTATCTGAAGGACGTAACAGAATCAAAATGAATCACTAATGTATGCTAGAATAAATCTCGGGTTGTGTTCTGAGCCATTCGTTCCGATACTTGGCAATTAAGCCATTCGACTGGCGAGGCAGAAACTATAAGGCTACTTGCATGTTCTTCCAACTTTAAATTACAAGATTACTATATTAGGTTAAATAAATCACTAACCTCATCGCGGTGAGTCTTGGTATAGCACTCAAATGTGGGGCACCTGTAATCTATGTGAGTTCATCTTGATTCTGTTACATCCTTCAGATACTAGATACGATAAGAACATATACTACACTATATGTACAGAACGTAGATGATTCACACTAATGTATGCTAGAATGAATTTTGGGTTGTGTTCTGAGCCATTCGTTCCCATACTTGGCAATTAAGCATGTGAAATAGAACTGATTATGTTTAGTTTGTCTTACGATACAGATTTTCACATCCAAATTGAAATGGATCGTTACTTCGTTGTTCGTACATGGATGTACTAGCGGATCAACCTCCTGGACCGTAGGTACTTATAAGTATTGACCGTATCGGATTAGTATCGATCTATCATTTTGGTATGGACCGTATCGGTTGGTATTGGTCTTAGCGAATTGGTATCGTCCTATCCGATATGTATCGGCCGTATAGCCATTAAGTCATATTGGCCTTATCGATTTGGTATCGGTCATATCCGATAGGTATCGGCCGTGTTGGATTATTATATACCATTTCGGATTAGTATCGTGGAAGGTTTAGTAACAACTGTACTTGGATTTCTCTCTTCTAGAGCTAGATTACCATTGCAAGAGAGTCACGAGAGCGTAGATGGCCAGTTACAGAACATACATACTTCCTTTTCAATCTCGCTTTTCCTGATGGAAAAGGAAGTATGTATGTTACTGTAACTGGCCAATCACGATCTGGTGATTCTCTTGCAACGGTATTCTAGCTCGAGAAGAGAGAAATCCAAGTACAGTTGTTACTAAACCTTCCACGATATTAATCCGAAATAGTCTATACTAATCCAACACGACCGATACCTATCGGATATGACCGATACCAAATCGATAAGACCAATATGAATCCTAGCTATTCGGCCGATACATGTACATATCGGATATAGGACGATACCAATTTGTTAAGGCCAATACCAATATGATACGTCCTATACCAAACCGATAGACCGATACTAATCTGATACACTAGATACTAAGTACATCTGGCCTATATCAGCGGATCCACAAATTACTGCACGATAGGCCCAACGACTCCAGTTACATCCGGTTATTGGTGAGTACATGATTACATAGTAATTCTGTTAGTCTTGTGATACAGATTTTTACTCTCTCATGCTACCAACGTCACAACTTTTCCAGTGCTGCTCCCTCTAATGATGATGAACGCAAAAAACCAACGTCACAATTTTTATAACTTGAGTAAATTTCTTTACCCTATATGAAAATTTCTGTTGTCAGAAAGATGGCTCCTAGGACTCGTCGAGGTGGTGCTGCTAGTCGAGGAAGGGGTCGAGGCAAGAAACCCTTGGAGGTCGACACGGAGGAAGTCTCCGTCGTCAAACAAGAGCCGGTGACTGTTAAGGAGAAGGTGTTACCAAAGGTCGAGGTCAAGGAAGAACCGATGATCATCAGGGAAGAGATTGCTCCCAAGCTTGAAGCTAAGGAGGAGCCACCGTCAGAGAGTAGTAGCATCGGAAGCGACCCTCCTATCCCTACAGAAGACCTCAACCAGATTGAGTCTTCGTATGCAAAGTGGCTGATAGAATGGTACATGCCTCAACGCAACTATCATCCCTGGCTGTGAGGATTCATCGTCTGACTTGTGGTCTTTGTTGAGGCCAAAGTCGATTTTCCTATGTGTTTTGGAATATTTGTGAAAATTTTGGAATATTTGTGCTATGATCGGTCGTCAGGATTGGATATTAGGTTACTGTAACTGGCCAACTCTTTCCTATGTGCTTTGGAATATTTATGAAAAATTTGGAATATTTGTGCAATGATCGGATTATAACGATGGATATTAGGTTACTCTTCCGGATAATTGATGTCTATTTTATATTAATTTGGTTTGGTATATATGATTCTTGGATAATTGGTGTGCATTAAATTCGTATGTGCATATTTGGTCTATGTGATTCTTGGATAATTGGTGTGCATAATATATTTGGTCTATGTGATTGTTGGATAATTAGTGTGCATTATATATTGGTTTGGTTTATGCAAATTTTTGCGAACAGCTAAAAAGCTGTAATTTTTTTTTAAAATATTCTCAGTTAGCGACGGACTTGTGACCGTTTTGCGACGGTCATCACCAGTTTCCGACTACTTTTCGACGGTTATGCCGTCGCTAACTGGATATTTAAAAAATTTTCCCAGGTAGCGACGGATGGTCGACGGACTATCCGTCGGCATGATATATTGTTCGACGGAATAGCGACGACCTATCCGTCGCCCGTGTTCTGGAAATAACAAGAATTTCCAGAACAAGGTCGACGGTTAATCCGTCGCTATTCGGTCGATATATTCCGACGGCAAAGCGACGACTTATCCGTCGCCAAGTTGCTGGAAATGACATGAATTTCCAGAAGCTGGTCGACGGCCTTTCCGTCAGAAAACCGTCGCTAATCCGTCACTTGATATCGAAGGTATCGACGGATTAGTGACGGAATGATACGATCTGATACGCTTTTGCGACGGGTTACCGACGGAAATTTACGTCGCTATAGCCTACATAGTTCAGTCCTTAAAAGCTGAAGTGGACGACAGTCCGTCGGCAATGCGTCGCTAATGCTTCGTATTGTGATGTCGATTATCCGTCGCTATTCCGTCATGTGACGACAACTTAGCGACGAGCTGATTGCCGACGGATTTTTTTGGCCAATATCCGTCGGCACTCGGTCGCTAATAGTAATTACCGTCGTCTTAGCGACGGATGTGGCCGTCGCTAAAACGATAAATTTTGGTAGTGACGAGTACAATCAACTAACAACAGTTCACAAGATATGACAAAAGCTATAAGACTGTAAATAGAGAGTATATACAAGAAAATCATGGAATGTACATGTGAGTATCATGGCAAGGTAAGTTGTAAATCTAGAGCTAGAACAAGACAAGTAAACTGATCATGGCATGTACAAGAATCAAGAATCATATATCTAGGTGTGTGAGTACTAGCTATAATATGTGGCCGGCTTGGGTCTGCACAAGGTCTACTGATCAGCCAATCCTACGTGGAGTGTAGGATTGGTAGCATTCAAGGTCTACAAGAATAAACAAGGCGGATAATGACCACACATTTACACTAGTACTCCCCGTCCCCGACTGGTAGAGTAGATCCAAGCAAGACACGTTATAACACGGGATTCTACGAGAAGGGAGCAAGTCTCCTCGAGAATCGGTGTCCATATACTGCACAAGAACTACAAGGGGCTTGCACAAGATATACCAAGATAACGAGGAATAACATCTCATGTCGGGATCCATGAATACCAATCCGTGTGACCAATGTGTCGAGAACAAGCATATCTACACTAATTACATGAATTATAACAATTATCGTAAATTGGAAAAGTGTCAGAGAATGTACTCGCCTGTAATATGATATGATATGTCAACGGGATCCAATACAGCGTCTCGAGGACCTATAGAGAACAAGACGTATCAATACTATATTTAGGAAGTAAAGTCAAATCAAATTAAACCCTATTAAGTCATTCTAGGTCAAGACAAGTCTAGTTGGGTCAACCTTGGTCATAGGAGAACATTGGAAGTCAATCCGAATCAAACTAGGTCAAAAGTTAACTTACAGTTGACTTTTGGTCAACGGGTCAACTCTGGTCAACTCTAGGTCAACTCTAGGTCAACCCTAGGTCAATGGTGACTAACAGTTGACTTTTGGTCAACTGTCCAAGTTTAATGGAATTTGGGACTAAATTGGATAAAGTGTTGACCCATAGTTGACTTTTGGTCTAAAAAGTCAACCGTGGTCAACCAAGGTCAAGACTAGGTCTAGACGACTATTTTTAATCATCACCAACCCTTACAACCCATATCCAAATCTATATTGGACTCCTAAACCCTTATCTTGGCCGTAGGCCAATATCCTAATTTACCATTTTCTAAGGTAAATTTCTAGCCTAGGTGAAAATCAAGTTAGCCTACCTATGCTTGGTATTTCGACCCGTGCTCCCTAGGTGTCACCCTCACTTTTTCCAGTTAGGAGTAAAATGATAATTTTCCATTTTATAATATTTTTGGGAATTTTATTTCATGAATATTATTATTTAATTATTATAGGAGTCGGGTTCGAATTTCATCGCATTCCGAGTTAATTCGGGACCCCGGTGAATTTCGACTTGAGCTGTAATTAGCCTGTTAGCTAACCATGGCCCACCACACTAAACTTTAGGGTTTAAGAGTTTGGACTAGTCCCCCATGAGTAATTTAGTTTAATTATGATTTTTAATTAATTTTAGCATTTTTCTAAAACCCATTTGGATTTAAATTAACATTAGGCTAGTGTAGGGGCAAACTTGTAAATACAAGTGCCCCTACCATGACCACCATGGCCGGCCACCTATAGGGCCACCTCCCCCTCCACTTCTTTTACTTCTTCACTAAGTTTCTTCTTCTCTCTTCATTTATTTTTCCAACTCCTTCTTCTTCCTCTTCCAACTCCATTTAGGTATGATTTTAATTCTCATTTTATTACTCATATGCATTTAACCCGTTCACAATAAATGGAGAGGAGAAAATTCTCTTCCATTTGCCCACAAATTTGTAGATTTTCCCTAGAAAAATAGGTTGATGATTTATTAGGATTTAATCTTTTGAGAGTGGTATATATATATATATATATATATATATATATATATATATATATATATATATATATATATATATATATATATATATATATATATATATATATATATATATATACATATATATATATATACATGTGTATTTATGTGTGTGTATTTATATATGTATTCGTGTGTGTATAGAGGAGGGTGATATTGTGTCATGGGGATGATGGTGTTGAGAGAGTGGTGTGTGTGTGTTTGTGTTGTGTGAGGATGTGTGTGTGTGTTATATATATATTTGGAGGGATGGATAGATATCTAGATAGATTATTTATAGATATCTAGTTATATATATATATATATATATATATATATATATATATATATATATATATATATATATATATATATATAGATAGATATATATTATATATAGGGATATATATATATATATATATATATATATATATATATATATATATAGATATATATATATATATATATATATATATATATATATATATATATATATATATGAAGTGTATATATATAGGGAAGTAGAAGAGGAGATGAAGAAGAAGTAGGGGCAGCCACAGCAGCACAGTAACAGCAGCAGCAGCAGCACTTGGCTGCTGCCAGGAAACAGCCCCCCCCCCCCCTATGGCCTTTAATCCTAACCCCCCCTTCACCTAAGCATATATGTATATATATAGATATATATATATATATATATATATATATATATATATATATATATATATATATATATATATATATATATATATATATATATATATATGGTTGGAATCGTAGAGAAGAGTAGAAGAAGATTATGGAATGAAAAGTTAGAAAAGAATTAGAGGTTAGAAGAAAAGATAGGAAGAAGTTAGAAGAAAAGGGAAAAAGCTAGAATAGGAAAAGGGGAAAAACCGAGTTAGAGGGCGAAACGGAGCTCGGAGTAACCGATTGAGTTGAAACTTGGCGTGGGGCATGAATACGTGATTTAGATTTTGCGGGTAGGCTTCCGGGTGGAATTCGGGGTTGTAGGGCGCCCGTATCGCGCCGTATCGGTGCGTATCTTGAAATATTCAAGATTTTGACAACGGACCGTATCATGGACCGAATGTCCATGTTACCTAGATATTTTGGTAGATATTATATGTATAGGCTAGTATCATACTACCCTAGGGAGATCGGGTCAAAATATCAAGCGTAGGTAGGCTAACTGGATAGTTGCCGAAGCTAGAATTTTACCCTTTTTAAGGGTAAAATAGGATATTGGCCTACGGCCAAGATATGAGTTTCGAAGTCCAAGATGGACTTGGATATGGGTTGTAGAGGTTGGTAATAGTTAGAAATAGTCGCCTAGACCTAGTCTTGGCCCCGGTTGACCACGGTTGACTTTTTGGACCGAAAGTCAACTATGGGTCAACGCTTTACCCAAATTAGTCTCGATTTCCATTTGACTTGTGTAGTTGACCAAAAGTCAACTATTAGTCGCCATTGACCTAGGGTTGACCAGAGTTGACCAGAGTTGACCAGTTGACCAAAAGTTAACTGTAGGCCAACTCTTGATCCCGTTTGACTTTCTTCGACTTGATTTGACCCGTGATGACTGGTATGACCTAGGATTGACTTGTTTAGGCTTAGATTGACTTGATATAACTTGATTTGACCTAGATTGACTTGACAAGACTTAGTGTGACTCAGTGAGACCTAGTTTGACCTAGATTGCATATCATTTATTGTAAATCATTCCTAAACTTGTTTAAACCTAAATTAACTTACAGTATCTCATATTTAGGTCTTCTGATACCGCTCTGAGCATTGATATACTATACAGCTCAGGACAGCAGGCGAGTACATTCACTGATAGTTTTCATTGTCTTGATATCTGCTATATCCGATTCAGTTGTAGTGTCTTACTTGATTCCTGACACGATGGTTCACGGACTAGTATATGTCGGATCCTGTCATGAGATGTTGTTCCCGGGTTACTTGGTATATTGGTACATGACTCGACTTGTTACTTGTACTTGTATAGACATGGACTTGGGAGTGGACTGATCACCTGCTTTTGAATCCCGTGTCATGACGTGTTATGTCCGGATCCTTTATACTATTCGGGGATGGGGAATTATTAGTGTTTGTGTGATCAAATTCCCACATTGTTCTACTGTATACATTGTTTATAGCTATACCCTCGCCTCACGACGGGTAAAGCCTGACCCTACATCGTTCATAGCTTTCCATGGTGACCGGCCTTACCGTTCTATTGTACTCATTGTTCATAGCCGGTCGAATGGAAAGCCTGATCATGTTTCCCAAGCCGATCACATAACGCTCTAATAATTCAAATCACATTTTATATTTACTTTATCTTATCGTATATCCTGCTCTGTTCTACATTCAGTATTTTCTCACCATGCCATGATATACAGTTACTCACATGCTCTACTTGCCTTTACATTGTACCTTGATTGGAGACTAAGTTCTGCTCGGGAGAAGAGTTACAACCCCGGTCCTTGTTTGGTTTAAGGGTTGTAACTCGGCTTCCGAACGGTTTCCAAGTTTTCATATATCTTTGTCTTGTAGTTCATTATACTGTCTCTTATAGAATTTGTCAATTCACATGGAACTGCTGTTAGTGTTTGTACTTGCTCATTTTCCTGACAGGATACCGTTATGATATATTACAGATGACTCTGAGGCGGACTGCTCGACCTATTATGGGCTCGAGTCAGATGGAGTAGCCTTAGATCGTGGCCTTATAGTAGAGCCACTAGATTTTGTACTTCCAGAGTAGTGTAGGTTAGCTAGGTTTGACTGGACTGCGATCCAGCTAGCTTATCAGACTGTAGTTCTATATTCTATTTTGATACCCTGTGATGTATATATCTGGGCTTGTATTGGACTCTGCACTTATTTACTCTTTCATCTATCATATGTCTTTCCTCTGAGCTATCTACCTTAGTTTTATTCTGTGATTGAGACTGTATTGTTATGTCACCTCCATTCGGAGAGTATATACTGTACAGGTACATTTTAACTGTTAGTCGTAGGCATTTACAGACCCTATATACAGCGTTCTACCGCCGATACTGCGACGTAGGCTGGACGTAACCACGTGCTCGTGCCCCTCTTCAGGGTGCGGGTCGTGACACATTTTTGTGGTGGCCCACGCAGGTCCGGTGTCGCAATTAGTGCGATCTCGTAATGGTGCTCGACTTAGAGTACTAATTACGAGCCCGCGATTAGGACGTAGGACCAAGGATATGATAGGAGTTTCTCAATCACACCTAGGAAAATTTTCCGATCTTTGATTATCATGATTACTCCCCTTGTATTAAATTGACTGTCCTTCTTTGATAATGTCTTCTCATGTGCCATATTGATCTCTTTGCTTCAATTCGTCTCCAGGATGACGAAGACGCACCCGCAGGCCACTGGATCGAGTAGTTTGCCTGAGAGATCTGATCAGGCAGAGGAGGAGGTTCATGAGACTGCCCCCAGTGATTCTACTATTCCAGAGACCCAGGCAGTTGCACAGGGAGGTCTACCACCTCCACCCCAGAGGGTTACGGCCGTTCTTCCAGAGATACAGCCGCCACCACCACCGATACCGACGGATACACATCACATGTTCCTTCTCCTTCAGCAGATGATGGAGACGCAGCGGGCCCAGGCAGAGGCATCGCAGCGCCAGTCGGAGGCGTCACACCGACAGATCGAGATGCTGAGGCAGAGTATGGAGAACTCGCATCAGCTTGCCCTAGCAGCAGTAGAGAGAGTGGCACCGGGTACGGTGCAGGGCCCTACTGGCCAGCAGCCGTACCAGCAGCAGTCCAGGCCGGGGACAGTATTGGACTTCAGGAAGATGAGCTCTAGGGACTTCACAGGCACGGAGGGCATCCTCTATGCAGATGACTGGCTAGAGGATGTACAGCGGAGCATGGAGCTGGCAGAGCTTCCTAGAGCGCTTTGGGTTTCGGCCTCAGCCAGCCGATTCTTCGACATTGCGCTGACATGGTACCGTACGGATCCTCGTGCGTCGGTGAGAGGGCTGACTTGGGAGAACTTCCGAAGGCTCTTCAAGGAGAAGTTCTTCCCGGACGTGGCTCTTACAGCATTGGAGGGCCAGTTCGTGGGTCTAGTTCAGGGGAACTCGTCGGTGGACGAGTATGCAGCTGAGTTCTTCCGCCTTAGCAGGTTTGCTCCCGATATGATCCAGGATGAGGGGCAGAAGGCTCGTAAGTTCCGCAGGGGACTTATTCATGCGGTGCGCACCCGCACCTCAGGTCGCCGTGACGCGACGTTCGATCAGATATTGATGGACGCGCAGATCGCAGAGGAGGACTTCGACCTCAAGCCGAAGAGGAGCGGAGATACTATGGGGGCGAGTTCCAGTGCGGGACCGGGCAAGTGCCCCCACATTCAGCAGCAGCAGCAGAGGCCGTTTCAGCAGCAGCCTCTGTTGCAGATTCAGCAGGCACCAGCGCGTGCCCAGTAGCACCAGGGACAGGGCCAGAGGCAGGCCATCCAGTGTGCCTTCTGCAAGAAGATGGGGCACACCCGAGAGGATTGTAGGATGAAACAGGGAGTTTGTTTATTCTGTGGAGCTCCAGACCACCAGGTGAAGAACTGTGCTGCCCGTGCAGCCAGACAGGCAGGCCAGGACGGAGTGCAGCAGGCTAGAGGAGGCCAGCAAGGGCGAGCTTTCGCCATGACAGTTGAGCCCACTCAGGCAGTAGCAGAGCAGATAGCAGGTTCCAATTTTTCGATCTCCTTTTCGCATTTGCCTTCTTATAAACTGTCTTGAAATTCGATTCTATCTGTTCTTTGATCGTTGGATGAAAATTGTTCTTGTGATGTGATTTTCTTCTGAGATAAGTCGTATGGGCTAGGTCGCCTCGATTATGAGATTTTAGAATACTCTAGGGTCATGCTAGCAGGCATAGTGAGGACATATAGTCGGATTATGGTCGTATTTCTTGGGTGTAGAAATTTAAGGTTTTCGCTGCCAAGCTAGCGGCAATGCGAAAATTTTAAATACCATAATTCTAGAGGTATGTACCTTAGTCGAGGACTCTGTGATTATCGTAGCCTTGCTCACTGGCATGACGGAGATTCTGAGTATCATGATGATTGGACAGACGCATACGATTATCGAACTACATAATTTTTCTGTGTTTACTTGTTTTAATTTTTGGAGGATGAATTCTTTAAGGTGGATTGACTTATAGCACCCAGTTCCTAGTTGAGAGTAATTTTAAATTTTATCATTTTAGTCATTTAATTCATGCTTTGATTTTTGAGATTTTAAACCATTTTAAATTTTAAGCCATGACTTGTGATTTTGATAATTTACTATTGTTTGGTTTCAATTTCGAGGACGAAATTTTTTTAAGGTGGATAGACTTGTCACCCTCACTTTTTTCAGTTAGGGGTAAAATGGTAATTTTCCATTTTATAATATTTTTAGGAATTTTATTTCATGAATATTATTATTTAATTATTATAGGAGTCGGTTTCGAATTTTATCGCATTCCGAGTTAATTCGGGACCCCGGTGAATTTCGACTTGAGCTGTAATTAGCCTGTTAGCTAATCATGGCCCACCACACTAAACTTTAGGATTTAAGAGTTTGGACTAGTCCCCCATGAGTAATTTAGTTTAATTATGATTTTTAATTAATTTTAGCATTTTTCTAAAACCCATTTGGATTTAAATTAACATTAGGCTAGTGTAGGGGCAAACTTGTAAATACAAGTGCCCCTACCATGACCACCATGGCCGGCCACCTATAGGGCCACCTCCCCCTCCACTTCTTTTACTTCTTCACTAAGTTTCTTCTTCTCTCTTCATTTCGTTTTCCAACTCCTTCTTCTTCCTCTTCCAACTCCATTTAGGTATGATTTTAATTCTCATTTTATTACTCATATGCATTTAACCCCTTCACAATAAATGGAGAGGAGAAGATTCTCTTCCATTTGCCCACAAATTTGTAGGTTTTCCCTAGAAAAATAGGTTGATGATTTATTAGGATTTAATCTTTTGAGAGTGGTATATATATATATATATATACATACATATATATATATATATATATATATATATATATATATATATATATATATATATATATATATATATATATATATATATACATGTGTATTTATGTGTGTGTATTTATATATGTATTCGTGTGTGTGTAGAGGAGGGTGATATTGTGTCATGGGGATGATGGTATTGAGAGAGTGGTGTGTGTGTGTTTGTGTTGTGTGAGGATGTGTGTGTGTGTTATATATATATTTGGAGGGATGGATAGATATCTAGATAGATTATTTATAGATATCTAGTTATATATATATATATATATATATATATATATATATATATATATATATATATGAAGTGTATATATATAGGGAAGTAGAAGAGGAGATAAAGAAGAAGTAGGGGCAGCCACAGCAGCACAGTAACAGCAGCAGCAGCAGCACTTGGCTGCTGCCAGGAAACAGCCCCCCCTATGGCCTTTAAGCCTAACCCCCCCCCCCCTTCACCTAAGCATATATATATATATATATATATATATATATATATATATATATATATATATATATATATATATATATATATATGGTTGGAATCGTAGAGAAGAGTAGAAGAAGATTATGGAATGAAAAGTTAGAAAAGAATTAGAGGTTAGAAGAAAAGATAGGAAGAAGTTAGAAGAAAAGGGAAAAAGCTAGAATAGGAAAAGGGGAAAAACCGAGTTAGAGGGCGAAACGGAGCTCGGAGTAATCGATTGAGTTGAAACTTGGCGTGGGGCATGAATACATGATTTAAATTTTGCGGGTAGGCTTTCGGGTGGAATTCGGGGTTGTAGGGCGCCCGTATCGCGCTGTATCGGTGCGTATCTTGAAATATTCAAGATTTTGACAACGGACCGTATCATGGACCGAATGTCCACGCTACCTAGATATTTTGGTAGATATTATATGTATAGGCTAGTATCATACTACCCTAGGGAGATCGGGTCAAAATATCAAGCGTAGGTAGGCTAACTGGATAGTTGCCGAAGCTAGAATTTTACCCTTTTTAAGGGTAAAATAGGATATTGGCCTACGGCCAAGATATGAGTTTCGAAGTCCAAGATGGACTTGGATATGGGTTGTAGAGGTTGGTAATAGTTAGAAATAGTCGCCTAGACCTAGTCTTGGCCCCGGTTGACCACGGTTGACTTTTTGGACCGAAAGTCAACTATGGGTCAACGCTTTACCTAAATTAGTCCCGATTTCCATTTGACTTGTGTAGTTGACCAAAAGTCAACTATTAGTCGCCATTGACCTAGGGTTGACCATGGTTGACCAGAGTTGACCAGAGTTGACCAGAGTTGACCAGTTGACCAAAAGTCAACTGTAGGCCAACTCTTGATCCCGTTTGACTTTCTTCAACTTGATTTGACCCGTGATGACTGGTATGACCTAGGATTGACTTGGTTAGGCTTAGATTGACTTGATATAACTTGATTTGACCTAGATTGACTTGACAGGACTTAGTGTGACTCAGTGAGACCTAGTTTGACCTAGATTGCATATCATTTATTGTAAATCATTCCTAAACTTGTTTAAACCTAAATTAACTTACAGTATCTCATATTTAGGTCTTCTGATACCGCTCTGAGCATTGATATACCATACAGCTCAGGATAGCAGGCGAGTACATTCACTGATAGTTTTCATTGTCTTGATATCTGCTATATCCGATTCAGTTGTAGTGTCTTACTTGATTCCTGACACGATGGTTCACGGACTAGTATATGTCGGATCCTGTCATGAGATGTTGTTCCCGGGTTACTTGGTATATTGGTACATGACTCGACTTGTTACTTGTACTTGTATAGACATGGACTTGGGAGTGGGCTGATCACCTGCTTTTGAATCCCGTGTCATGACGTGTTATGTCCGGATCCTTTATACTATTCGGGGATGGGAAATTATTAGTGTTTGTGTGATTAAATTCCCACATTGTTCTACTGTATACATTGTTCATAGCTATACCCTCGCCTCACGACGGGTAAAGCCTGACCCTACATCGTTCATAGCTTTTCATGGTGACCGGCCTTACCATTCTATTGTACTCATTGTTCATAGCCGGTCGGATGGAAAGCCTGATCATGTTTCCCAAGCCGATCACATAACGCTCTAATAATTCAAATCACATTTTATATTTACTTTATCTTATCGTATATCCTGCTCTATTCTACATTCAGTATTTTCTCACCATGCCATGATATACAGTTACTCACATGCTCTACTTGCCTTTACATTGTACCTTGATTGGAGACTAAGTTCTGCTCGGGAGAAAAGTTACAATCCCGGTCCTTGTTTGGTTTAAGGGTTGTAACTCGGCTTCCGAACGGTTCCCAAGTTTTCATATATCTTTGTCTTGTAGTTCATTATACTGTCTCTTATAGAATTTGTCAATTCACATGGAACTGCTGTTAGTGTTTGTACTTGCTCATTTTTCTGACAGGATACCGTTATGATATATTACAGATGACTCTGAGGCGGACTGCTCGACCTATTATGGGCTCGAGTCAGATGGAGTAGCCTTAGATCGTGGCCTTATAGTAGAGCCACTAGATTTTGTACTTCCAGAGTAGTGTAGGTTAGCTAGGTTTGACTGGACTGCGATCCAGCTAGCTTATCAGACTGTAGTTCTATATTCTATTTTGATACCCTGTGATGTATATATCTGGGCTTGTATTGGACTCTGCACTTATTTACTCTTTCATCTATCATATGTCTTTCCTCTGAGCTATCTACCTTAGTTTTATTCTGTGATTGAGACTGTATTGTTATGTCACCTCCATTTGGAGAGTATATACTGTATAGGTACATTTTAACTGTTAGTCGTAGGCATTTACAGACCCTATATACAGCGTTCTACCGTCGATACTGCGGCGTAGGCTGGACGTAACCACGTGCTCGTGCCCCTCTTCAGGGTGCGGGTCGTGACACTAGGGTAGTAGGATACTAGCCTATACATACGTTACCTACCAAGATACCTAGGTAGAGTGGACGTCTAGTCCATCTTACGGCCCATTGCCGATATCTTGAATATCTCAAGATACGCAATGGTACGAATTGATACCGTCGACCTACAACCCCGATTTCAACTCGGGAGCCTACCCGCAAAGTCTAATTCACGTATTCTAAGTCTCCTCCAAGTTTTATCTCATTCCGACACTCGGGGCTCAATTTCACCCCTTCACCACATTCCGACTCACTTAACTCCTCTAAATTCCATTTCCTACTCTCCCTTCCTATTCCTCTTCTTCTAATTCCTCCTCATCAAATTTTCCTTCTCTAATTCCTATTCTCCTTTTCTATTCTCTTCTAATCTTCTTCTCATTCTTCTTCTTAACTTCTCCTCTCATTCTTTCCTATTCTAAATCTCATTCTCCTTCTAATCAAACTCTCTTCCTATTCTTCTTCTAACTTCTTCTTCTTATTTCTTCTAACTTCTTCTAATCCTTCATCTTCTCATTTCCATATATATATATCCATCTATATATATATATATATATATATATGGGGAGGGGGGGGGGGGTTATTGGGGGGTTTAAGGGGCTAAAAGAGGGGGTTTAGGGGGGTTGCTGCCTGCTGCAGCCACTGCTACAGCTGCTGCTACTGCTTGCTCTGCTGCTGCTGCAGCTTATGCTTGCTGCTACTGCTGTGCTGTGTGGGGGGCAGCAGCCCACATCCCCCCCCCCCCCCCCCCCACAGCAGCTGCTACCTATTTTCTTCATCTTCTTCTACTTCTTTTACTCTTCCACTCTCTACATATATATATCTATATATATATATATATATATATATATATATATATATATATATATATATATATATATATATATATATATATATATATATATATATACCTATCTATCTAACCATCTATCTATATATATATATACATATCCATATCTATATATATATATATAAACTCACAAACACACACACATATCTATTTATATATATAACCACATACACATATAGCTATACATATATAAATACATACACACACACACATGTATATATATATATATATATATATATATATATATATATATATATATATATATATATATATATATATATATATATATATATATATACATATACATACATATATACACATGCACATACACACTCAAACACACACACACTCTCCCTACCACTCTCACACACACTCACACAAGCACACTCTCACTCATACACCACCACTCTCATGACACACAAACACATATAATTATATTATACATACACATATATATATACATATATACATATATATACCACTCTATATATGAAAACCCCTAATTAATCTCTAACCTAGATTTCTAGGAACCTATTAAAAGCTATGGGCAAATGGTGGAGAAGGAGCTCCTCTTCATTAATTGTGAAAGCCATAAATGAAATAGAGGAATTAATGGGAATTTAATAGGCTTACCTAATGGATTTCCTTTGAAGAAGAGCTTGGAAAAGAAAGAAAGAAATGGAGAGAGAGAGAGATTGCTCTGTTGTGAAGCAAAGGGGAGGGGTGCTCCCTACATGGCCGGCCAAGGGGTCTTATTGGGTTTGGGTGGTGATCCAATAAGCCCCCAAACCCAATAGACTTGGTTTGGTTTGAATTGAATTCGGTTTGGTTCGGTTTGTTTCGGTTTAACTCTAATTAACTAATTAAGCCTCTAAAATGACAAATTAAGCCATGAAAGTAGGGTTTATGGTTTCTAGCCTAATTAGGATGGTATGTGGGCCAAGTCCAGCTAGTATGTGGGTCCCACTAGTGTCCAGGCTACCCGGGTCTCCAACTTAAGTCCGAATTGGATAAAATTCAAACCAAATCAAATAAATCCCTAAAAATTATATAAAATCTAATAAAATTCCTAAAAATTATAAAACTTGAAAAATGACGAAAATATTCCTAATTCGAAAACTGGGGATGACAGTTAGGTTGTGAGGCATTCTACCCAACTCACAATAGTTCAATTAATAATGTGATCGAACAATGGAACATATATACGTAGTACGAGCCATCTTCCTAACCTCTATGAAGCACGAAAGAAAAAGATAAAAATTACGGTAGAAAGGGATCAAACAAGATGCAATTCAAGGAAGTTAAACGAGAGTTCGAAAAAAAAAATCAAGGAAAGAGATCAAGCATGTGGATGAGATCCTAGACTCTAATTAGGCTTGCTTGATACAGTCATACAACCAAACAATTTTATTAGTTGACCTGCATGGGCCACCACATATATGGAACATGGTAATTCAGATGAACCAGTAAAATTGTAAGCCAAGTCGGCAAGTTCATTGTAAGCCAAATCGACATGTTTGGTTGTAAGCCTAAATGGCAAGTAATTTATTTGGCTATTCAAGAGCCATTGTAATATGTTGTAAACTCTATATTCAACTGCAAGTATTGTAATATGTTACAATGATCAATAAATATACATATTTCTTCATATCTTTTGTGACTTCAATTTATCTGCTAGGCTTTACTACGATATCGTCCTTTTCTGAGAAATACCAAAAACTGTAATGGTTTTGCCTTGTACAAGTACAATCTAGGCTTGTACGACATCCCAGTGACTAGTTTTCGATTCTCGGGGATCGGGACGTAACAACTACAACAAAATAACAATATTTGAAAATAAAAAACAAAAAACCAAAATTATGATCATATAACCATGATTGCCAAAAATCTGGCAAAGTCATGACTATGGTCATGACTGTTAGAACTTTAACAGTCCTAAGACAATTTTTTTTTTTTTTTGTGTTAGGACTGACAAAATTTTGGTAGTCCTAATCATAGTCATGCTATCAAAAATTTGTAAGTCCACTGTCGTCTCCGACGGGATTGTATTACTTTCTAAATTTGGAAAACACTAAATTTGGATTCAGAACTTCTTAAAAACAACCATTGATTAATCCTAAATCTAAAATATATTAAGAAATGTTTATAAACACATGAAATAAACATATAAACTGACATCCAAAAATTAAAAAATTATAAATAGAAATTTTTACCTTGATTGGAATGGGACTTGTTTGTTTGCATCTCCAATTTGGATTTGAAAGAATTAGGGTTGAAAGATGAAGTGTGTTGATGTAGGAAGAAGAAAGTAAGAAGAGGTATATAAAGAGAAGGAAGGAAGAGGATTAGTTCTGAAGTTTGTTGATGTGTTGCCCCTATCATTTTTTGATGTATAACAAAGTATTAAGTTAAGTGTGTTGTTTCCTATCCTGTATCGTCTCTGTGTAGTGCCCTTACCATTAGAGCATCTCCAACCCTAATATCTTGTAATGTAATGTAATTCCTAAGTGACATGAAGCACAATAAGTGTATTTTCTAGATGACAATATTATATTCACACAAGACAATAAAGTAGAAAAATCTTCTCGAAAGCAAAAGTATTGAGAATACAAATAAAATATATATTTTTTAATTTCCAATACAACTTATTTCTTGCTTTTTTTTTCTTTGTTTCTAAATATTTTTATTCATAATTGATGATGTGAAGGTGAAGTTATTGTCAAGTACATTGACTAGAACTAGACAACCAACTTCACAATATCTTTGCCATGTCAACTTTACAACTTATTTGACATTTGCATTAGTGCATAACTTTTTTTCACAAAAAAAATATTATTTCTATGTAACAAGAATTTTTTCCAAACTCGCAATAAACATTGAGATGCTCTTAGCCTAACTTTTGTAAACATGAGTCTTTATGTAGAACTGAGCTAACCATTGAGGTCCATGCTAGGGGTGCAACTCGGGCGGGTTGGGTCGGGTTTGAGGTCAACCCGAGCCCAACCCGATAGATCATAAGTCTAGCCCAAGCCCAAGCCCGACCCGACTTCGGGTTCAACATATGAAGCCCAAGACCAAGCCCGGAGAATCGGGTTGGGCTTGGGTTGGGTCGGGTCCATCGGGTTTATCGGACTCTAATATAATATTTGAAATAATTTTAAACAAAAGTAATATTAAATGCATAATCAAATAGCAATCAAGCCTCAATCATTACAAAATAAAAATGAAATGAGATTTAAGACAAGGAATTGAAGAGTTTGGGTGAAAAAAATTATAGTTTAAACTTTTTATTTAAGTAGTAAAAAAATATATATATATATATATAAATTATATGTATGTCGGGTTTCGGGTTCTTCGGGTTACCCAACACATGAACCCAAGCCCAACCCGATTTTTGATCGGGTTCAAATATTTTAACCCGAGCCCAAGCCCGAACCCAAATATCTTCAACCCTAACCCAACCCATTAACGGGTTTATCCGATCGGGTTCGGGTTTAGCCCGCCCGAGTTGCACCCCTAGTCCATGCCCTAACACACATGATCATAAACAAACAAGTAAATTGTCACAATTTATAGTTACCTCCAAAAGAAATAGCGGCCGTCCGATCCATCCCTTCATCCATCCTGTCCGTCCAATCTTTTTTCTTGCTCCCCAAACCAAACCCTCCTCCCACTCTCACTTAAACCCCCATTTCCTCCTTCCCACCGCCTCTCTCCATCACTCTCAGCCCCCTCCATATCCCCCAAAATTTCTTCTTCTTCTTCTAGGGTTCGTCGGCGATGAACTTCAGGAACGCGGGAAAGGTGCCGAAGGTCCCGTCGGCGGGGTCGGTCTCGAAGCTGATGGTGCTGGGCCTGATCGGCGGCGGAGGGATCTACGCGGCGCGCAACTGCTTCTACAACGTCGACGGAGGCCACCGCGCCATCGTCTTCAACCGCATCCATGGCATCAAGGACAAGGTCTCCTCCCCCCTCTCAGTCCCTCCTCCTCCTCGCCTATATATGTTCTTGATTCTAAGTGTCCGTGTCCCGTTGCTATGCCGGTGTCGTGTCCGTGTCCGTGCTGTGTAGGCGGATATCTTTTTTATCGGTTCCGGTTCTGTTGATCTGCTGTCGACTCTGTGTGCCGATCAATGTGTTGGTTTAGGGATCTCCTTTTGATTGGTTGTGGCTCTAGTTATATTGGTATCCAGTTGATTCTATGTGTTGATTTATTAAAAAAAAAATTAGTCTGCTATTAATTTTTTTTTCCTTTCAGGTCGGCATTTTGTGCAGTTATAGGGATAGTTTTGTTGGACAACAGTTTTTTCCCCCTGTGATGACATTGTTTATTTATGTATTCCAATATCCAACAGAACCCATGCCCGTTTGCTTTTGATGCCTGCATCTAACCATACCTGTAACCAATAGAAGTCATCTTCTATGTTGGGTCCTAGAGAAACAAGGAGCCTTTTGCAACATAAATTGGCTTATCAATGCAATTTCCTGCGCTCGATGGGACTATGGATGTCTTGACCATATCTTGTAAGAATCTGATCCTATCCTGTATTTGTAAGTGGGGGTTTGTTTAACCCTCGTTTGTCTATTTTTTTAACCCCCCAAATCGGAGGGTTATCGAGGGAGTTGGGGTTTTTTGTTTAAAAAGTCATAATACTCCTTATTTGTCATATAAAATATCATGGTTTTTTCTCCATTTTTCATGTTTTGAACATGTTGCTCTGCATCTTCCTCATTTATGAAGATATTTTGATAAGTTTTAATTAGAATTCCAATCAAATTTAATTTTATGACATACTTAATAAGGGTATTTTGGTAACTATCATATTTTTTTATTAATCCTCCTCTCACTCAAAACCTTCTAATCCAAACAAAAGTTATTAAACACAATCCACTTAACTCTCTCTCCAATCCAAGCAAGGTTATATGTATTGACTCTACTCCCCCTCACTTAACTCCCCTTCACTTAACCCCCCTTTCTACTTATTTTCCCCCCCCTCAATCCAAGCAGACCCTAAAGGTACCCAAAAGAGATGCTAGAATCCAAGGCAACTACATTTATGTTAATTTTGTTGTATTTCACCTTCTGTAGGGGCTTGGTTCTAATTCTGTGCCTTTTTGGTAATTATGCTGAGAAAAGTAAGCGGTGATAGACCCATTCAAAGTGCTATGGCCTTTCTTTACCTATGGGGTTCTTTCCGTGCTAGTTGTTTACTATAAAGTAATGAATGCTAAACCCACAAAGAGAACAAGTAACACGACTTTTCTAATAATTGCTACTCAGAAAGGGGTTTAAACAAATTATGTAGAGGTTATTCGAGCATATTATAGCCTAGTATTTGAAGGGTAACGTCTTTTACCTAAGTTGCGTTTGCGAGTGTCTAATGTCTATATATAAAGACAACTATATTGAGAAAATGGTGGGATTGGGACCTTACATGATGTTATAAGCTTCTGGCCATTATGCATAGCAGAATAAGTAGAAAGCTGTCTTACATAATTAATATCTCAAACAAGTACATGACAAATATCTTCTTCTGCTTGATTTTTTTTATGAAGTGGGTTGTAGAGTGCTTCATACGATGATCTTGATTTGGTATATGGATCTTGTCAGTATATACAGTTCTGTTAATTTCAGATGAGTGCAATCAAATTTAGGCTTCATTTTATATGTTGAAGGCTCTTCACGAGTATCTAATCGCTATTTGTAGTCATGCAATGACATTACGTTACATATGAACATTTTGTGTTCCATTGTAGCAGTCAGGTTCCCTGACTGTTGTCACCTGTAGCTGAGCTGCTTTTTCTTTGAAATATTAGGGCTCTGAGAAAATCTATGAAAACATCTATCTAATTAAAAAGAAAATTGAGAGGAATAAGTGCACAAATGCTCGGTTTGTCACTGGAATCAAGTGCTCTTAATTTACTATTTGTACTTTTATATTGCTGCTATTTCTTTGAGTTCCTTTTATCTAGATATATGTAGCCTTTAGTCATAAACCTATCCGGTTGCTATTTCTCCATTTTATTGATCCGTATTTCACATGACTGTCGTCATTCTATACCTTTCTGTTTTATGAATGTGCGTCTTTTTTGCATCTTGTGAACTTGTAATATAACAAAAAGCTTTTCTGTAGGTTTATCCTGAGGGTACCCATTTGATCATGCCGTGGTTCGAGAGACCGATCATCTATGATGTTCGTGCCCGCCCTCATCTTGTGGAGAGTAAATCTGGGAGCCGCGATTTACAAATGGTACATTTTTTTCACGTGTAATTTACTTCTGAAAGTCCTTCTGAGAGTTTATTTGTTTATCATGTTTGTACAAACTTGCACACCAGCCACCGCCAGTTGGAAGACACTTAGGTTTACTTAGTGTTGAAGCAAGTTTTAGCTCAATTGCTTTTACTTATAAAGTTTGTACAAACCTTATTATTATCCAAGTATAAACCAAACTCTTTTAGTAATGTTTGAGCTTTTCTTTTTTGGATTCAGAGTTTCCCGAAAAGAACCAAGTAAGTCTGATAGTGCTCTTCACTCACCAGCTTGAAAATAATAGATGAGACTTGAGGAAAAGGACATCATTGCCCCAATACTGTCCTATTATTTGATATGTTTATTCGACAACCCTTCCCCAAACTGCCCCTCCTGGACCATCTCCACCTGCATGCCGTGTGTGTGCGTGCTTCATTTGGATGCCCTTGTTATTGTATTGATCGCATCGTTTATCTGTCGCATGTTTTTCTTTCTGTGATCACTGTGATGCCCTTGTACATCTTGCAGAAAAGTACTAATTTCATAGTGTGATATGTTTATTCGTCAACCATTCCCCAAAGTGTCCCTCCTGGACCATCTCCACCTGCATACCCTGTGTGTGTGTGCTTCATTTAGATGCCCTTGTTATTGTATTGGCCGCATTGTTTATCTGTCACATGTTTTTTTTTCTCTCTGATCACTGTGATGTCCTCGTGCATCTTGCAGAAAAGTATTAACTTCGTAGTGTGATTGTGGTATGTTATTATCTTAGAAAGTTATTATGAGGTTAATCTTTATTGGGCATCTCAGTCAAAACTGTTTTACTCCTTTTCTCGTTAGATCTTGCATAGTGATGTGGAAACCTGCTTATTTGTCTAGGTAACAATAGGGCTTCGAGTTCTTACTCGACCCTTCCCTGACCAGTTGCCTACTATATATCGTAGTCTTGGGGAGAACTACAATGAGAGGGTTCTGCCATCAATTATCCATGAAACATTGAAAGCTGTGGTAGCACAATACAATGCCAGTCAGCTGATCACACAGAGAGAGGTATATCTAGATCAGATCTATTGGAGCATTTGGATGCACTATTTTTCATAAATGAAAATGAACAGAGCTTAAAAAGCTAATTTATTAATTGTGGTTTTGCAGGCTGTTAGTAGGGAAATACGGAAACTATTGACTGAGAGGGCTACAAACTTCAACATTGCTTTGGATGATGTATCCATTACGACCCTGAGCTTTGGAAAGGAGTTTACTCATGCAATTGAAGCCAAGCAGGTGGCCGCACAAGAAGCTGAAAGGGCCAAGTTTATCGTGGATAAGGCTGAGCAAGATAAGAAAAGTGCTGTCATCCGAGCTCAGGTCAGCATGAATATAGTTTACCTTTCTTTGCCTTCTATACTAGATCTTGCCCACCAAAACTTGTATCGTTCTTCTTAGGTATGGGAATCTGTTTAAGAGTGAACTCATAGATCATTTCATTAATTACTTCCTATATTGCACTTCGAACCATTGTCAACAAGAAGACAAATCTTCGAGTTGAATTTAAGGACCGTCAAACTAGCTATATTGTAGGTATCTATAGTTTACGATTCTATAAATACAAGGGTCTGGTGGAATCAAGTCTGGCGTATGCCAAGCTTGTTTGAAATAGCCTTTATTCTTATCCAAACCCATCCTATGAATAAATAGGTAATTTGATCCTCGATTGGAACAAATTATTGCCAGTGGTGCTACTTCCATATTATACTTTGACGAACCCTAATGTTTGGGCCGAGGGCTTTGATTTTTTGCTCTAATTTGTATTTTGAATCATTGTATACCTACATCCGGTTGGGTTTTATCGTATTAGCACATAATTTGCCCCCTTTTTTTACTTTTAGCGAGTTTCATTTTAGACCGTCTAATCTCTGGTTTGGTGGGATACATTTGGACTGAGGTATGCATGGACTTTAGTATACTTTACCTGTGTACAATTCTAAAGTAAGCTTTGAGATAGATTTTGTACGAGTGAACATATTTGATTAGTTGTACCCAAATTACCGATGGACGTTCACTTTCAACAGCTGTCCTGTGGGCATTACTTATTACTGCCCTTCTTTCATATGCCCTTGGCCTTTTTCTGTTTTCAGTTTCATGATTTTCCCCCCAACATAACTAGTCATTTTAGTTTAAGCTTAAACTCAAACTGACTAGATAGTCAAATCCTTTGAGGATAGTCATCCTGAAATGCCTCTACTTGTTCAAGTATGCTGCTTTTTGATCTTTCAAACTGTGCAGTTTATTATTGTTTTCCAACTTAAAATATCACACTTTCAGGAGACTTTTTAACGTTACATAATGGAAATGGCCAAACTGGGCAATATGCTTGTCAAGATTTTTAAACTTAAGTGGACTGTTTCCAGATTGGCTAATTTCTTTACCAAAAATGTCAACTTAATCTATTTTGCTCGTCTTTGATTACCAGGGAGAGGCAAAGAGTGCACATCTTATAGGTCAAGCAATAGCAAACAATCCTGCCTTTCTTGCTCTAAGACAGATTGAGGCTGCAAGGGAGGTCGCCCAGACAGTTGCAAACTCAGCCAACCGTGTGTACTTGAACTCAGATGAGCTGCTGCTGAACCTTCAGATGCTGGACTTGGAGAGCACCAACAGGCAGAAGAAATGAGGGAGGAGATTTTCCATGTTTGTTTTCTGCAAAGGACAACCTTTGGCTTTTTCAGTCAAATTGCGTTATCTAGAACATGTAGTTAATTTCATAAAAAAAAAAATTATTTTCCCCCTTGAACATTACGGAAATGGTACATTCAGGTTTCAAACGTTTCTCCAAATTGAATTATGGATCACAGAGTGGTTGGAGAAACCATTTGCAGAATCATAGTCAATTCAAGTTATATGCAGAAACCGCTCATCAAACTCCTATATTTGATTGCGAGGCCTTTCCTTTGTTGTGTATGTAAGTACGTCGTAGAATTGTCATGTCAGTTTAGATATCGAGATTTTGCCAGTTAACTGGACCACCATTTGAGGAAGCTTGATGAGTGGTGCCTAGTAGGTTTCTTCCCCTTGTCTGGAATATGCTTGGAGTGGAAATTTTATTGTCTTTGCTCAGGTTTTCTTGTAGATAACCGTTTCTAATGCATGCTTGCTGTTTTTTTTTCCAGAGCAATAGTTTTATTGTCGACTTTGAAGGCTCTTTCTTTCAGCTTTCAAATCTGTAGGATATTTTTTTTTCTTCCTGAGTTTTAGAGGTAATATTCCCAATCCTTGTATCTGTTTTGTTTTGGGGCACTCCATATGCTCATGTAGATTGAGTTGTTTCTTTCCTTAATTGTCTTGAGAACACAGCTGCCCAAAGGTGCTGACCTGATCTTGGTGCTTTTGACCAAGGTGCAAGATCAGAGATCTCGTATCTGATATGGAGTGTACTGGTCTGTCACTGCCAAGTTGGCAATGATGATGTTCATGTATCAGTCTGGGGAAGAGACCATGTTTTGGGATGTGATCATTGTCATTGCTCTAGCAAACAGACAAACGTGGATGATGGACTAGAGTTGAACTTTCTGATGATGGTGTGCTTGTTTGTTTGTTTTTTTTTTTTTTTTTTTTTCCAGCACGTGCGAGCTCAGTTAAATCGTGTCTCCCCGCACCCGATTTTTAGCCGGTCGTCATGTCGTTTCGGACTCTTCGTGCGGATTCTGTCCGCACTGGCTTTTTCATCATTGCTCGGCAAGTACGTCTCGCGCACAACGTGCGCTCCAGAGCCTCACGGGACGGCCGACGTCTTTCGACGCCAGCAACTCAACGCCTCGCTTAGCCCACAATGCCGAAGGCGCTCCCGACGTCTTCACGACGCCTACGACAACCAGTTCCGTCCAGCCACCCGTTCTATGCGCACGACGTCTTACGAGACGTCTTCCCGACGCCCATTGGGCGCCGCACGACGGGCCGCGTGGTCAGCCGTCGTTTATACCCGTGGTAGAATGGTGCCGGTCCTCGACCGCCCGCGCGACGTCCTAGCCGATGAGTTTTCATGTATGGGACGTCCCATTCTGTCCCACGTCAGCTCAGATCGTGGCCATTTTTCGTCAGTCTTCCGACGTTTTGAATGTCCCGCATCGCACAGGCCAGACTCATCATCGCCCGATGGTGTGGTTGTTAATTTAGCTCTATTTGCAGTCTGTGATCCTATAACATTTGATCCTTTAACATTTGAGGATGCGGTCAAAGTCGTGTTGATTCAACAGTAATTAGTGAAAGCTTAATAACATTTAACTTCTATACTTGAAACAATAGAAGTTCAACAATTTCCTCATTCTCTAGTAGGCCTATGCACTAAACCCTCGAGCACAAATGATTCAAGCACATTAAATGCTTAGTTGATCATCCTTTCGTCTCGAAAATGAAGATTTTTTGTCCATAATTTACTACTCATGTACAAGCAAGTGCAACGAAGTAACACAAATATCTTCCGCAGTCACTTTCTTGGACTATTCTTCTATGAATTTTGTTATTTTCGGGATGACATCATGAACCCTCATTCTTTTCTTTTCTTTTCCTTTTTTTTTTTTTTTTTTTTTTTTCCTTTAAGGAAAGACGAGGATTTTGTCAAATTTGATGGACTTTGATGTTCGTCCATCATGAGAAATCTATCTTTCCATCCATATTTCTTTGGATAGATTTGGGCCGATTGCTTATGAGCTAGTTTCTCATCCAAGTCCAATTTGCTGCACCTTGGGTTCATGATATCATTGAACTATTTAACTATGCAAGAAAGAGCACAACCGATTGTGTCCCAAGTGATTAATCGATTTCAATATATATATCACGTTAGAACCCGGAGACCTCTTTTTTTTCTTTTCTTTCGTCTGTTTTTTTAATGGATTTTTCTAAGGACACCACAAATATTACTAGGGGCTATCACTTACTAGGGGACAGCCCAAGTTTGAGAAACTTTTACTGGGAACAGTCCAAAAATTACTTGGGGCTATTCCCTCCCCCCCCCCCCCCCCCCCCCCCCCCCCCCACCCCCCCAAAACCCTCTCTTTCATTTCATATTCATAAAAAATTTCTCTCTTCAAAAACTCCAAAACCCTACTCTCATTCTCCCCAACTCCAATCCAAACTCCTAACCCTAGTTTTCTTCTACATTTCTTCAAAGCTCATCAATGGCACCAAAGATGAAACCCTCATCACAAGCTAGGTATATTTTTCCTAATTATTGTATATTTTATTTTACAATTCAAAGAATCTTTTTCAAAATCTCTTAAATGTTATGATAAATTAGGTTAGAACAATTTTTTGTTTGTGAAAGTACTTATCGAACTCGAAAATCTTCATTTTTTCGTTTAAACCTAACCCTAGAATGCGAAATGGCCGTTCGGCTGCTGCTCGTGGGCGTCATCCCTGAGGACTGTCGAAGAATGGACAGCCCTACTGCCAAAGTGGACTGCCATGTTCCAGGCAGTCCTATTATAAACAGGACTGCAGGAAGCCTGGCAGTCCTTTTATAAAACAGGACTGCCATCTCTTTTGCAGTCCTGAAAGAATGATGGACTGCCAGGAACATGGTAGTCCTTAAGGAAAACCGTCTATTTTCATTTACATCCATTATTTTCTAATACTAACCCTATAATACTAACCATATGTTGTCCTGCAGTCCTGTGGCCGCTCCCAAAAGAAAGCGACCCCCCACCGCATCCTTGCGCAGGGAACGTACTGAGCGGCCTCGTCCTCTTGAGAGACCAATAAGAATTTCAGAACCGCAGTGACAACGAGAACAACCACACCCCCATACTCGTTCGAAGCAACGAGCTACTCCTAGTCCTCCGTCTTCTTCTGATGACGACGACGACGTACCTATCAGCTAAATTCTAGCACGAGGTGGTTCTGGTCAATCTCAGGGACCTGTCCGTACGCCCGGTGCCGGTCCTTCTGAGGATCCTGTTCGTTCGCCCGATGTCGATCCTTCTGAGGAGCCTGTCCGTCCGTCGGGTTGCTCAATGTTGTTGTCGTTCGACAACCACATTGCTTATGAAATATGGAAGAACCCGGTATGTACATTATGTTTGTAAGTTTCCGTTTATATATATATATATATATATATATATATATATATATTTCATAATCCTATTTTTATTCTGTTGTCCGACATATAGGGGAGCTGTCGTATTCTTAGGGCCGTGAGCCACGGGAGGAAGTGCGTTGCCTGGTGTTTTAACCATTTATCCGAGGACGTCCAGAGCAAAATATTTCCTACCGGTTTACATAATTTGGCTAAATATGCCTACAAGACGCAGGACAGTGCTCTCATATCGGCCTTTGTGGAGAGATGGCATCCGGAGACCAACACATTTCATCTCCCAGTCGGGGAGTTGACCATTACCCTGGACGACGTCTATCAGATACTGGAGTTGCCGGTGGAGGGGCGCGCCATGACAAAAGAATATTTATGTACTGACACTACCAAAATAAGTCATATCAGCGACGAAATTAGCGACGCCAACTTAAAACGTCGCTAATATTTCTGGAATTAGCGACGCCAATAGTAAGCGTCACAATACGTCGCTGATAGCGACAAACAGCGACATATTGCGACTACCTTCAGTGTAATAAAAACCAACGTCGTTGATATGTCGGAAAATGTCGCCAGTTTTATTAGTTCAGCGACGTTTAGCGTCGCGAAGCTTATGGCGTCGCCGAATATTAGAGGAAAGTCGACGCTTTGTGACGTATTTACAGACGTCGCTAAATTCTGCTAATAGGGTTTCCTCGGTTCGATTTTTCATTTCTCCCTCTCACCAAATATTTTGTTCCCGCCCCTCTTCCCCCGACCCCGACGACAGCCCGACCCCCTTCCCTCCGGCGCCGCTCAAACCCCTTTCCTCCGCCTCCGGTCGACGCCCCTCCTTCTCCTCCTCCTCAGCGAGCCCCTTCTCCTCCTCCACCGCGAGATCCTCCTCCTCCACCACCGAACTTGTCCTCCTCCTCCTCCTCCACCACCGCGAGGAGACTGAAGGTAAACCCTAACCCTAATTGAGGTGTTTTTCGTGTCCAAAATGGACACGGAGACACATTACGACCATGTGTTCACTGATACACTGTGTTCATGAGGTTTTGGACACTTTGTGTCCATTTGTTGGACACGTGGACACCCCCAAGCATGCATATATATGTATTTCACCTCTGTACACTTAATCCCCTACTTACACTTGTGTATTTTCGTATTAATTTGGATTTGCCAACAACTTTTGGGACTTAGCTACCTCTATGAACGGAGCCGATCCGTTATCTCTATTATTCTATATCAATTCTGTCATATATTCTCATTATGCGACACATTCTACTTTTAGTATTCATAATTGCATGAGCTAAGGAGATATATTTGGTCTCATTATGCGACACATTATGCGACACATTCTACTTTTAGTATTCGTTAATTTGGATTTGCTAGTTATCATTTATTAAGCATTAAATTAGAAACATACAAATAACCCTTCATATATTTGGTCTCATTTGTAACAAAGTTAAAGCTACATTATGTATTTGAGTGTATGCTTTCTAGCATAACTTATCTTCTCTAACCTTTCTCTTGGTGGATTTATTGGTTATTAAGTGGAGTGAGTTCGTGGGATCTATCGTGGTGACATTTCCCACTAGTGATTCTCTAACATTGGTAATTTCGAATGGGGCTTGTAGTCTTGTCGAGGTCAACTTTTGTATCCGCCCAAAAATTAGTTGATAAGATTTTAGACTTGGACAATCTTCCTCCATAAGACAATTCTTGATCACATCATTTGATTTTTTTTATGATAGATTCAGTCCAAATTCAACTTAAACTAAGATGTTTTCAATAGGGATGAAAGACTAACAAAATTAGCTTCGACTAAAACAACCAAACTCCTACTCACTCTTAAAAAGTTCCATTACTGTCTTGCATGTGTCACACTTATTTTAGAGTGTACGTACTTCCCAACTATCAACGTCCACGAAAGTATGTTTCGAAAACATGCATAGATAACTGTTGGTGATTATAACTAGGAGGTTGAATGTATGGAAGTACACCATACTTCTTTCCATCTTGGAGTGGATAGTAATAGTATTGCCTCTAAAAAAAAGAACAACGAATGTGTGACTTAGAAGCAAGAGGAAGTAAGGTGTGGAAGCAATGGTCCAAAGGTCTTTGTAGGATTCTTGGCTTGAAGAAGCGTGTGGGGGACTAAAGTTATTCACTTCTCTCTTGATTTAGGTCGTTAAGGTGGGACTAAAACCTTGTTTTTGTTTCTTAAACAAATTAAATCATATATATATATATATATATATATATATATATATATATATATATATATATATATATATATATATATATATATATATATATATATATATATGCTGTTGAAACATCTACAAATATTCCCGAATAGTAGCTATTGAATTTATATTTTTTTACAAATTAAATTATCAAACTATCCAATTTTTTGTGAGAATTTAAATTAATCTGTACAGTAAAAAACCTGTACCAACTGGAAAGTTAGGTTAAAAGAACCTGGGAACTATGGTGTGGTTGTATACATCATGTATATGTATGTGTGTGTCTAGTGGGAGAAAGGGGGAGGGTTAACTAGTACCAGGTATTTGGAGAGGAGGGAGAGTTTAAACTAGTATATATAGACTAATATCCTAAAACTTGACTTATACAACTTAGAAATGGCTAGTTTGACCAAGTTGGACTAGTTTAGCTTAGAGTTGACTCGGTTGTAACAAGTAAAGTTGTGTTTTGGATATGTTCTATTCTTGTTAAGCTCTTTGTGCACAAAGCAAGATATAACGAATGCAGAACATCTCTCGAGTTTACGACTCTTGTATGCTCTATACTTGAGTTACGAACTCGTTATTTGTTCTGTATTCTCTATTTATAGCTTGCTTTGTGAACAAAGAGCTTGCAAGAGTTCTTTTTCTAAAGCACAACTTGACTTGTTCCAGCTTTGAGACCCTCATTTTCGTGTGTCATCAGTTCATGTCGGTCTTCACTTTCCCCAGTAACTTCCTCTAATTAACTCTATCCCTCGGTTGAGCTACTATTTCAAAGCTTTGACACTTGCATATCATTCACTACCTTGATGTATCTATCTTACAGAATTATGGAGCTGAATTACTATATGCGGAATCGTACTTGGATGTACAACCGTCATCCTGATGACATGTGCGGTGTGCGGAATGAATTCATAGAGGGTGTACACCAGTTCCTGCAATTTGCCAAGGCGTTCTCTCAGTACATGGACGGTACCAAAATTAAGTGTCCGTGTGTGAGATGTCGTAACTTGAAATATCATCCAGAAGTGGATGTCACGTATCATTTATACTCGAAGGGTTTCACGCCAAATTACTATCAGTGGAGCGAGCACGGAGAACTTGTGTCTTTAGCGTCGGAGTACGAGCCTTATGTGGATGTCCACAACAACGCTCCTTACGACGATGGGTTGGTGAACATGGTTTTCGACGCGGCCGGGCCTAGTTTCGATCCGGATGATCATGATGCACCTGAGGAGGCACCGAACCCCGATGCTGTACAGTTCATGGAGTTGCTGGAGAATGCAAGGACTATATTATATCCTGGTTGTGAGGATCATTCACCGTTGGAGGTGGTTACAAGATTGTTGAGCATCAAGTCCGATTTTAACATGTCGCAAGATTGCTACAACCGTCTTATGGAGTTGCTTATAGAAATATTGCCTGAGGGTGCGAAGTTGCCTAAAGACTTCTACCGGTCTAAGAGGATGGTTAGATCGCTCTGGATGGGATACGAAAAAATCGATGCCTGTCACAACGGGTGCATATTGTACTACAAAGACGACAAGGATGAAGACGCCTGCAGATTTTGTGGTGTCGATCGCTACAAGGCATGTGGTAGAGAAAAGTCTATCGGTGCCAGGAAGCCTACCTCTTCGATGCACTACTTGCCGTTGACGCCACGGTTGCAGCGGTTGTTTATGGTGAAGGAAACTGCAGAAAACATGAGTTGGCATAAGCGGGAACATACCGAAGGAGTGTTGGATCACCCATCTGATGGAGAAGCATGGAAGCACTTTGATCGAGAGTATCCAGATTTTGCTTCTGATCCGCGTAATGTCAGATTGGGTCTCTGCTCCGACGGTTTTACCCCATTCGGACTTTCGGGATCCCAGTATTCGTGTTGGCCTGTGATCGTCACCCCGTATAATCTACCGCCTTATATGTGCATGAAGACTCCGTATATGTTTCTCACCATTATTATCCCAGGTCCGAACAATCCGAAAAGGAACATCGATGTGTATTTACAGCCGTTGATTGATGAGTTGAATCAGCTGTGGGAAGTAGGTTCCAACACGTACGATGTATCTAGAAAACAAAATTTCCAGATACGGGCAGCACTTATGTGGACCATCAACGATTTTCCGACCTATGGAATATTATCTGGATGGAGCACGCATGGTCGTCTTTCATGTCCGTATTGCATGGACAGCACTAAGGCTTTCCGTTTGAAACACGGAGGCAAACCGTACTTCTTTGATTGTCATCGACAATTCCTGCCAAAGGATCATCCGTACCGGAGGAACAAGAATGCTTTTCGTGCTGGCGTTGTGGAGAAGGCTAATCCCCCGCCAAGGTGGCCCGGATACACGATATGGGAAGAGGTAAAAGATTTACCAAGAGCTATTGAGCAGCCTACTACGGACTACAAGTGTGACGGATTTGGTCGCACTCATAACTGGATGAAGAGGAGTATATTCTGGGATCTTCCATATTGGAGCACCAATCTGATTAGACATAACTTTGATGTCATGCATATCGAGAAGAATGTGTTTGACAACATAATTAATACTGTAATGGACGTAAAGGGGAAGACGAAAGACAATCCAAAGGCTAGATTGGACTTGGAAGAAATATGTAGACGTCCTGCATTGCATTTGATAAAGGACGGGAATGGGAAGTTGAAGCAGCTTAAGGCAATTTTCTCACTGGAGAAGGAGGATAAAGTGAGGCTTTGTAGGTGGATTCAAGGTCTGAAATTTTCAGATGGATATGTTTCGAACTTGAGAAGATGCGTCGACCTCAAGGAGAACAAACTGACAGGTATGAAGAGCCATGATTGTCACGTATTCATGGAGCGGTTAATTCCGATTGCATTTCGAGAATTCTTACCGCAGGCAGTTTGGGATCCATTGACGGAGCTTAGCATATTCTTCAGGGACCTTTGTTCTAAGAAATTGCTCGTTGATCGTCTAGAAAAGCAAGAGAAGGACATTGCGGTAACACTGTGCAAGCTAGAGAGGGTGTTCCCTCCTGGATTCTTCGACTCTATGGAGCATTTGCCGATTCATCTTTCCTACGAGACACGTGTTGGTGGACCCGTCGAATATCGATGGATGTACCCGTTCGAGCGACATTTAAATCACCTAAAAAGAAAGGTGAAAAATAAGGCTCGGGTCGAGGGTTCTATTTGTGAAGCCTATATTCTCGAGGAGATTACAAATTTCTGCTCCTCGTATTTTAAACCTCATGTTGCTACGAATAGAACGAGGGCTCCGAGAAACGACGACGGATATCAAGAATTTAATGATGGAATACTGAAAGTATTCAATGCGTCCGGAAAGCCTTCGGGGAAAATGAAGAAGAGATATTTGAATGACGAAGAGCTAAGGGCTGCTCAGTTGTATGTATTACTCAATTGTGACGAGGATGAAGTGGAGAAGCTAGAGGGGTAAGTAACTCAGGATGATGAGTTTACGTCATCTCAATGTAATAGTATAAGCTAATATTATTGTACTAATCGGCGGTTGCTTCGTTGTTTTCCAGCACATATAATGATGAGTTGAGGCTGGTTAGACCCTACCTAACAGACGAAGCATTAGAACAAGAAATGAGACGTCATTTTCCTTCTTGGTTGAGCGAATATGTAAGTAGACGAAGCATTAGAACAAGAAATGAGACGTCATTTTCCTTCTTGGTTGAGCGAATATGTAAGTAGCTCGGTAATTACTGGCCTCTTCTAATGCAACTGCACAATAAATAACTTATTATCGCTTCTTTGATATTCAGGTCGATCGTCTAATTTCACCCGAGATTGAATTAATTAGAACTCTTGCCAAGGGACCAATTACTTTTGTTAAAATATGGCCAAGTTACTGTGTCAATGGCTTTCGGTTCAAGTCGACAAATGCTCCGATCAGAGACAGCTTCCTGGATCTTGATTCCACAAAAAACAGTTGTTTGTGTATCAAGTCTTCGAACTACAAAGACGTCAATCCAGGAAATGATTTCTTTGGCATCTTGCGAGAGATTGTGGAGTTGTCATATAATAATGGCAGAGAACCTGCAAAGATCGTGTTGTTCAAGTGTGAATGGTTCGATCCGATTGAAAATCAAGGTTGGAAAATTGACAAGCATGGTCTTCTGGATATAAACTACAAGCGTAGATATCAAGGCTACGAACCGTTTGTCCTAGCAACTCAGGCTCAGCTCGTGTACTTCACAGCTTATCCGAGACGGGGAGCAACGAAGTCTGACTTGTGGGCAGTATGCAAGACTAAAGCTAGAGATACTTTTGATGTTGACGAAAAAGCTTACCAGGAGGACGAGCTACCTCTTGTAACCAATATTGTCGATGTGGACTCCACGGAAGTTACGTATTACACGACACATAATGTAGAAGATGTAGAATTATCCGAAGAGGAAGACGAAGTCGACGAAGGCGAAGATGAAAGTAAAGATGAGGAGGAAGAGGAAGATGAGGTCGAGGAAGACGAACAAGATTATTATTCTGAAGATGATTGAGAGAGATATACTTATCTGAACTTAGATGTTTCTTCTAGAATATATTATCTGGACTTAGATGTTTATTGTAGAATTTATCATCATATGTTGTCTTGGTTATTATCTTGTCTTTGTTGTACTTTTATATTTTTAGTCTCTATTATTTGTTGTACTTTCATATTTCTAGTCTCTATTATTTGTTGTATTATCATATGCTGTTATCAGGTATGGCAGGTCGTCGCGGAGCGTTCCGAGGGGGACGACGAGGTCATGATCCTCTGGTACTTCCTAGAGGTACTGCTAGAGGACGGAGTTTTCCTTCGGTACCTCCTACTGGTACCGGCTTTGGATCCTCGTCGCCGATTAATCCTCCATATCGGACAGTAGCTGGGCCTGCTGGGACGACGTGACGTGGCATATCTTCTGGGACGAGTAGTTCCAGGCCTGTTGAGAGTGCTCGTCCGTCTAGCGTTCCTGCTGCTGATACGACGATAGAGACGGATGAGCAGATGGCGGAGGCTACGGCGACGGCCGAGGCGGCGGCGCCGACGGCCGACCAGCATCATGCAGATGATGCGTGCGCACCTCCGGAGGAGAGGAGGACGGAGATCTGGGCCGACGGTACAAAATAGGTGTTTTGGTTTATAATTTTTTTTCTTTCTGTTTTGATCATAAATTAACTTTTTTCATGAATATAATATGTTTGTATAGATATCGTCCCCTAGAGGTACAGAGACGTCTAGGCCACATGCTGAGGCATAATTATGGTGGTGCCTGGATTAACTACTCTGATGCTCCGGACGAGAGGAAGGCCTTCTGGTTTGCGCGCTTCAAGGTTAAAATATATTTGCTTTTAACATGAATCATATAATTTTTGCATATTATATATAACTAATAAATATTTGGTTTGCGCTCTTCTAGGATATATTTTTCTATCCACCGCACCGGGCCGAGCTTATCGAGGGGATGTTTCCTGCCGTCGCTGCCAAGCTGATCCGCGACGCTATCAATGATCAGAAGGATCGTGATCGTGCCAAAAAGCCGATCCAAGGTTGGATCACCCCTGATCAGTGGAATGCGATGAAGGCTCGATTCGACGAGCCAAGGTACAAGGAGAAGTCGGAGAAGGCCAAGGCGGCTAGGCAACATGCCTCGAAGTGGTGTGGTGGGTCGATTCCGATGACGGAACATTTCCGTCGTCTGGTATGTCTTCCTCTTTTAGAAATATTATTTTAATACAAAACTGATAAATTATTACCAAGATAATATATTTAATTACAGGTAAGGAAGGTCGGTAACGCCGACATGGTGACCGTCTTCCTGGCCACCCATCGGAAGGGTGAAGACCTTATTGACGAGAGGGCCGAGCAGACCTATGTAAGTATTACAATACGTTATCTTAATATAATACTTCGTGTCAATTTTAATATAACTTAGTAAATATGATGCAAATAAATATTCATGTAGTTAGTAATAATAAGTACATTAATTAGAAATTAGAAATTATAGAGTACTATCCATACTTTCTAGGCCGAGTATCAGAGGCTGCGGGAATGGGCGACTGCTAGTGCACCTGATGCCGGAGAGGCCGGTACTTCCTCGCAGCCCACTCAAGCTCCGTCGGCGGACGAGCTGTGGATTACCGTCGCTGGTGGACTCCGTAGGGGTACGTACTACGGTACGGGATCCTATGGCGCCCTAGTTGCGACCCAGTCCCCTAGGACATCTTCTGCTAGTGTGCATGGTCCACAGCCGTCCCAGGAGTCTGCCCGAGTCCACCAGATGATGGAGTCTCTCTGTGACGACCTGCTACGACGGATCGAGGAGCAGTCTCAGCACCATACGGACGATCCTGCGCTGCTAGCACGATTGGATGCGCTCGACCGCGGCATTATGGACCTCATAAAGACGACTGAGAGGACAGAGCGTACCGTTGGAGGGTTAGAGCGCACGGTGACGGAGCTGCAGACAGGACAGGTGACCATGGCCGAGAGGCTGAGATTGGCACAGGATTCGATGGTCCAGAGCAGTGATAGAATGTTATCTATCATGGATTCATACCACCAGCGACTTACAGCGTTGGAGCGTGCTGGTCCTCCGGGTGCGCCTTCATCGTCGTCGACTCCGCCGCCTCCACCGCCTTCTTCTTCGACACCGACTCCACCGACGTCACTGCCTGCTCCATCGGGATCGATTTCACTTGAGGAGTATGAGTTGTTCTTATCCTTTCGTCGCGGCGGTGCCCCTCCTGCACCAGATTCCTAGTAGTCCTAGTTAGGACTGTTTGTTTGTGTTTGTTTCATTCTTTGTTTGTGACTTGGATATTTGTTGGTTGTGTAGATTTGGATGTTTGGATCCTATTCTATTTGTTGGTTGTGTGTAGACTTTGGTTATTTGGTTGTAGACTTTGTTATTTGGTGTAGACTTGGTTATTTGGATACTTGTTGTTGTGTGATTGTTGTAGACTTGGTTATTTGGATACTTGTTGTTGTGTGATTGTTGTAGACTTGGTTATAGGGACTGAAACCTGTGTACAGTGAGAAATGGACATTCTGAGAACTGGATATTCTGTGATTGTTGTAGAAATGGACATTTTGAGAAATGGACATTCTGAGAACTGGACATTCTGTATTTTATTTTATTTATTTATTTTGTAGATTTAGCGACGTTTACCGACGCAAACATACGTCAGTAAACGTCGGTAAATCTGCAAAATTTTCTAGGGTATCGACGTTTACCGACGTCCTTATATGTCGGAGAACGTCGGTAAACGTCGGTGCACGTCGCTAATCATCCCAGGAATTACCGACATTTACTGACATTTTAAACGACGGTACACGTCGGTAAATTCCCAGGATTTTACCGACGTGTAGCGACTTTGAACACGTCGCTAAACCACCGACGACACGACGGTAATCGTCGGTAAATTTACCGACGCGTAGCGACGTTATACACGTCGCTAATCCACCGACGACACGACGGTAGACGTCGGTAATATACCGACGTATATATACGTCGGTACACGTCGGTACTAGCAACGTTTTGAAGATCAGCGACTTACATTTCCGCGATAAGCCCAAAACGTCGGTAATTTCGTCGCTAAATATTTTTAGCGACAAAATTTGTCGTTTTAGCGACGTCTTTAGGCGTCGCTAAAACGACTTATTCTGGTAGTGTGAGAAAGATCTCGAGTGGTACGATCGTATAGTTAATTTTGTAGAAGATAACCTTGGGGTTGAGGCCACTACCTTTACAACCCTGTCGGGCTTCAAGAAGTCCTACGGAATTCCTCTGTCCTGGTTGGTAGAGAATTTCAAAGGCCCGCATGAGACGGATGATGAAACCGTTGAGAGGGTGGCCCGGGCATACATGCTCTTCATACTTGGATCGGTCGCCATTCCAGACAAGTCGGGAACCTCTATACATGCTAGGTATCTTGGGAACCTATCTGTTATAGACGACGTAGGAGCCATATCCTGGGGCAGCGGTATACTTGCTAATCTTTACCGCGAGCTTGGTATAGCATCCCGTGTCGGAACCAAGACCATGGCGGGATGCCAGACTCTACTCCATGTAAGAAAATTTCTAACCTTTTAAACTAATATACTAGCTAGATTTTGTTGTTAATTTAATGACTATTCATTTACAAATTGTATAGGCATGGATATACGAGCACTTTCCGATGCTCAAGCGGGGTGAGCTGAACCCACGCTATGAGGAGCACCTTCCTAGAGTGTGTCAATGGAAGCCAACTCAGCTGGAAACTAAAAATCATGAAACGATGGTTTCCATTCGTGATGCTCTGGATAATTTGGTGCCATAAGAGGTTAGTAGATAGCGCGTAGATAGCGTAGACTATTTTCTTGGTATGTTTATTTGTTGACTATTTTCTTTTAACTTTTGTCCTACAGATAGTTTGGCACCCATACCGGGATTTCTGGCAGTTAAATCGCCATCTGCAACCAGTATCTCTATTTCATGGTATGATCACATGCTATGATATTACGGAGCCTTACATGCCTGATAGAGTACTTCGTCAGTTTGGCCTCGTACAAACTGTGCTGCAGCGCATATTAAGGTTATTGGAGCCTCCGTGCGGGACCCAATCTTTGAACTATAAGCCGCCCTATTTCGACTGGGTGACCGACTGCTACTCCGAGTGGCAACGACATTTGCTTGGGGAAGAACTTCGACAATCGGTGGAGGAGATGCACGACTGCAGCGACGAGTACATGCCGTACTACTTGGCAGTCGGACATCCTAAGTTGTCGAACCCTAGCAATCCAGGGCCCGTTGCCGTTGGAGGTCTAGGACCTCTGCCTTCCAAAAATGTCTTGTATGCTTCATTGGTCAAGATGGTAAGTTTATAAATTATAGTTTATAAATATTTTTAAATTTGTAGACTTAATTGACGTTTTGTCATTTACAAGCTACTCGGGTGAAGGCTTTGGCGAAATCCCTCCGATCGGGCTGCCAGAACGAGGAATGTGTCAATATCGCGAACCAGTTGGAGCACATCGACGACACTGTCGAATTTCTTTTCATACAAAATCGGGAGGCGCGTACGAAGGCCCGACATGATAACTGCTAGATTATGTTTTGTATTATGAAAATTATATTTTGGATACATGGATGTTTAACTTGTTGGCTATATTATGTATTTGTGTCGACGATACTGTCGAATTTTGATGTTTAACTTGTTGGCTACATTTTGATGTTTAACTTGTTGGCTACATTATGTATGAAAATTATATTTTGTATTTGTGTCGACGATACTATCGAATTTGGATGTTATATCATGGATGTTTGTGGACACTGTCGAATAGGGACTGCCAGACCACTGGCAGTCCTAATGTGAATAAGGACTGCCAGTGGTCTGGCAATCCTGATCAAAACTCACTGTGAATGAGTTTTGATCAGGACTGCCAGATCAATTGCAGTCCTAATATGAACAAGGACTGCCAGTGATCTGGTAGTCCTGATCAAAACTCACTCACAGTGAGTTTTGATCAGGACTGCCAGACCACTGGTAGTCCTAATGTGAATAAGGACTGCCAGTGGTCTGGCAGTCCTGATCAAAACTCACTGTGAATGAGTTTTGATCAGGACTGACAGATCAATTGCAGTAAGGACTGCCAGTGATCTGGCAGTCCTGATCAAAACTCACTCACAGTAAGTTTTGATCAGGACTGCCAGACCACTGGTAGTCCTAATATGAATAAGGACTGCCAGTGGTCTGGCAGTCCTGATTAAAACTCACTGTGAATGAGTTTTGATCAGGACTGCCAGATCAATTGCAGTCCTAATATGAATAAGGACTGCCAGTGGTCTGGCAGTCCTGATCAAAACTCACCGTGAATGAATTTTGATCAGGACTGTCAGATTAATTGCAGTCCTAATGTGAACAAGGACTGCCAGTGTCACGCCCCAGAACCAGAATACCGGAGAGCGGAGGAATGACTCAGCCAGCTACGTATTACGGGTAGATAAATACCGTATAATACGATCAATGCTGTCTAAAAGACGATGGGGTGCATACTACATGGAAGTCTCACTGGGGTTACTCCACATTTATTATCTCAATCATTCAAACAAGAAGCAGTAATAGAGAACATGTAAGATAAGGCAGTAAGGCGTCACAAACGCCCAGTCAAAATGTTCTTAAGATCTGGCTTTATAAAATATAGCCAGATGATATGACAAGGTATACACAATCATTATCAGCTGCAGTCTAACTTAGTTACAATTATGTAAAAGTAAGTACAAGACAGTCCGACCAACATATCGGTGCCAAGCGACAAAAAATAAAATAAGTAGTAAAATGAGCAGGGAAGCAAATAACTCACTCGTGTCCTCCTGCGATCATCCCTCTAGTATTGACCATCTTGGAGGTGGAAGTAAGCTGAGTCCTCGAGAGTTGGCTCTAAATCTGGCCATGTAAAACCAGAGAGGTTAGACCTCTAATAGCAAGTACCGCAAGGAAGCACGATATGATAAATTAGAACCAGTGATAAGAGTTAAGAATATGATAAATAGATCTCTGCTTGCTACTAGGGTTCGCACAACATCACGACACTTCAAGCCAACTTCCCAACCAAATAAGGACAGAAGTTGACCCGTCGTGTCCTGACATTCTGCTCATCTCAGTAGTTAACAGAGTAGGTACAGTGCACAAACAAATCAATTTAAACGGCCATGCAACTACTATGGCTTGCTACTGTAAGTTCCAAGTTGTCTTGGAACATGCAATAAGAGATTCCTCAGTTCTTACAATGTACAAGCAAGGCTAGTCTGCCCAATAATCAATTCCGCCAATCATGAATTAGACGTGTCCCAGTGGGACCCCCATCATTAATATACAGTAAATATAAACAGATACCACTCCCTACCCGTGCGACAGATTTGCAGTATCCGTGGGAACCAGCCGGCATGTCGGGGCACTAATTGTCCCGAGTTGGCTGCCATGTAAGAACTCGAAAATCCATTCTCTCCATACAATAGTTATTTTTATTTAGCTTAGTAGACCCTATGTTAATTGAAATCTCATGTCGTGGATTATGATCATTCTGAATGAGTACTTCCGTACAGAGTACGATATGCATAACTCTACAACGATGCCCATGTGGCTAGGTTGTAGGTCTTACATAGCGTAACGCAACAATCAAGCCTAGCCACGGAATAATCATGCCTTGACCGTAAGGTACACACATGCTGCTTTTGCAGAAAAAAATGGAAGTCAACATGTGTCCATATGCCAATGTTCAGATCGGCTAGTCGATCGTAATGGTTCATGGTTCATACATGAACGTGTCTTATTTAATTCAATAAGACGACTAGCCAGTCTTCTAGTTCCAACTAGGAACGTATGATCAATCATTAGTCGAGGTAATAATTAATGTCAATTCGGGACAAGAAACAACCAAAAGACGATAGTAGATGGATGCCCATCTATGCAGCAGATTAAGTGGGTACCCATCTATGCGGCCAAAGTAAAATCAGAATCCCATGCGGCAGTAGATGGATGCCCATCTATGCGACAGGGTAAGTGGGTACCCATCTATGCGGCCAGAGTCAAATCAGAATCCCATGCGGCAGTAGATGGATGTCCATCTATGCGGCAGGGTAAGTGGGTATCCATCTATACGGCCAGAGTCAAATCAGAATTCCATACGGCAGTAGATGGATGCCCATTTATGCGGCAGGGTAAGTGGGTACCCATCTGTCATATCCCTATTTTGGTAATAGGTATATGATCGTATAGGGGTTTTTTTTCTTTCAAATTTCGAAATTGTTTAAAATTTTATTTATTTTTCGGACTTGTGCCGGCCTTACTTGTTTAGGCCTGACATTTATTATTGTCTCTATTTAATTGTTGTTAATATTATTTATTTATTATTATTAGAGGTTAATATGGCTAGCTTTTATTAAACTATTTTTATCACCATTGTTATTATTATTATTATTATTGTTATTATTATTATTATTATATAACCTAACCTACCCCCCCTAACCTAACCCTCTCTCTCTCTCTCTCTCTCCAGCTCACCCTCTCAGCCGCCCCCTCTCTCTCGTTCTCCTCACTCAGCCCCCTCTCTCTCTCGTCGTCCCCGGCCAGCTCCGGCCACCACCGCCACCATCACCCACCAGCACCGCCACCGCCATCAGTCACCACACTCACCCCCAGCCCCCTCTCTCCTCCCTCAACACTCTTCCTCCTCTCTCCCTCGAGCACCCGCTCGCCCCCGCGTCCACCCCGGCCGCCCTCGTCTCGGCCTCCGCCGCCAGCACCACTTCCCACCACCATCATCGTCGCCATCTCCTCCACCACCCACCACCGTAGCTGCCACCGCCACTGACCTCCAGCCCGGCCGCCCATCACCCCGCGACCGCCACCACCATCGTCGGCGTCTTCATCACCTCCGCCACCACCTCCGTCGACGCCAGCGCCGCCATCTCCTCCGTGGCCGCTGTCTCCTCCGCCGGAGAGCTGACCGACCCCGGTAAGCTCCTCCGGCCTCCCCTCTCTGTCTCCTCCCCTCCGCCGGAGCCTGGCCGACCCCGACGGCTCTTCCCCTCCATAGATTTGCTCCAGAGCGGTCCGTATAATCCTTGCCACTTTCGGCGATATTTATTACCAGACTCTTGTCCCCTGACCCTTCATCCTAGGGGGTGTCCTAGTCTAGTCAGATAGAGGTGGCAGTTGTCCTATGTATTGGGAGTTGTGACTTGTGGATATGACTGAGGATTGAGTATTATGGAGAGTACGATCTCGGGATATTGACTTGGTGGATCTATGTGGATTCTTGGATTTTGGTGATTTCGAATATTTCGTGGAACGAGAAGAATATCGAGGGTATTATTATATGATTTATTCGACTTCCCAAACGCCCAAAACCTGGTACCTTTGTGTATTCCGGTAGTTGGGGAACCTGGTTTGATTGCTGTGTCTTGGTAGTTGAGGGGCTTGTTTTCTAGTGGCTTGTGATCATTGACTTGGAGAATTCTTGTGAGTCAGAGGGCCTAGCATTGTTAGGAGAATGAGCTTGGTATTTGGTGGTTGTCTTTATTGACGTGATATTCACTCCATCATGGATGGGAGACCCCTGCTAGATTGATCTGGTGGATGGACCGACTTGATGATTTGAGTTGTAGGTTCCCATGTGTACTTGAGAGACTATTATAGTGGAGATTTTGATCTTATAACCGACTTGATATCCATGTCATGATTTGGACATATGACTTCTTGTGACTGATAGGTTTGACCTTGTTCCTGGTATTACACGATGACCTGGACCTGTCTTGATTCTTGATTAGTGGCCCGTAGAGGTGCACTCCTGACTAGCATTCTGGACTTGACAGTAAACCTGGCATGTATACTCTTGATTCTTGATAGTGGCCCGTGGTGGCGCACTCCTGACTAGTACTCTCGACATGACATGTTTACTCTTGATTGCTGTTGCGACAGCTAGTCCTGACTTGCTCAGCATGACCCCGTCTTGACACCGTGGTTGATTCCTTTTGATTGTGCTTGTATAAGCCACCAGTCCAGTCTTGTCTTGCATCATGTCTAGGACATGGATCCCTGAGTACCACGGTCAGGGATCCATAATGAAACTGACTAGGCTAATAACTAGATTAATCATGTAGTTCATGGGGATCGAACTTCCCAGTGACCTGTTGCTTGTCTGACCCCGGCCCTATGTATCTATATATATATATACTAGGGATTTGTTGCTATCCGTCGAGATGAGCGCATTCCCAGCCCTCCGTCGAGTGTGGCACTTCTTTAGGGCACATGTATCTTACTGCAGTGTGCCTGCTATATCTATCTTTTTCTTTTGCTGGGGCCATTCGGGTAGTAGCAAGCAGGAGCTGGACTTTGAAGTCTCATTGCATCTTGTTAGTAATTAGGCCTGTGATAACCCTAGTTAGCTAATAATAGCAAGCCGTAGGCATTGTGTGGCCGCTTGTCCTTCTGTGTTATTTGGCTTGTTGCCTGCTAGCCAGCTGATATTGATTTCCAGCTGGCAATACAGGTGTTAGTGGATGCTAGGGAGATTGTGATTGTGTTAGCTTCACTATACTTGTGGATTGTTATCGTGCGTTGGTACCGTACGATCCCTTACCTTTATTTACTGTTTTTAGATGTTATTCTTGTCATATTTTATCCTGCTGGTTTTCTTCGCCCGTCCTTGAGCCTTCCTTTCTGGTACTTGCTGCGGTTGGCCTGACCAACCCTGGATTGTTTCCAGATTGTCTGAGACCGATCCGATGGATCTTCCAGACTTGACTTGGAGGGTGTGCTTCAGTTCCAGACCATGCTAGGAACTGTGGGAAGGTATACTTGTCTACATTATTATCCTGTACTGTAGATTCCAGATTTTCATATGAGTATTTCCTGTTTTTCATGTGATTATCTCTCTTGATATTGTTTCATTGTGATTTACCTGTGGATATGAGATCGGATTTAGGCCATAGATTGATTGCATGCTAGGATACCCAACCAGACTGGACAGCCGTCATCATCGTATAGCGTATTCGTACCTTATACGGTGTAGCTGGCCATGTACGTTCCCGTATTCCGGAACTGGGGCGTTACATGGTTTTAGTGGTGGCCCATACAGGTCTCGTTTTGAGATTTTGTTGGGTATCACATGATTATTGATCTCAGTCCATTATTCCTTGGTATTCCCACTTGTTACACTTGTCCTTCGCTCCCTTGAACCTGTGAACTGGTCCTCATCTCTACTTGGACCTATCTTGCTTGGCCATGTCTTATTCGTGTTATCTACCTTTGATCCTTGTTGATAGATATGATCCTATAGTTGGTTATGTCAATCACCTTATTTGATGAGATGTTATCTCCATCATTTGGGTTACATGATTATTTATCTTGGGTTCTGTACTCTCTACCGGTGTTTCGCCTTGGTTGATTTCTTGTTATCCCTTTCGTGCGTTGACTTCGTGTTGACTTAGTATCATTATCGCCCTCTTCGAGCGTTGGCTGGATTGCTGCAGAATGAAGATTTCGTCTGGACTCTGAGATTGGATATTTCAGCATTTGTTGAGTATCCGAGGGATATTCTCGTATCAATTCGGCTTCATTGATTCCGGACAGTTTCGCACTCGTGATTATATATTTCAGATATTATTTTGATTATAGATATACTTGCTATACATTATATTTTGATATGGATCCTTGGTTTGGAGTATTTTCCTACGGTATGGAGTATTTTCCTAGAAAAGTTATCTTGTGGTTAATATTGAAGATATTTTTGGATGTGTGTTACGATTCATCTGGACTTTGGATTTTGATTGTTTTCTAGGACTCTCATTACATTGTTAGAGATTTTGTGATTTTTCAGTGATTTGGATATGTGAGTTATATGGATTTAATTCGTTTTTAGGTATATGTCGAGAGTACCGGGTGACCCTAGTATACCTTGACAGCGTGGTAACGAAAGTTGCAGCCGCTCGATTATAGTGTCATGGTGAATCTTTTGCAGCCATTCCGGATGGCGTGGCAAGGAATGATCATGACACATTTTTTCGGATATTAGGAACTACGGTCATCGGTTCGAGACAGATATCCTGTGTTTTACGATTTTATGCGGATTTTTATGCAGTTGGGATTTTACGTTTTTGGACATTGTTTTCGATATTTTGTACTTGTTTTGATTTATGGGGTTATTTCGTGTGTGCGAGAATTTGATTTTCGAGTTTCTTTCGATGTTTTGGGTTTACCTTGCGAGTTGATTTATTTAGCTAGACCTTGTTCCCTTTGATGTTTTCATATTGAGATTTTGTTCGTTTCTTATTATATTACTTGATTTCCGTAAGGTGGGTAGAGTTTTCATGGCAGATGTATATGTACTACTTTTGAAAACCCTATTTTGATAATTTTGAAATTTCGAGGACGAAATTTTTGTAAGGTGGGTAGGATGTCATATCCCTATTTTGGTAATAGGTATATGATCGTATAGGGGTTTTTTTTTTCTTTCAAATTTCGAAATTGTATAAAATTTTATTTATTTTTTGGACTTGTGCCGGCCTTACTTGTTTAGGCCTGACATTTAATTATTGTCTCTATTTAATTGTTGTTAATATTATTTATTTATTATTATTAGAGGTTAATATGGCTAGCTTTTATTAAATTGTTTTTATCACCATTGTTATTATTATTATTATTATTGTTATTATTATTATTATTATATAACCTAACCTACCCCCCTTAACCTAACCCTCACTCTCTCTCCAGCTCACCCTCTCAGCCGTCCCCTCTCTCTCGTTCTCCTCACTCAGCCCCCTCTCTCTCTCGTCGTCCCCGGCCAGCTCCGGCCACCACCGCCACCATCACCCACCAGCACCGCCACCGCCATCAGTCACCACACTCACCCCCAGCCCCCTCTCTCCTCCCTCAACACTCTCCCTCCTCTCTCCCTCGAGCACCCGCTCGCCCCTACGTCCACCCCGGCCGCCCTCGTCTCGGCCTCCGCCGCCAGCACCACTTCCCACCACCATCATCGTCGCCATCTCCTCCACCACCCACCACCGTAGCTGCCACCGCCACTGACCTCCAGCCCGGCCGCCCATCACCCCGCGACCGCCACCACCATCGTCGGCGTCTTCATCACCTCCGCCACCACCTCCGTCGACGCCAGCGCCGCCATCTCCTCCGTGGCCGCTGTCTCCTCCGCCGGAGAGCCGACCGACCCCGGTAAGCTCCTCCGGCCTCCCCTCTCTGTCTCCTCCCCTCCGCCGGAGCCTGGCCGAACCCGGCGGCTCTTCCCCTCCATAGATTTGCTCCAGAGCGGTCCGTGTAATCCTTGCCACTTCCGGCGATATTTATTACCAGACTCTTGTCCCCTGACCCTTCATCCTAGGGGGTGTCCTAGTCTAGTCAGATAGAGGTGGCAGTTGTCCTATGTATTGGGAGTTGTGACTTGTGGATATGACTGAGGATTGAGTATTATGGAGAGTACGATCTCGGGATATTGACTTGGTGGATCTATGTAGATTCTTGGATTTTGGTGATTTCGAATGTTTCATGGAACGAGGAGAATATCGAGGGTATTATTATATGATTTACTCGACTTCCCAAACGCCCAAAACCTGGTACCTTTGTGTATTCCGGTAGTTGGGGAACCTGGTTTGATTGCTGTGTCTTGGTAGTTGAGGGGCTTGTTTTCTAGTGGCTTGTGATCATTGACTTGGAGGATTCTTGTGAGTCAGAGGGCCTAGCATTGTTAGGGGAATGAGCTTGGTATTTGGTGGTTGTCTTTATTGACGTGATATTCACTCCATCATGGATGGGAGACCCTTGCTAGATTGATCTGGTGGATGGACCGACTTGATGATTTGAGTTGTAGGTTCCCATGTGTACTTGAGAGACTATTATAGTGGAGATTTTGATCTTGTAACCGACTTGATATCCATGTCACGATTTGGACATGTGACTTCTTGTGACTGATAGGTTTGACCTTGTTCCTGGTATTACACGATGACCTGGACCTGTCATGATTCTTGATTAGTGGCCCGTAGAGGTGCACTCCTGACTAGCATTCTGGACTTGACAGTAAACCTGGCATGTATACTCTTGATTCTTGATAGTGGCCCGTGGTGGCGCACTCCTGACTAGTACTCTCGACATGACATGTTTACTCTTGATTGCTGTTGCGACAGCTAGTCCTGACTTGCTCAGCATGACCCCGTCTTGACACCATAGTTGATTTCTTTTGATTGTGCTTGTATAAGCCACCAGTCCAGTCTTGTCTTGCATCATGTCTAGGACATGGATCCCTGAGTACCACGGTCAGGGATCCATAATGAAACTGACTAGGCTAATAACTAGATTAATCATGTAGTTCATGGGGATCGAACTTCCCAGTGACCTGTTGCTTGTCTGACCCCGGCCCTATGTATATATATATATATGTACTAGGGATTTGTTGCTATCCGTCGAGATGAGCGCATTCCCAGCCCTCCGTCGAGTGTGGCACTTCTTTAGGGCACATGTATCTTACTGCAGTGTGCCTGCTATATCTATCTTTTTCTTTTGCTGGGGCCATTCGGGTAGTAGCAAGCAGGAGCTGGACTTTGAAGTCTCATTACATCTTGTTAGTAATTAGGCCTGTGATAACCCTAGTTAGCTAATAATAGCAAGCCGTAGGCATTATGTGGCCGCTTGTCCTTCTGTGTTGTTTGGCTTGTTGCCTGCTAGCCAGCTGATATTGATTTCCAGCTGGCAATGCAGGTGTTAGTGGATGCTAGGGAGATTGTGATTGTGTTAGCTTCACTATACTTGTGGATTGTTATCGTGCGTTGGTACCGTACGATCCCTTACCTTTATTTACTGTTTTTAGATGTTATTCTTGTCATATTTTATCCTGCTGGTTTTCTTCGCCCGTCCTTGAGCCTTCCTTTCTGGTACTTGCTGCGGTTGGCCTGACCAACCCTGGATTGTTCCCAGATTATCTGAGACCGACCCGATGGATCTTCCAGACTTGACTTGGAGGGTGTACTTCAGTTCCAGACCATGCTAGGAACTGTGAGAAGGTATACTTGTCTACATTATTATCCTGTACTGTAGATTCCAGATTTTCATATGAGTATTTCCTGTTTTTCATGTGATTATCTCTCTTGATATTGTTTCATTGTGATTTACCTGTGGATATGAGATCGGATTTAGGCCATAGATTGATTGCATACTAGGATACCCAACCAGACTGGACAGCCGTCATCATCGTATAGCGTATTCGTACCTTATACGGTGTAGCTGGCCGTGTACGTTCCCGTATTCCGGAACTGGGGCGTTACACCATCTATGCGGCCAGAGTCAAATCAGAATCCCATGCGGCAGTAGATGGATGCCCATCTATGCGGCAGGGTAAGTGGGTACCCATCTATGCGGCCAGAGTCAAATCAGAATCCCATGCGGCAGTAGATGGATGCCCATCTATGCGGCAGTAGATGCTGAGAAGGATGGCTATGGAATCCATAGCTTCCAAGCTCCATAAAACCTTCCCTGTAAGTCCAAATTTGGACTTCCATAGGTCAAAATGGGGTATAACGAAATTTTCTACAACATAGAATAACTAGATTTTGCAAACAAAGAAGTTTGATAGGTCAAAACTAAGAAAAACCAAAAATAACATAAACTTAGATCTACAAAAATACATCCATGAAAACCAAAAACTCCAAGTCCTAAAGAGACTTAGAATCAAGTAAGGAAGAGAATGGAATAATAAAACTTGAGATCCATCATGAAACAAGTTGTACTTGCCTAAGCTCCCTAGGTTGGTGGGAGAGTAATTGTAGCTCCCCTTCCCGGAAAATTTTTGAAATATTTTTCTTTATTATTTATTTGATTAAAATGGTGATTTTAGATTTTTATAAATAATTATTTAGTTTATTATTACGGTAGATGACTTTAGTCATGGTTGAGTTTTAAAGTATCAGACGACTAGGAATCATGGCACGGATAGTGCAGTTGTGTGCTTTGACTAGTGTATTAGCCCTGGTAGAGAAGGCTGAACCATAGTGATGTCCTAACTAGAAAAACCAGGCTAAGTTGTGGCATGACCATTATAAATAGTTTAATTATTCATTATGAATATTATTTGACGGTTAAGAGACCAGGTTGTACCAAACTAGCCCGGACTAGACCCGTACCAAGCCCATGTAGTCTTGCAGGACGTCCAAAGACATTCGTGTTGATGTATTTTGGTATGGTGGTATAGACACCATTATTGGTTTATTGAATTTCATTATTATTATTATTATTATTTTATTGAGGTTATTATTATATAATATTAGTATCATTATTGGTTATATTTTTTGTCAAAGAAATGTTATAATATATATATATTCATATTTATATAAATAGGTCCTACACTAGAAAAAGGGGTATTTAGAAATTTAGGATTTTATTGGAATATTTAGTTATCCCTAGATATGTATAAATAAATAGATATTACATATGTGTGTATGCGTATGTATATATAAATATATATATTATACGTGTATACGTGTATATGTATATATGTATATATATATATATATATATATATATATATATATATATATATATATATATATATATATATATATATATATATGAATATATTATACATGTGTGTATGGATATACATATATATAAATAGATATTATATACGTGTATAAGTGTTTGTATATATAAATGTATACATATAAAGGTGTGTGTATATACAAATATATACATATTGTATATAGAAATAAGAAAAGAAAAAGGAAAGCAAAGAAAATAGAATAGCCTAGGCCAGCCCGGCCCACCCCAGCTACTAGCAATTCCCCACAGTAGCATCCCCTCAGCCAAACCACAACCATGGCCTAATCCCCTAAACCCCGAGCCCACATGCCCAAATCCCAGCCTGATCTCAGCCCAGTCCAGGTCGGCCCAAACAGGCCAGCCCAGACTCGGCCCACAGCTGAGACATCCCAGCCCAGCCAGGCCCCCGCAGAGCTGCCAAGCCCGACCCTCCCTTGGGGATTAAACCGAACGATCTGTGTATATGTTCATAACGAACATGAGAAAAGTTCGAAACAGAAAACCTTAGAGGTACGTTTCTCCCTCATACAGGGTATGACAGCAGCAGCAATGGCAGCAACTAAGCATTTCTCGAGGTACGTTTCTCCCTCTGTAATGCCCAGATCTCGTATTACGTATTTGGAATACATGTACGTATTTTTGACCCGTATTGCATGTCTTCCTGCTTGATTTATTTTGGCATTTCATTGATTGGCTCATCTTGGTTCGGTTCGGTTTGTTGGCTTGGTTCGGTTTTGCTTGATTTTTATGTGGAGAACCACTCCCACCTACCACCACTCCCACCATAAATATCAATCCCACACTCTCTCTTCCATTATTACTCATTACTCATTTCTTCTTCTCCATCTTTACTCTTCACCTACCAGGAGAGAGAGAGAGAGAGAGAGCTTAGGCAAATACAACTTGCTTCATGGAAGAACTCTATTTTTATTGTTCTATTGTCTTTTTCATGTGTTTCTAACCCACTTTAGTACTTAGCATTTTTTATTTCTGTGGTTAAATTCTTGTAGATCTAGTTTTGTGGTATTTTTGGTTTCCATGAATTTTGATCTATCAAACTTGCATATTTTTGCTAGTTGATGGTTCCATCTGGTAGAGAATTCTATTTTTGTCCAAATTTGACCTACGGGAGTTTGGATTTGGATTCCTGATGTTGTTTGGAGGAGCATGGATGTCATGGTATTTTCCATGGGCATGTTCTCTGTGGGAGCTATTAATTTCACTCTGGCCGCATAAGCATTTTAGTTTCTGGCCGCATGAGCATTATTGATTGCATGGCCAGTTGCTTGCAAGCTTGCATGCAATTGCATGCAACTTGCCTGGGCCGCATAGGCCATTGGACAATTCACAGCCGCATGGCCTTGCAAGCATTAATGGCTTGCATGCATGCATTAATTGCTTGCATTAAATGATTGCCATTAGTATTAAATATTACTTGGCCTTATTATTAATTGCATGCATGCATTAGATATTTGCTTGCATTAAATAAATACTTGGCCGCATGAGAATTCAGTTGGAACATGGGAACAAAGTTGCATGCTTGGCCGCATAAGAATGCTTGGCCAACACCTTGCTTGCAATATATTAATGCAAGCATGCATGCTTGAGGTAGCCGCATGTACGTACAGGAAATTAATGCATGCATGCATTTCATTAAATGCATATTAATGCATGCATCATATATTAATGCAATTGTAGTGCATTTCTACTAACACTAGCCGCATAAGGCATCATATTTAATACATTGATTACTACATCCACTAACACCAGAGCCGCATAGCATTCTTGAGGCATTAATTCCATGCATTATTCCAGAGCCGCATAGCATTATTAAAGCACCAATTCCAAGCATTAATTCCATAATGCCTTAAAGGCATTCTTGAAGCATTAATTCCAAGCATTAATTCCATAATGCCTTAAAGGCAATATTAAAGCATTAATTCCATGTATTGTTCCAGAATGCCTTAAATGCATTGTTAAAGCATTAAATTCATGAAATTGTTCTAGAATGCATTTAATGTATTGATTAATGCATTTCCTTAATGCATGGTAAATGCATTCCTTTGGAAGCCAGCCGCATGAGCATTCAGGAACGCATTAATGCATTACTTTAATGCATTCTAAATGCATTTCCTTGAAGCCAGCCGTATATGGCTTAGGAATATTTAGTTAGTGCATTTCTTTAATATATATTAATGCATGCTTTGTTGCATGCTTGGTGGCATTGTTCGCATGCACTTGCTAAAGTGAGCAGTATATGGGAGCATGGGAACAATCAGCCGCATGGCCCTTAGCTTTTGTTGCTTCAGCCACTCTCTTTGGCCGCATGGCCTTACTTTAATTATTGCATAGGGCCATTTTAATTTTAGGCCACATGGCCCCAGTACTTGAGTGGCCATGTGTCATTTTCTTTTGCTTGAGTGGAAGCTTGTATTTATTGCGGGTTCCTCTCTCCTTGTCTTTTCTGGTTGCATGAATATTTCTTGCTGGCCGCATGGCCCCCCTTCAGTTATTTTCTGGCTGCATAAGCTTTGGCTGGCCGCATGAGTGGCCTCCCACTCTCTTTGGCCGCATGTATGTTTTCCCACTTTTGGGCCGTATGGGGTCCACTTTGATTGTTTAAATGTTTTATTTACCTGAATTGTGGTCAGAATTTCTTTCCACTCCCAGCATGAAAGTTGTAGAGTTCCTCCTTAGCTTCAAGAATATATATATTATAAATATATTATTATTTAAATGTGCAAGTTTCTCTCCTCCTTGATAAATGACATGACTTGATAGTGACCCGCCGTGGTGCACTCCTGACAAGATAACTTGACCTGACAAATTGACATGATAACTTGACATGATAATTCTTGATAGTGGCCCGCCGTGGCGCACTCTTGACATAATAAACCTGACATGATATATTTCTCAAAACGCTGTTGCGACGGCTAACATGACACGACAAGATTGAATGGCATGGACGCCGTGGACGATTGTGCTTGTACAAATGAACCAGTATTGTCTTGCATCATGTCTAGGATGGGGACCCCTGAGTACCACGGTCAGGGGTACCTACTGAAAACGGTTAAGGCTAATAACTAGAATAATCCAGTAGTCATGAAGAGATTTTTCCAGCTACAGGCAATCCCGTTATCTGGGTGCCCCACTTGGGATCTGTAGCCTGCCGACGAGTAGGGCACATTTCCAGCACACTGTCATGTGTTGCACCCTTATTATACTAATATTCGACCTGGATAACTTGGATGGTCTGCAGGGCTTGTGGCTGTGGAATAATCTCGCTGCATCTTGCTAATAACTAGGCCTGTGATAACCCTAGTTAGTTAAAGTATCAAGCCGTACTTATTGCTTGGCCGTGAATGATTAAATGGAGTCTAACCCTGTCTATTCTTGCCTCGATCCTATACAAGATTGTTACATGACATGATTACTTGTGCTTACTTTTTAATAATAAAGATCAGTGGACCAGTTTTGTTCAGGCAAAAGGTTACAACCCCGGTCCTTGTTTGGTTTACGGGTTGTAACCTGGCTCCCGGAGCAGTTCTGTGTTCTCTCTTCGTATATTGTCTTGTTGTACCCCATGACATGCTCGACATGCTTTACCTTACTTCGAGATCGTGATTATTTACACTGGCCTTATTGATAAATGGTGGGGATACCAAGTTCCGTTCAGATGAAGAGTTACAACCCCGGTCCTTGTTTGGTTTACGGGTTGTAACTTGGTTATCTGAATAGTCCCATGGTTATCTCATCGTATATCACTTGTCATGCTTTTCTTTAATTACTGTATTTTATTATGTAATCTTATTCTTGTGCTAATTGCTGGTTTTAGTTCCTAAGTGAAGCCTCCTTTGTGGCACTTGCTCTTTCTGGGTTCTGACCCAACTGGTTTTGTATGGCCAGATACCGGAGCAACTCCAGAGGATCTACCGACTTTCCATCCAGATGATGACCACTAGAAGGAATCCTGGCAACGAGTGGGTTTATTTTGGCTCTCCCACTCTATTGTAAAATTATTCTTTTGAGGCGTTTAGCCGGCGAGCAAGTGTTAGCTCGTGTACATTTTACTTACTGTCTGCCTACGGGCTGTAACATGATTGGCAACCTAGGGTTGATCATGTATGACTAAAACTCTTGCTAGTCCTCACATTTTGTAACGACTAGCTTCATGATCAGTTGAATATGTAATGTTTGGGACGCCTTACTATTGTATATTTGGTAATTTTATATCTTGTAATATTTACTTACTTGCTTGTGATTGAGACACTAGGCTTGTTATTGACCTTAAGAGACTGTTGGCTTGTAGATAAACCCTCATATATCTAGACAGCCGTGACCGTATAATGGAGTGGATCCCATTTCATTATACGTAGCTGGCTATGTCTGCCCCCGCTCTCCAGTGTTCTGGTTCTGGGGCGTGACAACCTCATCACCCAATGATTATTCGACCCATAAAATTCTAATGATAGCCTAGTTGACCACCTACGCAACCTTGCAAATAGATTGATATAGTTTGCTCTAGATCAATTATAGAAATTCCTGAAACTTCAGGAAAAACCATCGAAGAACAGAGTATTAAAACTGTTCTGGACCCCAATTTAGAAGGCAGTTCGTGGCCAACCTATTAACAGATTTTGAAAACTAATTTACAACAGTCCTAGACAACCTATAGGACACTGAAACCCAGTTTACGGAAATCGATTTCATCGACTACGTGCCGAGAAATCGGATTCCGAAGTTTGGCGAAAAACTATTTTCAAATATTAAAAATCTAGAAAATATCTCCGATACAACGTGCGTCCCGCCAATCCGAGCGACATGGTCGCGAATTGAAAGCATCGAAAGGTGCGTAACGGCTTCATGGACGTGTGGTCTTTAACGGAATTCAAATTGGTCGCGTGTGCGCGACGAATTTGATGCGTATCCGTCAAAATTTACCGTATCAACCTCTGTAAAAATTTCCTAATTACTTTGTGCACGCTCGTCAGATCGAGACAAAACTTACGCCAACAGGACCGTATCATTTTTTTGGTCCTGTATGCCAAGTTTGGTCCGATTCTGAGACAGTTGATCGAATCGCCGTTTTGCGGGCCCCACGGTCCGACTCAACGGGTGATTTTGTGCACGGCCCGTCGAAATCCTACTTTGGACATGCGGTTGGGTTCGTATCGGAAAACTGGATCCATAGACATATAGTTTGACGATTTTAGAGATCATCGACTCTGGCACAATTTTCGGTGCAAAGCGGGTCCAACGGCGGACATCATTTTTGCCCAAAATTACCATTTTGCCCCTGTGTCCAAAATTGGACTTAAGGACAGGCAATTCTAGCTAATTTGACTATTCTGAGAACATTAGTAATGTTTATTTCAGCTTTCGGAGACAGTTGTGTTGATTTGGACTCTATGGCTTAGCAGTGGACTATATTGTTGTTGGATCTGCGTGCAACCTCCAGGCAAGTATACCTTGCCTCCCTCTACAGTTTATTTTCATGCTTATAGTACACCTGTTGTAGTATGTTATCTTTAGTTACCTTAGTTGTTATAGATTTATATGATACCGTGTTTACCAGTTTATTGTCTTACTTGTATATCAGTATTTCATGACTTGATAGTGTAGTTATACCAGGCTTGTTTACGTCATGGATCATGCTAGAGTTGTCCTTACCTGTGTCATGACTGAGTTGTACCGTGTCTTTACCTGTATCTTGACTGAGTCGTGTCTGCAAGTATGTGTGAGTGAACTGCTATTTCTTTGTTTTTTCCACAACCTGCGAGTCCACACACGGGGTGAGGGTTGTCCGTTTGCACCTGCGAGTCCACACACGGGGCGAGGGTGATTTGTCTTGAAACTGACCTGTGAGTCCACATTCGGGGCGAGGGTTGGTATTCCATTGTTCTTCCAGCAATTCATTTATGCATAGTTGATCCCGTATCCGTGTTCATAGTTACCTGTCAGTAGCCACATGTCAGTCTCATGTCTAGTTCCTGTTTATACCCTATTTTTTCATGATTAAACTGTTAGATAGGCATGTTTATATGTATCTTGCTATGTCCTCTGAGGACCTGATGATCTCTTCAGGTTTAGCGACTGCATAGAGTTAGTTAGCAGAACGGGATGGTAGAGGATTGCGATGTATGATACAGGTATTTGCTTGTGATATTTATTTATTATCCTCTCGTGCTTTATATTCCATACCATGATATACTCTGCTTATTTATAGACTCATATCATTCTTGGAGTCTAATCGAACAATATGCTAATGGGCTGCAGACCATGATCCATACTTGTTCATTCTTGTTTATATGATTCCTGTGGATTGAGATATAGTTTAGATTAGATATGATACCATGACCTTGACAGCTTATACGTACTCGAGTCGGGCTGGAGTCCGCTCGATACGTAGCTGGCTTGCTCACGAGCTCGCGTCCGAAAAGCGGGTGCGGGTCGTGACAGTAATGGAAGATGAAGAAGAATTAAATGAGAGTAATGAAGAGAGAGAGAAAAGTAAAGGGGTATAAATATCAAGCCCAAGTCAAAATCTCCACCACCCGTTCCTTCCTATAAGATCTAGGCCACCCACCCCTGATCATGAACCGAGCTAAACCAAGTTGGTTCAACATGAACAAAATAAACCAAGAGCTTAAGCAAAAACAGAAAATAAAATACAAAAAAATTAAATAGCATGAAATTACAGAATAAATGTATGATAAGTATTAAATAAATATATTCAAGCAGTACATGTATAAAAATACGTATTCTGGGAACGGGGAGTGACATCTCTACCCTCCTTCGAAAAATTCCGTCCGCGAAATTTCAATTCCAAGCAGGCTAGAAACATCAGTGCTAGGTTAATCCAAGTACAAGCAATTTTAGCGAGCAAGCAGTCATCTTACAATATCAACAGCAAGTAATATATTTATATTTACCTATCTACGACATCAAGCAAATTCTATTCATAGGGTGTTAAGCATGAGGAGTCAAGACAATCAAGGTACACGGAAAGAATATACCTTGTGAGTCAAATAGGTACGGATACCGTGATCGGATATCATCCTCACGTTCCCACGTTGACTCTCCTAAGGAGTGATGACCCCAAGCAACACAGACAAGGCTAATTGTTCGGTTCTTGAGTATCTTCTTCCTTCGGTCCAAAATGGACACAGGCTGTTCCTCGTAAGACAGGTTGGTACCAACAACTAGCTCAGAATGATCGAGGATATGGCTTGGGTCCGATACATACCTTCGCAACTGAGATACATGAAACATATCATGTACCTCGCATAACGAAGGTGGAAGGGACAAACGATAAGCAACATCGCCTACCCTATCGAGGATAACAAATGGGCCCACGTATCGTGGACTCAACTTTCCGCGAACGCCAAATCTAATGACCCCACGGGTAGGTGAGATCCGCAAGAACACGTGGTCCCCAACAGAAAATTCTAGCGGCCTACGATGTTGGTCTGCCCAATGACGATGTCGATCTTGCGCAACTCGAAGTCGCTCTCTAATCTCCTTAACCACTTCAACCGTCTGAACAATCATTTATGGGCCTAACATCTTCCTCTCCCCAATATCATCCCACGCCAGTGGCGACCTATACTTCTTAACATATAGTGCTTCGAATGGTGACATCTGGATACTGGCTTGATAACTGTTGTTATACGAGAATTCGACTAAGTGCAGGTGACTCTTCCAAGATCCTCCAAAATCTAGGGTACAAGCTCGTAACATATCTTCTAAAGTCTAAATTGTTCTTTCTGATTGCCCGTCCGTCTGTGGGTGGTACGCCGTACTAAATCTTAACTTGGTACCCAGGCTATGATATAAACTCTTCCAGAAATGTGATGTAAAACGGGTATCTCTATCCGACACAATACTGACAGGGACCCCATGCTGTCTGACTATCTGCTGCATATACAACTTTGCCAACTTTTCTGTAGATTGCCCTACTATAAAAGGAAGAAAATGTGCCACCTTCGTCAGCCGATCTACTATCACCCAAATAGCATCTTTACCACTTGGTGATCTCGATAAACCGGTCACAAAGTCCATTATGATATGTTCCCACTTCCATTCCGGGATAGGAAGTGGTTGTAATAATCCAGCTGGCCTCTATTGTTCTGCCTTCACTTACTGACATATTAAGCAACGGGAAACGAATCTAGCTATCTCTCTCTTCATTCCGTTCCACCAGAAGTGCTGCTTGATATCTTGGTACATTTTGGTCCCTCCAGGGTGTATAGAATACTAAAAACTGTGGGCTTCTGCCATAACCTCATGTCTAATATCTCTACTTGGCACACATAGACGTGATCCAAATCTAAGTGTACCATCTTCATGAATTTTCATCTCCTTTCTGAGTTATGACTCACATTCTGTCCTAAGCTTCTGAATCCTTGGGTCCTGTGCCTGAGCTGTCTTGATCCTGTCTACCAAGTCGGATTGAACCCTTAGACTTGCCAGAATTCCTATATCGCTAGGAGGTATAACCTCGATGCCCATCTCCTGAAGATCTTCTAAAATATGTTTTTGTGATGTCAACATAAATGCGTCGTCTCTCCTACTAAGAGCATCTACTACCACGTTAGCCTTGCCTGGATGATACTGAAGCTCCACGTCGTAATCCTTGATCAACTCTAATCATCTTCTCTGTCTCATGTTCAGTTCCTTCTGAGTAAAGATGTACTTCAGACTTTTGTGGTCTGTGTACATGTCCACTCGATCACCGTACAAGTAATGCCTCCATAGTTTCAAAGCAAATACTACTGCCGCCAACTCTAAGTCATGAGTCGGATAATTCTTCTCGTGGTCTCGAAGTTGCCTAGATGCATACGCTATCACCTTCCCATGTTGCATTAGGACATACCCAAGTCCCTTTCCTGACGCGTCATAATATACAGTAAAACCTCCGGATCCAACTGGTAATGTAAGAATAGGTGCCGATATCAACTTCTGCTTCAAATTCTCAAATGATGCTTGGCATTCTGCCGACCAGACGAATGGCACATCCTTTCATGTCAAGCGGATCATGGGTGCTAAAAGTCTTGCAAAGTTTGATATGAACCTTCTGTAATATCCTGCCAATCCCAAGAAACTTCGCACATCTACTACGGTCTTAGGCATTGGCCAACTTTCTACTGCTTCTACTTTCTTGGGATCTACTGCCACTCCAGCCCCTGATATGATGTGCCCTAAAAATGAAATGTGGTCTGACCAAAACTCACATTTGCTGAGCTTGGCGTACAACTGGTTCTCTCTTAGAACCTGTAACACTTTCTTGAGGTGATCTTCATGCTCTTCTTCGTTAGCTGAGTATACGAGAATGTCGTCGAGGAACACAACGACAAATTGATCTAGGTATGGCATAAAGATGCGGTTCATCAAATCCATAAATATTGCTGGAGCATTGGTCAAACCAAACGACATAACTAGGAATTTGTAATGCCCGTACTTTGACCTGAATGCTGTCTTGGGAATGTCCTCTTCTCGGACTCTAACTTGATGATATCCGGACCGAAGATCTATCTTGGAGAAAACTCTTGCTCTACTCAATTGATCAAACAAATCGTCGATTCTTGGTAGTGGATACTTGTTCTTTACCGTTGCCGCGTTGAGCTTTCTGTAGTCAATGCACAATCTTGATGACCCATCCTTCTTCCCTATAAGTACCACTGGTGCTGTCCATGGCGATTCGCTGTCTCGAATGAACTTCTTCGCCTTCAGTTCCTCTATGTGCTGATACACCTTGGCCTGCTATGAATCCGACATTCTATAAACTCGATCCGATATCGGTTTAGTTCCAGGTGATAATTCTATACTGAACTCAATATCTCTAATGGGTGGTAGACCTAGAAGTTCTTCGGGGAACACGTCAATAAACTCTTCAACTACTTGCGGGACTTGAACTTCTTCCATTGCCGCTACTATTCCTTCTTCTTGTTGAGTTGCCACTGATCTTACTAAGGTAAATCGCTCCATGCCTGGAATATTAAAAGATACACTCCCTCTACGACAATCTATTGTGGCACAACTGTCTTTCAGCCAGTCCATGCCTAAGATAACGTCAAAATTCCTCATAGGAAATTCTATCAACCTGGCGGGTAAGGAACGCCCGCACACTACAACTCTACACGCTAGAATAACTCTACTAACTCCTACAAGCCCATTACCAGTGAGTATATTCAACCTCCCTGACAATGCTTCAAATTCCATTCCTAGTCGTGTCACAAATTGTGCAGATATAAATTAGCGTGATGCTCCCGAATCAAACAATGCTACTGCGGGATATGAGGCGACGAGAATGTTACCTGCCACAATATCTCCCGATGCCAATGCTTCTTCCAAGGACATATTGAATGCCTGCCTTCGGCCTCCTTGTTGGTTCCCATGCTGCGGCCTAGCCTGGTGCTGCTGCTGGCCTCTGCCTGGGTGATGCTGGGGTGGCCTATGTTGTTGCTGTTGCATCGACGGTCCCTGCTGCCGAAACATCTGAGCCTGTGACATCAACGGACGTTTTGCCAACGGTCTCACCGCTACCGCTGGTCCTTGGTACTGGCCTGTCCCTGATGCTGGCAGAGCAAAAAATTGTTGTACTGGTCCTCCTGACCTCGAATTCATAGGACAGGTGGAAACCCGATGATCTGGACTTCCACATATCAAATACTGTCCATTCAATGCCCGACACACATCTCTAGTATGCCCTGCCTTCCCACAATAAGTGCAGCCCGTTGGGGGTTGCTGGTTCTTCCTATGTTGCTATTGTTGCCTTCCTGGGGGTGCTGGCCCTCGCATTGCCACATCGTGAATGCGAATGACAGGGGTTGCTGTAACTCGGGTCGCTGCTCCCCCTCCTCCTTCAATCTGATTATGAGATCTCTTCTAACCTCCAGTCCTAGATGTGATCCTCTGGATGGTGATCTCATGCCTCCGGGTTGTCGTCAATACCTCATCGAAAGTCTGGTAGTTGTGCCCCTCTATCAATTGCAAGAGTTCAAGATGAAACCCTTGCTGAAACCTCATAGCCCTCTGGCTCTCTGTTGCTACCATCTCCGGGACGAACCTACTCAGTGTGCAGAACTCTGCTACATAAGCATCCACTATCTTGCCAGCCTGCTTGAGGTTGATAAACTTCTGTTGTAGCTCAAATTGTGTCATAACTCCATAGTACTTCGTCTTGAATCTCGCAGTAAAATCATCCCAAGCAACAAAACGTCTGATGCCCACTTCTTCTGATTCCCACCAATCACGTATGAGGTCCTGAAGTAACAGCTTCACTTGATCCACACGTTCTTCCGTCGGAACCTTAGCCGCTGTCAAAATAGCCTCGATGTCCTTAAGCCATGCATCTGCTGAAATGGCATCTTTCGTGCCCTCGAAACGACGGGAGTTGTACTTGCAAAATCTGGTTGATGCTCCTGAATCAGTCCTCACCCCTCTTTCCAAAGCCGTCTGTAATCCTTGGTTGAGTAATACATTCTGCTCTTGTAGCTGAGTGTGCATGCGTTGCTGGGCCAACATCTGATGTTGCTGAGTAGCCATCATCCCTCTCATGATCTCCAGAAGGGCTGGTGTGTCTACTTCCACGGGGGTAGGTGGAACTGTTGGTGGCGTTAGAACCTCCGGATATTGCGGTCCAGCTGCTGGTTCCACTATCACCTCTTCTTGGATGGTCTCTTGAGGTAGTACTGACCCTTATTGCAGATCAACATGGTCTTGCTGTTCATGTTGCCCTTGTTGTTGCTGTCCAGCTCTGACAGATACGGACGAAGTGCCCCTAAGAAAAGGGACAAGAGAACAATCAAACGATCGGACAGGAAAGATCAATGAAGTCAAAGGATACTGGAATGTCAAGCTAGGGTCGAGAACAACGAATCATGAGATCAAGGGGAAACATGTGTGATTGAGACATCCTATAAATTAAAACACCCCATAAGTCTAAAATCAGACCTGCATGGGCCACCACTGAAACCTTGTCACGCCCCAGAACCAGAATACCGGAGAGCAGGGGAATGACTCAGCCAGCTACGTATTATGGGTAGATGAATACCGTATAATACGATCAATGCTGTCTAAAAGACGAGGGGGTGCATACTACATGGAAGTCTCACTGGGGTTACTCCACATCTATTGTCTCAATCATTCAAACAAGAAGCAGTAATAGAGAACATGTAAGATAAGGCAGTAAGGCGTCCCAAACGCCCAGTCAAAATGTTCTTGAGATCTGGCTTTACAAAACATAGCCAGATGATATGACAAGGTATACACAATCGTTATCAGCTGCAGTCTGACTTAGTTACAATTATGTAAAAGTAAGTGCAAGACAGTCCGACCAACATATCGGTGCCAAGCGGCAAAAAGTAAAGTAAGTAGTAAAACGAGCAAGGAAGCAAATAGCCCACTCGTGTCCTCCTGCGATCATCCCTCTAGTATTGACCATCTTGGAGGTAGAAGTAAGCTGAGTCCTCGAGAGTTGGCTCTAAATCTGGCCATGCAAAACCAGAGAGGTTAGACCTCTAATAGCAAGTACCGCAAGGAAGCACGATATGAGGAATTAGAACCAGTGATAAGAGTTAAGAATATGATAAATAGATCTCTGCTTGCTACTGGGGTTCGCACAACATCACGACACTTCAAGCCAACTTCCCAACCAAATAAGGACAGAAGTTGACCCGTCATGTCCTGATATACTGCTCATCTCAATAGTTAACAGAGGTACAATGCACAAACAAATCAATTTAAACGGCCATGCAACTACTACGACTTGCTACTGTAAGTTCCAAGTTGTCTTGGAACATGCAATAAGAGATTCCTCAGTTCTTACAATGTACAAGCAAGGCTAGTCTACCCAATAATCAATTGCGCCAATCATGAATTAGACGTGTCCCAGCGGGACGCCCGTCATCAATATACAGTAAATATAAACAGATACCACTCCCTACCCGTGCGGCAGATTTGTAGTATCCGTGGGAACCAGCCGGCATGTCGGGGCACTAATTGTTCCGAGATGGCTGTCATATAAGAACTCGAGAATCCATTTTCTCCATGCAATAGTTATTTTTATTTAGCTTAGTAGACCCTATGTTAATTGAAATCTTATGCCGTGGATCATGATCATTCTGAATGAGTACTCCCGTACAGAGTACGATATGCATAACTCTACAACGATGCCCGTGCGGCTAGGTTGTAGGTCTTACATAGCGTAATGCAACAATCAAGCCTAGACACGGAATAATCATGCCTTGACCGTAAGGTACACATGCTACTTTTGTAAAAAAAATGGAAGTCAACATGTATCCATATGCCAATGTTCGGATCGGCTAGTCGATCGCAATGGTTCATGGTTCATACATGAACGTGTCTCATTTAATTCAATAAGACGACTAGCCAGTCTTCTAGTTACAACTAGGAACGTATGATCAATTATTAGTCGAGGTAACAATTAATGTCAATTCGGGACAAGAAACAGCCAAAAGGCGGCAGTAGATGGATGCCCATCTATGCGACAGGGTAAGTGGGTACCCATCTATGCGGCCAGAGTCAAATCAGAATCCCATACGGCAGTAGATGGATGCTCATCTATGCGGCAGGGTAAGTGGGTATCCATCTATACGGCCAGAGTCAAATCAGAATCCCATGCGGCAGTAGATGGATGCCCATCTATGCGGCAGGGTAAGTGGGTACCCATCTATGCGGCCAGAGTCAAATCAGAATCTCATACGGCAGTAGATGGATGCCCATCTATGCGGCAGGGTAAGTGGGTACCCATCTATGCGGCCAGAGTTAAATCAGAATCTCATGCGGCAGTAGATGGATGCCCATCTATACGGCAGTAGATGCTGAGAAGGATGGCTATGGAATCCATAGCTTCCAAGCTCCATGAAACCTTCCCTGTAAGTCCAAATTTGGACTTCCATCGGTCAAAATGGGGTAGAACGAAATTCTCTACAACATAGAATAACTAGATTTTGCAAACAAATAAGTTTGATAGGTCAAAACTAAGAAAAATCGAAAATAACATAAACTTAGATCTACAAAAATACACCCATGAAAACCAAAAACTTCAAGTCCTAGAGAGACTTAGAATTAAATAAGGAAGAGAATGGAACGATAAAACTTGAGATCCATCATGAAACAAGTTATACTTGCCTACGCTCCCTAGGTTGGTGGGAGAGTAATGGAGGATGAAGAAGAAGTAAATGAGAGTAATGAAGAGAGAGAAAAGTAAAAGGGTATAAATATCAAGCCCAAGTCAAAATCTCCACCACCCATTCCTTCCTACAAGATCTAGGCCACCCACCCCTGATCATGATGAACCGAGCTAAACCAAGTTGGTTCAACATGAACAAAATAAACCAAGAGCTTAAGCAAAAGCAGAAAATAAAATACAGAAAAATTAATTAGCATAAAATTACAGAATAAATGTATGATAAGTATTAAATAAATACATTCAAGCAGTACATATATAAAAATACGTATTCCGGGAACGGGAAGTGACAGCCAGTGATCTGGCAGTCCTGATCAAAACTCACTGTGAGTTTTGATCAAGACTGCCAGACCACTGGCAGTCGTAATGTGAATAAGGACTGCCAATGGTCTGGCAGTCCTGATCAAAACTCACTGTGAATGAGTTTTGATCAGGACTGCCAGATTAATTGCAGTCCTAATGTTAACAAGGACTGCCAGATCACTGGCAGTCCTGATCAAAACTCACTAACAGTGAGTTTTGATCAGGACTGCCAGACCACTCACTCACAGTGAGTTTTGATCAGGACTGCCAGTGGTCTGGCAATCCTGATCAAAACTATGAGGATAATTATTGTTGATATATTTTGCACAGAGATAGACACATATTGCACACAAATAGATTTTTTTTCACACATATAGCAGGCAGGAAAAAGTAAAAAATAAAAAACATATATTTGACTTCACATTTCAAAATGATATACTTTAATGTTTACAAAATGGGTCATCCATATACAAAATGTGAAAACTTCATTTCAGTCGTAAACGTATCAGTCGATTTCGACGTCGTAGTGGCCAACCGGTAAGTCTCTTAGCTCCTCCATCTTCAACATTTTCCTACAATGATTGATTTGATGATCAAAAGGTTCGGTCCAGGACTTCGCTTCTTCCGGTGCTAGTTTGTACCAAACTGTTGTAGGTGGAGGAATCGAAGAATGACCGATCATCCTTAGCATGACAAAGTGATCTTTGATTTGACCTATAGTACATAGATTAGTAGGTAGAGGAATTGGAGAATGACCGCCGGAGGAGCGCACATCGGAAGAAAAAGTATTACGAATTCCCACCGAATAAAGTACAACATGGATCCGATACCGATTAGCAAATAAATACAAGGCAGACGGGACGAACATGTAGTGGTCTGGTCCGGTAACACTGTCAGTGCAAGGAATACTTGTTAACAAACTTCCAACTGTTTCTTCGCTTAGGATGCGGGAGTATAATGGAAGACGACTCTCTAATTCCTCGTACAGCTCTTGCCTCACTTGCCTCCATCCGTCTTTGTCAGAATAACCAAGATGTATTGCAAGCACACGAAATCCGCAATGGCCATCCCCCGGGACATCAACAATAGACCAGATGTAACTGCGAATCTCAGGATAAAAACTGTGGATATACAAACCCAACGTTTGTCTATCCACAGTACCTTCGTTTGCAATATCCGTTTTCTCCTTTTTCCGGCGAATGATAAGCTTGCTCTTCCGTGCAGGCGGAGCTTGCTCTAAGCTTCGTTCAATATGCTCAAAGGATGATGGATCTCTCTTAGTTGACTCAAGCCTTCTCTTCTGTGAACTACTCATTCTTGTTTGAGGCCTGCCCTTAGGATTGGAAACAACGGACGGCTCATGCATTCTAGTAGTCACCGGACATGCAATTTCTTGGATTTTAACCTCAATGCACTTCCGCTCTGCTCCTACTGAGGCACACCACCATGCGTGGAGAAGTTTCACTTGTGGCAAAGAGAAGAAATCATCGTCTGTCTTCACCACGGGCATTATAGACAACTGCCTCCAACGTTCATCGACAGCAACTATTGGAATAGGAATGGATTGACGACGATATTCATTAATCTCATGGGCACAAGGGAGACCCAGTGTATGTCGATGTACACACCCGCAAACCTGAGGATCAAAGCCGACAAACTTCGACCTATCAATCTCTTCAAATATTAATGCCAACGCCTTGTGAGAAAGGACACACATTAAAGAATCCAAGAGGACTTCCTTTCTATGCTCATGTTTGACAATATTTAAGCTCATCTCAAATGATGCCTTAATTTCATTCACCGTCCGATCTATTGATAGATGCATCGCTTGCCAAACCGAAACAAAGTTGCCTTGGGATGACTTTAAATGCCTTTTTAATACTGAGTGTGCTCCTTCGACACGGTTGGTAGTTATCGTACCGTAATGCTTCACCACATTCGTCCATGCTAAGACGAATTATTCTTTGTGCGGTTCAAGCCATGTCTCTTTGATGTAAGAAATGCATACCGGCTCCCTCTCCTCCCACTTCTCCTTGAAAAAGTACCATGCGACATCGTAACTGTCTATCGTACTGGCTCGTCATACACAATTCCAGTCATGGTTGAATTCGTCAAAAACTTGCATGTCAAGTTTACCATCCACTTTCCCGAACTTTAACTTACATTGGGATTGTATATTACGATTTACATGAAAAGTGCATAGCAATGTATCCGCTTGAGGAAACACAATCCGAATAGCATTAATTAGAGCATACTCTCTGTCGGTAACAAAAACAGAGGGCTCTCTATGACCGGTGTAAAGTGTTTTCAGTTTCTCCAACGCCCATGTGTAGTCTTCAAGTTTCTCACTCTTCATGAAGCAAAAAGCAACTGGAAATATTTTCTATGTAGAGGTGAAGCCGACAACATGAAAGAGAGGCATCTTGAACTTATTGGTCTTGTACGTGCAATCAAGAACTAACACGTCGGCGAAAGACCGAGCCAAATGTGTGCAATCGGGATGAGCCCAAAAGATTGAAATGACTTCATTGTTCTGGGGATGTCTTCTATGGTGCTCAACATAATGATTATCTCCAAGCAACTTCAGCACTTCTTGCATCGCCATTCTCGATTTCGACTGAATGGCGTTAGAAGAAGATAGGGCGTTGTATATTGACTTTATTGTAGACTTGTTCTTCTCATCTTCATGTCGTATGACGGAATATATTTGTCTCGGTGCAACTCCGGAAGTGGACAAGTCTTCGACTATCTTATTCTCCGTATTGTTCAGCCGTCCGACATACGGATGACCCAATAGTGTTTCGGCAATCTCGTGGTTGTGGATTCTATTCTTGACTTGGACTGTCCACTTCGCTTCTTCATCCTTTCTAATATAGATTTTAAATGGACAACCACATTTTCTCGTTCCAATATTTCTTTTTGAAACTTTACTTTGGATAACTTTATCTTTCTTATGGCTTCTGAACACACCACCTCGTTCACATGAAACCACCATAGTTTGTTGTCCCAGACAGTTTTGGGCCGATCTAGATATCACAAGAACTATGTTGTTTGCCCGTCCAACTTCTCGGCACCAATTTAGCGCACCTTCGCTTGATTCAAAACACATATCGGTCCAGAATAAATGGCCTACATCGACGCCAATTGGAGCAGCTACCTCGATACCGGAAGATGATAATGTTGGCACATCGATTTTGATACATTGTTCATAATAACCCTTGTATGTTTTTAGTTTGTACTTTTCACATGCACTTCCAAAAAGACAAGAATAGAAGAAAGAAATCTCCATGCAAATTCCATGAAGCTTATCAAAGACTATGGAGCTCATGCAATTCTCTATTATCAAGATGATGATATACTACAACAAAGAGAAATGCAAAAGACTATAAAGCAGACCATGCAAAAAGATCCAGCTTGAAGTCTACATAGAAGACGGTTCTTATCCCTGTTCTTTTCCTGAGTCTGTAAATGTCTAGGAATCTTTGTACGCACTTTGCTAAGATGACAAACATAAAGAAAGAAATGGTGAAGTAAAGTCATTCAGAGGAGACGAAAAATTTGCCGAATTTCCGGATAAATCCGTCGGATAATCCGATCGCTCACAGCAAGTTAGTGAGCAGAAGTTCGGATAATCCGACGGACATCCGCGAAAATCCGTCGGATAATCCGATCGCTCACAGCAAGTTAGTGAGCCAAAGTTCGGATAATCCGACGGACATCCGCGGAAATCCGCCGGATAATCCGATCGTTCACAGCAAGTTAGTGAGCATAAGTTCAGATAATCCGACGGACATCCGCGGAACTCCTGCGGATAATCCGAACCTCTCACAGCAAGTTTGTGAGCTATAGTTCGGATAATCCGCTGGATTTCTGCTGAAATTCGACGGATAATCCGCTTGACTTATTTGCAACTTTGAATTCAAATCCAACGACATCTGGCAGCTGCATTTAATGCATCTAACGGCTCTTTTTATGACCGTTACTGTTGACCGGATAATCCGACGGATTTCCGTTGAAATCCGGCAGATAATCCGGTTGATGGCTGAATGGCCTTTATGACTTTGGATTTGTATAAAAGGAGCTTTAGTCTCTCCTCTTAAAGGCCATCTCTTTCAAGCTTTAAATTTTCTCAACCACAAAAGAGCTTCACCATTACTACTCTACTCAATCTTTAATTGTCATCCAACCCAAAAGTGCTAGAGTTTAACAAGAGCTTTATTCTTCGATCTTCAAGTGTTTAGAAGATCAAAGCATCCTTTTCTTTTCCTACTTGAAGTTGGCGAGCCTTCGTAAGAAAACTTGTGTGTTGAAGTTGGCGAGTTCTTCGGATCCAAACTCGTGTTGAAGTTGGCGAGTTCTTCGGATCCAAACTTGTGTGTACTATTTTATTAAATAGTGGATTTAAGCCGGAGAGAGTTCCGGGACTGGATTGCCTCAAGCGAGGATACCAGGATACATCTTGTGTTTGATCTTCTTACTCTATCTTTTATTTTACGTATATTGCTTCTTGTGCTCAAGTTATTTTTTATTTCCCTATTCACCCCCCTCTAGGGTTCTACAATTGGTATCAGAGCTTTGTTCTCTTGATTTGGATTTACACCCTCTGAGTGATCCATGTCCACTAACCCTAGTATCAACACCTTCCACAATGAGGGACACTCCACAAATAGGCCTCCCCTATTTGATGGAACCAACTATAACTACTGGAAGATTAGGATGAGCATTTATCTGAAGTCCATAGATTTTGATTTATGGGATTGTGTGATAAATGGTCTCCCTACTCCTTCCAGAGTTATTGAGGATATTGCATCTGACACCCTTAGGGACTCACTCACTGAGAATGTCAAGAAGCTTGCTAGTCGAGATGCTAAGGCTATGAATGCTCTTTACTGTGCCCTCGATAGTAGTGAATTCAATAGAATCTCTACTTGCAAGACTTCCAATGAGATTTGGAAGTTGCTTCAAGTCACACACGAGGGAACATCACAAGTAAAGGAATCTAAAATTAGTAGACTCACGCAAGAATATGAGTCCTTTAAGATAAAACAAGATGAGTCTATTACTTGCATGTTTACTCATTTTGGTGATATTATTAATCCTCTTTCTTCTCTTGGTAAGGAATATCCTGCTCATGAAAAGATCAAAAAAAATTCTTAGAGGATTGACAAAAGGATGGAATCCTAAAGCTACCGCTATCATTGAGGGGAACGACCTGACAGTCATGAACCTTGAAACCCTCATGGGGAAGCTTATGACTCACGAACTTGACATGAAAGATCAAGAGGATTCTTCCATACAAGAGAAGGAGAAGGAGAAGGCCAAAGAGAAGGAGAAGTCTCTTGCTCTCAAAGTTACAAAGTCCTACTCCAAGGATAGCTCCGACGACAACGAGTCGGACGATGATGAAGAAATAGCTCTCACAGCTAAGCACTTCCGAAAGTTCCTCAAATTTAACAAAGCCAACTGCTTCAGACGGGACAATGATGAAGATCCGGCGTGCTATCAATGCAGAAGGACCGGACACATCAAGAGAGACTGTCCCATGATAAGAAAAGACTCAAGTAAGTACGAGAAGCCTAGCAAAGGAAGCTCGTCCTCCAGGAAATTCGCCAACACAAGCATTTGGTGTGAGAGCGACGCAAGCGACTCCGACAACGACAAAGAGTGCAAACACAATACCAACGTTTGTCTCATGGCAACCGATGAGGTACTTGATGATCTCTCCTTAAATACTCTTACTTATGATGACTTGGAGAAAGCTATCCTTGAACTACATGAAGAGCACAAAGGTGTTAGGAATAAATACAAGAAATCTATAAAAGAGGTTGATGCTCTTCAACTTGAAGTAGAGAGACTCTCAAGCATCATTATTGATGTAAAGGGAAAATCTTCTGCTTCTGACACAGATGAAATAGAGTCTTTGCGACTCAAGTTTCAAGAATCTCTTGTCACCATCAAGAAAAAGGATGATGAGATTCAATCCATGAGAAAGGCTTATGAATTTGCTATGCATAAAGTTCAAGATGCTAATAGAAGAGAATATGATACTTCTATTAAGTATGATGATCTTCTTGCACAGAGTAAGAAACTAGGTAATATGAACACTACTCACATTCATACTCCAAGACACCTCCACACTCATCACAATGCTAGGCATACTTCTTACATGAACACTACATACAAGTCCTATTCTAACACAAGGAAAGGACCTTTTGTTAAGAAAAATACTTCGTATCATGCTTTTTATTATCATCATCATAATACTAATGATAGAACTCCTCGCACTAGAGATTCACATATGCATGTTACTCACACGTCTTCTTCTAAATCCTCTATGATTTGCAACTACTGTGGCTTGCTTGGACATACGACCAATTATTGTCATACAAGGAAACTAGTTGATAAGAAAGTTAATAAATGGGTTCCTAAGACTAACTCTCAAGGACCCATACGATCATGGGTACCAAAATGTTCATCTTCAACTTTTGTTGTAGGTGAAGAGTCCTTCTCATGCTAGAAGCAAGTAGATTCTCGATAGTGGTTGTTCACGGCACATGACCGAGGATGCTTCATTATTTACAACGCTATCGATGAAGAAGGAAGGACACGTCTCCTTTGGTAACAATCTTAAAGGTCACATTATAGGAAATGGTAATATCGATTCCCCTCCTTATCCTTGTATTAAGAATGTGTGTCTTGTTACTAATCTTAAACACAATCTTCTTAGTATTAGTCATCTTACCGATAATGGTTATGATATCAAGTTTGTTAAGCTAAAATGTTTCATTACCGATAGTTCAAGTGGATCTATTGTTTATGAAGGCATTAGAGAAAACAATATCTATGTTTTATATCTTGTCGAAGACACTAACAATGACAGGTGCTTAGTCGCTAAGAACGATGAGAGTTGGCTTTGGCACATGAGGTTCGGACACGCCAACATGGATACCATCTCTCGTCTTGCCACCAAGAAGCTTGTTAGAGGACTCCCGAGTATCCCTTTCAAAAAGGATATGGTGTGTGAAGAATGCGAGAAAAGTAAGTTGACCAAGTCATCCTTCAAATCCATAAACTATGTGAGTACCACTAGACCTCTTCAACTTATTCATATGGATCTTTTTGGTCCTAGTAGAGTTGCTAGTCTTGGAGGCAAGTTTTATGCTTTTGTTTTGGTTGATGATTTTTCGAGATTTACTTGGATTATTTTTCTCGCTTGCAAAAGTGATACTTTTCGTGAATTTGTTGTTTTTTGTAAACGTGTTCAAAATGAGAAAGGTTTTTCTATCAACAAGATTATAAGTGATCATGGAGGAGAATTTGACAATGCCGATTTCAAAAGATTTTGTGAAAAGAATGGTTTTGGACATGATTTTGCTTGTCCACGAACTCCTCAACAAAATGGTGTTGTGGAGAGAAAGAATAGAACCCTTGGCGATATGGCCCGGGTTATGTTAAACCAATATAAGCTCCCCCAATATTTTTGGGCGGAAGCCGTTAACACGGCATGTCACGTTATAAATAGGGTCTTGATTACACCTATTTCTAAAAAGACTCCTTATGAGCTTTGGTTTGACAAAATTCCCTCTGTTGAATATTTTAAAGTTTTTGGTTGTAATTGTTTTATTTTGAATACCAAGGATAACCTAGGCAAGTTTGAAGAAAAAGCCTATGAAGAAATATTTCTTGGATACTCTACTCACAGTAAAGGTTTTCGTGTTTTTAATAAAATAAGTCTTGTTGTCGAAGAGTCAATAAATGTCTCTTTTAATGAACTTAACTCTTCTACATTCTCCTCTTCCGATGATATTGATGACATCTCGTTTGGATTGGAGAACTCCTCTATTGGAGATCGTCCTTCTTCATCTAACAATGAAGTTGTGACCCCTCCAACAAAAGAGTCTCCACCACTCAAGCCTCCTCAAAAAGATCTCCCAAAAGAATGGAGATTTGTCACCAATCATCCTAAGAAGCTTATCATTGGGGATCCTCCTTCCAGTGTAAGCACTAGATCCTCCACTCGTGATCTTTGTGCAAACGTGACTTTTATCTCTCAAATAGAGCCTAAAAATATTAATGATGCTTTTCATGATGAATTTTGGATGATAGCGATGCAAGAAGAGCTAAATCAATTTGAGCGAAACAAGGTTTGGAAACTTGTCCCAAAACCTAGCAATCATCCCATTATTGGAACTAAATGGGTGTTTCGCAATAAACTTAATGAAGATGGGTTAGTGACTCGTAACAAAGCCCGATTGGTTGCCCAAGGCTATAACCAAGAGGAAGGCATTGACTACGACGAGACCTATGCTCCGGTTGCTCGTCTTGAATCTATTCGTATGCTATGTGCTTTTGCTTGCTTTAATGATTTTAAACTATTTCAAATGGATGTTAAGAGTGCTTTTCTAAATGGTATTATTAAAGAGGAAGTTTATGTAAAACAACCTCCTGGCTTTGAAGATTTTTAATTTCCTAATCACATGTTCAAACTCCACAAAGCCCTTTATGGCCTCAAACAAGCTCCCCGTGCTTGGTATGAGCGCCTTAGCTCCTTTCTTGTTTCTCACAATTTTTCTAAGAGCAAAGTCGACACGATACTTTTTATCAAATCCCATAATGGCACTCTTTTATTGGTTCAAATTTATGTCGATGACATTATTTTTGGTTCTACTAACAATACACTTTGTGTATAATTTGCTAAAGTTATGCAGGAAGAATTTGAAATGAGCATGATGGGTAAACTATCATTCTTTTTGGGCTTACAAATCAAACAAGGACCCAAAGGGACATTCATCAATCAAGCAAAATACACAAAGGATCTCCTCAAGCGTTTCGAACTTGACTCATCCAAATCAATGAGGACTCCTATGGCAACAACGACAAAGCTTGACAATGATGAAGATGGCACATCCGTCGACATTCGTAAGTATCGAGGTATGATCGGTAGTTTACTTTATCTAACTGCTAGCCGTCCCGACATTATGTTTAGTGTATGTCTTTGTGCTCGATATCAAGCAAATCCCAAAGAATCTCACCTATGTGCCGTAAAACGCATTTTTCGGTATCTCAAGGGCACCATTAACTTGGGGCTATGGTATCCAAAATCCTCATCCTTTGAGCTTCGCGGCTTCTCGGATGCAGATTTTGCCGGATGCAAACTTGACCGAAAAAGTACTAGCGGCACATGTCACTTCTTGGGTAAATCCTTGGTATCATGGTTTAGCAAGAAACAAAACTGCGTCGCTCTTTCTACCACCGAAGCTGAATACATAGCGGCAGGGTATTGTTGTGCACAAATTCTTTGGATGACACAGACACTAGTAGATTATGGTATTTCTTCTCAATGCATCCCTATCAAATGTGATAATACTAGCTCCATTAATCTCACGAAAAACCCGATTTGTCACTCTCGCACCAAACACATAGAAATAAGACATCACTTTCTACGGGACCATCAACTGAAAGGTGATATTTGTCTTGAATTTATTGACACCACTCATCAACTTGCTGATATTTTTACCAAACCTCTTTCTGAAGATCGATTCACTTTTATTTGTCGTGAAATCGGTCTCCTCGATATCTCAAATTGAACTTTTTCTGTCATTAACGAATTTTTCGGAGGATTTCTGCATAAATCCGTCGGATTATCCGTTCATTTCCAGCAGCTTTCTGAGGAACAAGTTCGGATAATCCGTCGGATTACCGCGGTAATCCGATGGATCATCCGCATTTATTGTTCTCCGCAAAATCTGACCGCGAACGGCTATCTCATTTATGGGATGTGACCCACCACCTACCCGCATTAAATTCGAACTTATCTTCATCCGGATTTTTCGACAAAAATTTGGTATAATCCGTCGAATTTTCCGTTTTCGTTGCACAGGCGCAGAAAACGAAGCGTCGGGTGCCTCTCTATCCGTTCCTCTTTTCTCTCTATCCGTTTCCCTTCCTCTCTGTCCGTTCCCAACCATCATAACTCCTCATTACACCTCTCTACCCATTATAAACTCTTCCCCCTCTCCTTCCTTCTTTCAAACCCACTCTTTCACTCTCTCACCATCCATGGCTTCTCACTCCAAGCGTCAACGAAATGACGGAAGCTCCTCCTCCGCTCAGCCTCCTTCCCTTGCTCTCTTCGTTCCTCCACCAACCCACGGCTACAATCCGCTCATTTTCAAGTCAGCTTTCCATTCACGGGAATGGTTCTCCTTCTACCACAAGGCTCCCGTATGTGCCGGGAAACCCATCTCGTGGATCAACTTCAAAGACCATCGTGATTACTTTCGCTTCTCCCGCATCGATGCCCTCCTCGAACGCCAAGTTGACTACTATCCGCATGCCATCCGAATGTTCTACTGCAACCTTGTTCCCGCTAAGGAAGGTCCCGAGTTCGAGACTAAGGTTGGTGGCGTCAAGATTACCGTCACTGCCGCATCCTTGGCCAGCATCCTTGGTCTTGATGAGCGAAAGGTATATCGTTCCCTTTCGAGCACCATAGACCACATCACTTTCTCTCCTGACATGTCTTATAGGGAGTTCCTCTTCAACATCTACGGCAGCTCTCTTGTTCAACGCCCGGATGACAAGGATCTTAGTCCATTCTTCCATGACATGCATCGCATCCTCTGCCATACTCTGACTCCAAAATCTGGGAACATGGACAGCATGACTGCTGAAGAACTGATCTGCATGTACTATCTGGTCGCCAGGCAACCTTTCTCACTGGCAAAATCCATCATCTACACCATGATGCTCATCAGGGACTCTTCTCATCGTTCTCTCCTTTTTGGCATGTACATCACTATGATCCTCGAAGCCAATGTTGTTGACCTTACTCATTATCCGATTGGTGACCCTCGTCCTACTTCTCTTGCCAAATCTAAGGGTCGTGCCCGTGCAGTTCCTGCTGGTGCTCCTGCTGTTGCTCCTGCTGATGTTGCCGGTGGACCTGCCTCTCCTCCGGCGTCCCTCCTCACTCATGATGTTCGCCGATACATTGATCACAAGTTTGCCGATCTCTCTCTCTCCACCCATGAGCGCCTTCAGGCCAACACTCGGGGGCTCGGCACCCTTATCCACCACGGCTTTATGGATCAGGCCTATTATATTCAGCGCATGTTTGAGGAGCACACTCCCTTTCTCAATCCTAACACTCCTCATCCTGATTTTCCTGGCCCTCGCTTCACTGATCCCAACGTCTATGGTTTCATGTACCCGGATGGCGTCGACCCTTATGGTGCCTTTACCACTGCTCCCGGGGATGATGAAGATCAGGAGGCAGGTCCTTCTCATGCTCCTGACAGTTGATGATGCTGTGTTTAGTCTTGTTTTGTGTGGTCCTTCGGGGACTTTTAGTATGTGTTTTCTGCTGTCCTACGGGACTTTTAAAATCTATTTTCAGTTGTGTGTTATGTTTTGGCTTTCAAAGCCCAGTTATTGTACCCCTGCTTTTATTAATGAATGTTTCTCTTATGCATTTCTGTTTACTGTTATGTCCCTTACACATATGTGCTTTATTGTTCTATCTTTTTCTCACCATCTTTGATTAAATGACAAAGGGGGAGAAATCATATTGAGGGAGAAATCCTTGATTACGGGGGAGCTACTTTCTATATTCTTATTTTTTGTCAATTATCAAAATGGGGGAGTTTGTTGGCACATCGATTTTGATACATTGTTCACAATAACCCTTATACGTCTTTAGTTTGTACTTTTCACAGGCACTTCCAAAAAGACAAGAATAAAAGAAAGGAATCTCCATGCAAATTCCATGAAGCGTATCAAAGACCATGGAGCTCATGCAATTCTCCATTATCAAGATGATGATATACTACAACAAAGAGAAATGCAAAAGACTATGAAGCAGACCATGCAAAAAGATCCAGCTTGAAGTCTACATAGAAGACGGTTCTTATCCCTGTTCTTTTCCTGAGTCTGTAAATGTTTAGGAATCTTTGTACGCACTTTGCTAAGATGACAAACATAAAGAAAGAAATGGTGAAGTAAAGTCATTCAGAGGAGACGGAAAATCCGCCGGATTTCCGGATAAATCCGCCGGATAATCCGATCGCTCACAGCAAGTTAGTGAGCAGAAGTTCGGATAATCCGACGGACATCCACGAAAATCTGTCGGATAATCCGATCGCTCACAGCAAGTTAGTGAGCCAAAGTTCGGATAATTCGACGGACATCCGCAAAAATCTGCCGGATAATCCGATCGCTCACAGCAAGTTAGTGAGCAGATGTTCGGATAATCCGACGGACATCCGCGGAACTCCTGCGGATAATCCGAACCTCTCACAGCAAGTTTGTGAGCTATAGTTCGGATCATCCGCCGGATTTCCGCTGAAATCCGACATATAATCCGCTTGACTTATTTGCAACTTTGAATTCAAATCCAACGGCATCTGGCAGCTGTATTTAATGCATCTAACGGCTCTTTTTATGACCGTTACTGTTGACCGGATAATCCGACGGATTTCCGTTGAAATCCGGCGGATAATCCGGTTGATGGCTGAATGGCCTTTATGACTTTGGATTTGTATAAAAGGGGCTTTAGTCTCTCCTCTTAAAGGCCATCTCTTCCAAGCTTTAAATTTTCTCAACCACAAAAGAGCTTCACCATTACTACTCTACTCAATCTTCAATTGTCATCCAACCCAAAAGTGCTAGAGTTTAACAAGAGCTTTATTCTTCGATCTTCAAGTGTTTAGAAGATCAAAGCATCATTTTCTTTTCCTACTTGAAGTTGGCGAGCCTTCGTAAGAAAACTCGTGTGTTGAAGTTGGCGAGTTCTTCGGATCCAAACTCGTGTTAAAGTTGGCGAGTTCTTCGGATCCAAACTCGTGTGTACTATTTTATTAAATAGTGGATTTAAGCCGGAGAGAGTTCCGGGACTGGATTGCCTCAAGCGAGGATACCAGGATACATCTTGTGTTTGATCTTCTTACTCTATCTTTTATTTTACGTATATTGCTTCTTGTGCTCAAGTTATTTTTTATTTCCCTATTCACCCCCCCCCCCCCCCTCTAGGGTTCTACAGATAAGTCCTACAATATAACTTAAAGTTAATAAAAGTAAATAACACAACACCAAAAATGTGCAAACTGCTGCCAAAATGTAGGACTGCAGAGGAAAAGTCAGTCCTTGCAATAATCAGGACTGCCACCACTCTGGCAGTCCTTCTGGTCTAAAGGACTGCAGCGGTTTGGACAGTCCTGTATTTAGAGGTGGACTGCCAGAGTAGTGGCAGTCCTGTCTGTCACAACCCCGAATTTCACCCGACATGAATGTTAAAATTTACTTACCATGAGTGCATCCGAAGCAAAAATGTGTTCTTCGGACATATCGGGACGAGAGTTTACTACATTCGATGACCCGGGTTCTTCCATGTTCCTTTTTTCTAAATTAAACACATATAAATCATAATTTATATGTGAAATTATTGTTGGAAAGTCTACAAATATATTAATTAGATGACATACCCATTAACGGAAGAAGTCGATGACACTATAACTAAAATTTGCACCCTAAATCTTCACAATGGCTTGGTTGGAAAAAAATTTGGGTTAGGGTTTACAATTTTATGACCTAGAAATTTTGAGGAGAAGAAAAGAGTAGAGGAGAAGAAAAGAGTAGAGGGAGAGAAGAAGAGTTGTGAAATAAAATGAAGTTAGTATTTATATTATTTTTTGGGCTAGCCCCAAGTAAAAAATTTTGATGGCAAATTTGTAATTTTTTCCAAAATTTTTGGGATAGCCCCTAGTAATATATGTGGTGGCCTTAGAAAAACCCTTTTTAATACACAAAAAAAGGCATGTCAAATATCCTAAAAGCGTTTATGGCTGCTTTGGTGAGTTCTAAACATATATTTATGGCTGCTAAATTTTTTGGTGAGTTCTAAACATATATGAAAAGTTGCATCGGAAAGGCAATGTGATGAACCCCTTCCCCCAAATTCCACAACAGCAATCAATTCCATAAAATTCCCAATCCCTCCTCTCTAGAAACACTCGAATGGCGACTTCCTCACTTCCGGAGGACGAAGCGCCTGACCCCTCTCCCCCACCGCCACCGCCACCGCCACCGCTGGACAACGCCGCCGCCGCCTCCTTGGTGGACGCGTCCGAGGAGACCGCCGCCCAGAAGCTCCGGCTCCAAGTCGACGACCTGATCGCCAAAACCGACCAAGTAATCTTTCCCTCCCCCTCTTTCCCCAAAGTTCTCGCGTCCCATCTCTTCGAAATCGAATAAAGGTTGGGTCTTTGATCGCAGTTGGAGCAGAGAGTGAACGAGGTGGCGGAATTCTACGGGAGCAAGGAGAAGGCGAACAGTTCCAAGGGGATTTCGGGGGCTCCGAAGGAGAAGGAGAAGTTGATGGTCAGGAGCGGCAGCAGCAACAATATGAGCAGTCTCGGATGCGGCGGCGGCAGCGGCCGGAAGGAGGTCTACTGCTCGAAGAGGATGCAGGAGGTCATGCGGCAGTTCGGGACGATACTACGCCAGGCAAGTCCGGATCTTTCCTTAAAATTGTGAACTTTAGCTCCTTTATGTATTTCTCGGAGGAGGCACCGAAAAAACCCTACAAATAGTCTAGATGAGCATCCAGAATGGGGCCGGATATGGAGCATAGCGAAGCTCCGTAGAAGAAGTGACAATTTTTTTTTTAAATCCGTAGCTTGTGGCTATGAGGAGGAGAGGGTTGCGTTGAACAATCAAAAACCAACAAATAGACGAAGCTGAAATAAATTAAGGGCAATTTTCCTGTATTGGACTCGATAATTAAATAACTTTAAGGGCTCGTTTGGATCAAGTTTTTGGATTTCTAGGAATAGATTTTCAATTCCTTTCCCATGGGAAAGGAATTCAACATTCTCATACCCATGTTTGGTTAGGTTGGGAACAGGTAGTTCAAAATTTTAAATTTTTTTATTTTCATGTTTGGTTCACACATGGATAGGAATTTTAATTTATTTAGTTTTACTTTAATACCCTTTCACTAATTACATGATGATTCACATGTTTGGGATAGGAGTTGAAAATTTGAAAATAAAGAGAGGGTATAACCGTCCAAACAAAATAGTCAAACATCATTCATAGGAAAGCAAATCTATTCCCAAGGGGGGACTTGGGAATAACTTTCCCACATCCATGGGAATAGCTTTCTCACATAACCCCCTCCTATTCCCTCCTCATTCCCAATTCTAAACATATCAAACATGGGTAAGGAATTCAAATCCCATTCCCAAGCCTCAAAAACTTGAACCAAACGCCCCCTAAAAGATCATTGCAACTCTGGTGTTTTTGTGGGCGTTTTTGTGGGTGCTTTTGTAGGCTTCGGTGCAGCGGCGGGACTTTAACATGGTATCATGGTAGTCCTAATTCAACAGTTTATAATTGGTGTAACTGGCGTCAACTGAACTGTTGAGGGTATCTTGTCAATAGGATCCCAATCAAATTCAGAATTGTTTTCATTGTCAGTTTTTAACTCCTACTCGTTTCCTTGATATAACTAATCCTTTGCAATCTCTTGGTAAGGATTACAGCAATCACGAGAAGATCAGAAAAGTGCTGCGGGCTCTAACCAAGAACTGGAATCCAAAAGCCACAACAATTATTGAAGGAAACGATCTCACCACTATGTCCTTGGAAACACTGATGGGGAAGCTGATGACCCATGAACTTGATTTGCAAGAGATTTTAAGAAGAAAGTCATTTGTGTTTTCCAATAGGTATAATTTGTTCCATCAAATAGGGGAGGTCTATTTGTGGATTGTCCTTCACCGTTGAATATTGATTTCACGGCTGCCATATATACTCTCTGAGGTTTGTTATATAAAAATATAACCTGCTCTGATACCAATTGTAGGACCGTTGAGCACCTCTAGAGGGGGGGTGAATAGAATGTGTGTGTGCAGCGGAAAATAATCACCAATTAAAACTTTAAACTATGGCAGTGAAATAAGAGACAGTAAATATAATGCAGTAAGAGATAGAGAATTCAAACTCAGCGACACAGCGATATATACTGGTATCCCTCTGAGAGGACTAATCCAGTCTCGAGTACTCTTGCTCGATGTTAATCCACTATGGCACAAGCTTTAACTGAGAGCTTGCAGTCTCTTACAACACCGTGCTTGGTGACAAGTGCACGACCGACTTCACAACACCGTGCTTGGTGACGAGCGCACGACCAGCTCCACAACAAGAAAAGTTGCTGAACTTGGAACGACCTCTTTACAACTCTTGGAATACCAAAAGACTCTAAATCAACTCTGATATTACTGACTTTTGGCTAAGAGGTGTATAGGTATGATTTGAAAATCTTGGATCGTTTGAAAACACTTGAATAGTAGAGAAGAGAAGATGAAGAGTGAATGAATTATTTGAAATGAAAAGTTCTTCTCTATTTATAGGTGTTTTCTGGGACCGAACTCGGACAGAGTTCGGATGCAGATATCTCGTAAAGAGACGTTGCTCGCAGATTTGGAGGCAACAGAAGTTTGAATACAAACTGACCGAACTCGGACAGAGTTCGGTCCGAACTCGGGCCGAACTCGGTTATGAGTTCTGTTAGGAGATTTTCGAAATATTTTATCAAAAAATTATTTTCAAAGATATTTTGGAATATTTTGTAAAATGATATATGAGTGGTAATGGGTAGGCTTTTTAGAATGTAGACTGAGATAACCCTAAGCCAGTATTACCAAAACTGATTTTACAAAATAAATCCTAGACTCAATAAAATGTAAAATACAGAATAAAATATAAAATGAGTCATCTTCAGATTTGATGATGTTGATGCTTCGTTGATGCAGTACAACGTCCGTTGAAATTGATTTCATATATCCTGAAATGATTAGCAGCAGTTTGTATATTTTGTGTATTGACTTAAGTGCATGTTGATTATCGAAATCGGGTGTGACCATGGAATGAGCTAACAATATTCAGTAGTAAACCTCTCTCTCTCTCATGTTTCCAAACTATAGGCACCTTTCTCTTTTGTTGGATTCAGCCTTGTAGAACTTGTTCGGGATATTGGTCATACCGGCTGGTTTACCATTTTCGAAGGGGGACCGAAACGATATGACTGTCCGGTATGGAAATAAGAGGTCAAGATTCATATCGGTGGTATCTAGGCAAAACATGCTGATATATTGACCAAATTGGCTGATGTAACGAGTAACAACCAAAACGACCGATGTATCGGCCTAACTTGGTATGAGATTTTTCAATTAGTTTAAATCCGGTTTCAAAAAACTAGTTTAGAATGGGTGTGTTCCATTAGTAATTAGTATGCTTAGAATATGTATGTGCAGGTAGAGCCATATTCTTAATTAAACTAAAGACTAATTCTAATTCTAGTATGTTTGTACATTAATACTCCGAAATAGATGTCCTATATTAAGCGGATTATTGCCATATACCACCATGAGGTCATATCTCCCGATATGCCTGGTATATCGCCTAGTATCTTGTATGGCAACCCCCAAGCTGGTATGGGCCCGATATACAATATAAAGAACCTTGTAAAGCTGAGAGAAGAAAGTCAACAAGACCTATGAATATTGATTACCTTAGATTGATTCTGATATAGAAGCTTTTTGTTATAACCCACTGGTGTTCTTTCCTCTCATTGTTATTTTCTTGGAATTCTTTTACATGCCAAACAATTCTCATACATCTCCCTTCTTAGGGCCACATGTACACATGTTATCCATGATTTCATGTCGCCATTCTAAATGGTATGAATTGATTTATTAAAGCATGCACGTAAATTCATATAGTAGGCATTCAAAGAAAATATTGATATTCATACATGCATGGTCTAATAGGCCTGCAACCTAGACGAGCCAAGTCGAGCTCGGAATGTTCAAGCTCGTGCTATTTCTGCTGAAATTATCAAGCTGAGCTTCAAAATTGTTGAACCTTGAGCTTGACTTGGTTTGCACGCTTGTCTCAAGAAAAACCCCATTAGGTCGTTGGTGGACTTTTTTGTTGTTGTTGTTGTCAACATTAGAAATAGATTCTTTGCGAATTAAGCTTGTTCTCGAATAAAGCAGAGTGCATTGTACATGCTATGGAAAAGAAGAAAAAAAATCTTTTAAGGCCAAGCTTCTTATGTTCAACATGGCTTGTTAAGCAAATTGACCAATTGTGCTCATTTTCATGTTGGAGCTTGGCTTGTTAACGAAGACATTGTGAACTTTTATGATTGACATCGAGATGAACCAGTCACAATCTTTCTTGCTTATTGCAATATTCTTTACACCAATACTGTTACAGATTTTTTTCACCATTGAGAAGTATTAGATTTCATAAGTTAAATGGATCTCATTTGGAGAGGAATTGACTGCAACGCTTTGTTCCTTGACATATCTAGAGGTCAATAGAAAGCTTTTACAGAGAGTTCCTGCATAAAGCTCATAGTAAAGACGGCTTATGACGTACCGAGAAGACTTGATTCTCATAGTGCAACTTCTTATGAGTGCTGGTTATGGTTATGGATATTTTTAAGGGTAAACACAAATTAAATGTTGGGCTGAAGAAAGAGGCTTGCTACTTTGAATCTTTTCCTTCCTTCCTTTTCCAGTAAAATATAAAGGAGGATTGCTTGTGCCAAAATAGTGGAGAATCTTGACTTCTCTACCAAGAGGAATAACTTTCATTGGAAGAAGAGGACGATGTAAAAACTTACTTAAAAAAGAGAATAGCTAACAATGCGAAAAACATGGATATGGTAATTGAAAAGAGAAGAGAGAAATATTGACATTAAAACTTTCTATATTTAATTAGGATTATTTTCACCATTGGATCAATTTAAAATCAACGGTTTATAATTGGTGTAAGAATAAGACTCTTACACCGGGCAATTAAACCCGACTCAGAAGATTTGATTGATTAGGCAACAATTGAAAACCTAATCAAAATTGGATTAGGATTTGAGTCATATTCAACATAAACATGACATAAACCCATATCATAATTGTGTCTTGAATTTTTAATTTAGAGAATAAAGCTGTGCGTTGCAGATTTTTCATTGTGACCATAAGTTTCAAAATAAGATTGACGGTAAAATATAGTTTTTTTGTGTGTTGTACTTTCATATATGTCTAGGAGTAAACCTATAAGCAAAAATGGGTCTTGGTCCGTATTTGAAGCATAGTTTGTAGCATCGATCGATACGACCGATATCAATCCGATACCAACCAATACCGATACTGACCGATACCGACAATGGGGGTATCTTTCTAGTCAATTCGACAAAAAAAATTGAACGAAAAACCAATCAGCAAGGGAGACTATTATTTCATTCAATTTTAAAACTACTAATAAACAACACATAGAAACTTCAAATTATGCCTAAATGTATAAATTTTTTCTGAAATTTTAATAACTAATAATTATTTGCTTTCCAATACCAAAAATTCCAAAACTCCTGTTCGAAACCGTCGATACTGTCGATATCGCTGATCACGATACTCATAGGAAGGGTCCGATACTGCGAACCTTGATTTGAAGGTATGTATTGGACAAGATTGTTTCTGACAAGTGGACATATTTTCAATTGTTAGAGGTGGGCATGAAATTTTTGTGAACACTAAAAAATATGAGTAAACCCAATTGTGTAGTTGTAACACGACTTGATACATGTTTTATAATGGGAAGGTGTCTATAGACTACATTTTTCATGACAACATGAGGATTATCGAAAAACAGTAGTGAAATGTTGATTATAAACTTAGAATAACAGTTTACTATGACTTTGTTCATTTAGTTGGCTTGATGATGAGAACATGGTTTTTGTACTTCATTAAAAAAACGTGTTTTTTATGCATACATTTTTATGCAACCTTTACTGCCAACATACATTTTTATGCAACCTTTACTGCCAATAAGGATTGGTTTTGCTAGAGCTTGATGTGCTTCTGGCGATCTGTATTGATATAGTCTCATAAGTTCTGTTTTGGAGATATATCGTGCCTATAAAGTTTCTTACTAGGTGAATTATTTTCTGAATGTACATGTTTCCCTTTGTGTTCAGTTTGATACACTTGATAATGAACCAAACTCAACATAAGAATACTTCCTATACCATCTGACCATGTTATCTGACGTTAAGCTTCTATATTGGTACTAAATTCCTAGCTAATGTAGCTATAGGCATGAACGAGTTGTGCCAACAAATAAAAAACCAACAAATTAAATTAAGCGCCCTTCGCCCATATTGGAGTAAGATAAATAAATAACTTTCGATCCTCATAAGAAATTTGGAGTTTTGGTGCAGTGGTAGGGACTTAAATATGAACTGCTGATTTTAAACTGATGAAATTGTTAATAGGATCCAATTAGATTTAGAAAGTTTTAAAAGTCAATTTTTATTAGCTATCCTATTTAGTCGTAAATCTTTCTCTCCTGTTTCCAAATTATATGCTATTTTCTCTTTTTTGGATTCAGCCTTGTAGAGCCGCACTGTTCGGGATATTTGTCATACCGGCTAATATATCATTTTCGAAGGGGGACCAAACGGTATGGCTGACATGTATGGGAAAAAGAGTCACACCCATATTGGCTGTATCCAGACCCACTGATATATCGACCAAATCTTCCACATATCCACCTAACATTCGATTTTAAACCCGGTGACAACCACCTAGTTTAGAATACACATGTTCCATTAGCGTTTAGTGTGCTTAGAATGTCTTTGCAGGTAGAGCCTTATTCTAAAGTCTAATTCTAGTATATTGGTGCATTAATACTCTGAAACACGTCTTGTATTAAGTGAGTTAATATCCTAACCACCATGAGATTATATCTCCCGACCCGATATGTCCGGTATTTCACCCAGTTTGTGGTATGGCGACCCCCAAGCCGGTATGTGTTCGATATTTGATATCAAGAACCTTTTGTAGAGCTGGTAGAAGAAACTCTTAAGAGTCACTGATGTACATATGTGGGTGTCGGGGCACATGCCCCTATAGTAAATATGACCTAGCCTATAATATAACGTGTGCCTCCACCCATTGTGGTAAAAGAATTACCCATTTTAGAAAAAAAAAAACAAAGACTTGTTTGTCTTTGTCCCACTCAGTTTGATGAAAAAAATAAGCCAGTGTATCAAAAATCTTTTTCATTATTTGGTAGTAATATTAAATTTTATATAAGTGCCTCCATGGAAAATATTTCTGAATCTGTCCTGCTGATATAGAAGTTGTTTTGCTATAGCTCGTTGGTGTTTTTTCCTCTTAAAATTGTTGTTTTCTTGGAATTCTTTTACATGCCAAACAATTGTCATGCATCTCTCTTTCTAGGGCCACGTGTGCATATGTAATCCATGATTTCATGTTGCCATTCTAAATGAATATGAATTGAATTATGAATGCATGCATATAAAATTCATATAATGGACATTCAAAGAATATTGTGATATTCATAGGTGCATGTTCTATTAGGGCTGCAACCTAGACGAGCCAAGTCGAGCTTGGCATGCTCAAGCTTGGGCTGTTTTGCTGAATTTATCACACTTAGCTTGAGCCCGTACTTCAAGCTTCAACTTGGTTCGTGCTCGACTCATCTTGAGGTCGTTGGTGGACTTGTTTTCTTATCAATAGTAGAAATAGATGGTAAGCTTGTTCTCGAGTCAAGCTGAGTGCATTGTACGTGCAACGCAAAAGAAAGTTTTCTATAAGACTGTGATCGAGCTTGTTCATGAGCTTACTAGCCAAGTTTCCTATGTTCGACTTGGCTTTTTAAGCAAATCGAGCTCATTTTATGTTCGAGCTTGGCTTGTTAATGAAGACGACATGAGCTTATATGGTTACATTGAGATGAACCAGTCACAAGAGTGCTTACTTATTGCAATATTCTTCACATGGATAGTATTGCTGACTTTTTCACCATTGAGTAGTATATTTCATTAGTTATACCATTTGGAGAGGAATGGGCTGCAATGCGTTTGCTCATTGACATATCTATAGGTCAATGTGAGGTTAGAAACCTTTCACAGAGAATTCCTGCATTAGTTCACAGTAAAGAGTGCTTATGACACACCGAGAAGACTGAATTCTCATAGTGCAACTTTTTATGAGTGCTGGTTATGATTATGGATTTTAAGGTAAAACATTTTAAATGTTGGGTAAAAAAGATAAAGGAGGGTTGTTTGTGCCAAAACACCGGAGGATCCTTACTTCTGTACCGATAGGAAAATCTATCACCGCAAGAAGAGGAAGATATAAAACTTACTTAAGAAAGAGAATAACTAACAAGTAAAAAAGCACGGATATGGTAGTTGAAAAGAGAATAGAGCAATATTGACATTAAAATTTTCTTTATTTAATTAGGATCCCATTCACCTTCGGATCAATTTGAAATCAACGGATTTATAGTTGGTGTGAGAATACAAATTTTACACTGGAGCAATTAAACATGACTCATAAGATTTGATTAGCTAGACGACAATTCAAAACCCTACCAATTTGGATTAAGATTTGAGTCATAGTCGTGGTTTGATTTCTTATTAGAGGATAAAGGTGCGTACTAGACTATATTTTTCACCATGACCATAAGTTTGAAGTAAGATTGACAGTTTAGTGTAGTTTAGGAGTAAACCCATATACAAATTGAGTCTTGCTATGTATTTGAAGCATAATTCGCAGTGTCGACCGATAATGATACATATCGATTGTATCGTATCGGTTTTGGCATGTCCCAATCCGATACCGATCACTATTGATATTGGTCGATACTAATGTTGGGGGCCTCTTTTCGGTCAATTCGATAGAAAAAAATTGAAAGAAAAAGATAGGAGTATGAAAAATAGTGTCAATAAACATTAACCAGTAGTATCTATTGCAAGTAAACGATTTAGTAATGTTGAGTATTATTCCATTTAAAACTAATAAGAAACAACATATAATATATAAAATTATGTCTAAATGTATCAAATATTTGTCTAGTTTTTAAAAATATTATTATCAGTATTGGCTTTCCGAACGAAGAACTTGATACCAGGGCCGGCCCTGAGCAGATGGGGCCCCAGGCGAAAGTTTCAAAATGGGCCCCCATACATAATGTAAAAAAAAGTATAAATAAAACAAAAAAATTATTGTAGCCAAGATTTGAGCCAAAGACCTCTTAAATACAAGTCTAGCATTATAACCACTACAGCACAATGTTTTTTTGTTAAAAAAAGCACATGATATATATTAGTTCTATTGGAGATAGTTCCATGTTGGTGCCCCCTTTTGTCAGGGGGCCCTTGGCCGTCGCCCGGCCTGCCCTGGGCCCGGGCCGCCCCTGCTTGATACTCCAAACCGAAACAACCAAAAATATCGGAACCACCGAATACAGATACTCATAGAAAGGGTTCGAAGCGAATTCCGATACCGATAGTGCGAAGCTTAGTTTGAAAGTATGATGGTATGTGTTGAACTTAGATTGTTTTCGATGACATGTTAAGTGGAGATATATTTCCGATAGTTAAAAGGTGGGCATGAGATTTTTGTGAATACTAAATCATATGAATAAACCCGTTTGTGTAAATTGTATCATGATACATGTTTCATAGTGAGTGGGTGTCTATAGGCTACATTTTTCATGACAACATAAGGATTTATCCAAGAGTACTAGTGAAATGTTGATTTTAAACTTGGTAACCATGTAGTATGACTTTGTTCATTTATTTGGCTTGATGATGACAACATGGTTTTTATGTCTCAACAAACATTTCTTACGTAAGCTTTCATGCAATGTATACTGCCAATTTTGGGATTGATTTTGCCAAAGTTTGATATGTTTTGAGCGACTATTGGTATCGCCTGATAAGTCTTGTTTTAGAGCTACATGATGCGTATAAAGTGGCTTACTAGGTGAATTGTTTTCTGAAAGTACATGTTCCCCTTTGTGTTCAATTTGATAGACGTAAGAATTGCTTCCTATACCATCTGGCCATGCTGCCAAAGCAATTTTGGTTATCTTCTGATCTTTCTACTGGGAAGTTGAGTTAATCCTTCATTAGTTGTCAACTATCACATTATTTTTTTCTGCAATATACAATGTACTTAGATTTAATTTATCAATTGCCTGCTAATTAGGATTTAGCATGACAAGTTTGGTATAATGCAAACAGTTGACACATATTAGTACAAAATGGTAAACAAGTAATTTAAGCATTATACAACTGCTCAACTGTTAACAAGGACAAGTTAAACATTTCTTGTATGATATGTTTGAAATGATTTGACAATAATGGACAGGAATATTTGAACTTTAAAATTGATGCTTATAACTTATATTATTCTGAAACATTATCAGATACTTATGGGATATGCACACAAGTCTTTATGAACATGAGAAACAGACGTGATATTTCCCAATTTGAACTCCTAGTATAAGATATAATTTTGTGTAGGTCTCAACATAAAATAAAATTTTACTAGACCAGATAATCACAAACCAAAATATGGATAAAAGCGACTATGTTGTGAAAAGCGCGCTTAAGCGAGATTTAGAATTAGGACGCCTCGCTTAATGATTTTTCGTCCCAGAAAAGCGATCATCGCTTGAGCGCGCTTAGGCGTCGCTTAGTAGCGCCTCGCCTCGCCTTAGGCGCCTCGCTTAACTTTTTTTTTTTTTTTTAAATTGAACCGAATCTTTTGTTATTTACATAGTTGGATAGTTAGCAAACTTTAAGTAGGAACTTTAGAGACAACTTTTTTATGTTTGATGGTATTTTGATGACTATGTTACTATGTAGTATGTATGCAATGTGTGGCTTGTAGTTTGCATTTTGATTCTAGTATTTATATTGTTACTTTGCTTGATTGATAATTGGTATTGTTATTCATGCATATATTAGTAGGACTGCATGAAAAAATATTGAAATTTATGTGTATATACTATATAGAGTATTTTACATGTAGGAGCAAAAAAAAAGTGAGGCGCTAACTAAGCGCCATTAAGCGAGGCGACAACCTCATCGCCTCGCCTCGCCTCACGCTTAATACAACATAGAGCGAGAAATAGAAGGTGATGGAAAAATAAAGGATATATGGATTTAACATGCTTCACCCAACCCTGGTTACCTCCGTGTTTAAATGCCATCAAAAGATTTTTGCTATGCAGAAGAAAAGAATATACAAAGCTGTAGAGGAAATAGTGACCTCCAATTCACTCACCAAAACTCGTGCAGCTCAAAGCTTTAACCCCAAATAATTACATTATGCACTCATCATACCCTCAAAGACTCCCCGGTGTTGTCGCCGCCGTGACCTTGAAGGTGACACTCCTCACTTGAAGGGAAGCTTGGTTGCCTGCTGCGGCATTGGAATACTTGTTGCTGCCTCATATTGGAAGAACTCTCAATTTAATCGCTCATCTGAAGGAAATGTGCGTCAACTGTTTTGATATCTTACGTAGTTATTCCAGGGCACACCAAATCTATGACGTAACTGAGTCATTGTGGCTGTACTTTTCGCTGTTGTGTCATTATTTACGTTTGTGCTTCACTTTGTTCCTCTGATCCAAGATATGTAGATAAGAGTTTCCATTCTTAAAAAAATGCAAACAAGAATGTCTCAACAAACCAAAGCACCAATAGTTGTCACTGTCAACTGCTTGCTTTCAGTATATGAAACTTGTGTAATGTGTTTAAAACTTTAAATCGAGTGATAACGTTAGTTCAGTCTCTCTTTTTTCTGCAATAGTGCAATAATGTTATTGCCAATAGAAAGGTTTGAAGAGATACAATCTCGGGCATCTTTTTTTAACTAATATGTACTAACTTTTTTGATGGAATATGCATATCTCCAGCTCTCGCAACACAAATGGGCTTGGCCATTCATGCAACCTGTAGATGTTGAAGGTCTCCATCTCGATGATTATTATGAGGTACGTGTTTTTTCCTCGGAAGTTCAGTGTTTGCTTTGTAGATATATATTGCACCCGAAGTTGAAATTTTTCATGAGAATTGTGGCCTAAAAGAACTTGGATTGAAGCTGTAAAGAAGGATATGTTTTTTTGTTAAGGATACAGAGACATGGCCCTTAAATAGAGCTTAATGGCATAAAAGGATTTGAATAGCTGACCCAATTTTTTGTGGATAAAAGGCTTTGTTGTTGTCGTTGTTGTGTTAATTAATGCACATGGTATCCAAAGTGGAATGCCTACATGATTGAGAATCTTTATGAGCTACAACATAAATTTCTGTTGTCTACATCTTTGTTACGTCTTTGTAAATGTTTTTGTTTTGGTTGCTTTGGTTTATCTAATGTAGTATATTTAATTCGTGTACGGTACATCACCGTTTCCTTATTTATGGAACCTTTTTGCACTCCTAGCTTCTGCCTTGACTCATCCTACTGTCAGAATACCCAGCGTGAGTTGCTACAAGCTTTCAGAATATTGTATATGAATCATTTCTTTGCCTAATTTTCGTTTGGATGCAAAACTATGCTTAGGTTTTGGTCCGAATCTTATCTTTCTCCTTTATTCTTCTATATAATATAGTAGTGTCATGAGTATCATAAACTGGGTAATTGTCATGTCAGTTCGTCATCACCATTACTCAAGCCTTTTCCTAATAAACTATGGGTGGAGTAGAATAACTCAAATATTGAAAAGCTCCACAGAAGATCTGACCTACGTTTTACATACTGCCATATGAATCCTACATATAAGTATAAATTGCTGGCAAGTTCTTTTCTTCGGCAACCATGGGAAGTGAAATTTGCTCGTAGAACCTTGCTAGAGCAGTTGGCAGGTAAAAAAGGCAAATGAGACAAAGGATGAGATGCTCTTTCTTATCCCCTAGACTATGAAATAGTCTAGGCATAGAGAAAAAGGAAAGAAGATTTGGTATTAGGAACTGCATGCTCCTAGGTGTATGGGTGCAATATAACAGAAAGAGCCAAAGCAAATTACATTCTTAGTAAATTGGCCTGCTTAAAAGTGTATTCAGCTTGGATACAACTCATATGAGCATAATGTGAATTTTAACTGACCAATGTGTTCGTTAGGATTTTCAGACTAGTCATCCAAGAAATTTATGCTAATTTTTCATATTCTTCTAGAATTTTTAGTTTCTCACAAGACAACATGTAGGTATTTCACTTATCGGATCAAATAGTTATATTCTTTGTTTATTTTTGATGCAAGCTAGGTTATAAAGAGGCCCATGGATTTCACTACAATCCGAGACCAGATGGAAGCCAATCTATACAAGCATGTCAGGGAAATTTATGCTGATGTCAGATTAGTTTTTACAAATGCCATGACATACAATGAAGACAAAAGTGATGTCCATGTAATGGCTAAAACCTTGCTGGAAAAGTTTGAGGAGAAGTGGCTGCAACTATTACCCAAAGTCATTGAAGCGGTAAAAATTCTCATCCTTGCTGTATCACCTATCCGTCTCCTGCACCATGTTGTACTACAACCATAAAACATGACTATTTCACCTTTGTTTCCGGCTTCGGTTCAAGGTCGTCGCTTAGCACGACGGCTAAGCTTGGCACTTGCATCTTGAGTATGAGTGTTTGAGCCTTGGAGACAGGGGGTAAGGCTGTGTACATCTTGGGTTTCCTTAGGCTCTGCATTAGCACGAGTCTTGTGACACTAGGACGCCCCATGACACTAGAACGCCCCTTTTTTCTTGCTTCGATTCATAATTTTTTTTCCTTTCACTAATTATGTCACGTATACCGTGTTAATTTTTTGTTCTGGTCAGGAAACAAGACAAAAAGAGGAGGAGGCTCAAGCCCTGGCAAAAAGGCAGATGGCTCAAGAGGCTGCTATGGCAAAAATGGCTAGAGACACGAACAATGAGGTCATATTTTCACAACCATCTTATCCATTTGAGCTTGAAATATGAAAGTATTTAGTTACCGCTTGGTTCAGACATATGATCAAGAACTAATTTCCTTGTCCCCACCCGAGCAATTCTTGAACTCAATAATCTTACTGATTAAGGTTTCCTATGTTTGCAGATGTAATTAATTCTCATGATTTACTATATTTCCTTCAAGTATTAAAATTGTTTGTGGTTATAATGATGATGCTATATTAAATATGGATTCCCCACTTGGAACGTTTCTTATTGGAAAACCTTGCAATTAACATTGAAAGAGTTTCAACTGTTTCTGTTGGTTGTTTTTTGTGTCGCAAGGAATTTTGAACTCGTGCAACTTCTATTCTGTTAGTAATTGGAAGATTTGTAACGATCTCTATGATATTCATCAGTCAATCACCAGTTACCTGAGTAACAAAGAGAGGAAGTATGAAGTACAAAGTACTTTCATGTACTAGGGATGTAATGGATTGTAGGCTATATTACACGGGCTCAAATATGATATGCCACATTACAAACATGACACCAATGTTGGTGTGTAGTGGTCTATTTTGGAGTGGCTGTTCGTGTCTGGAGTGTCTATATGGACATGGCACCAACTCGAGTGTTCGTTCTTCCTAGCTTATAGGGTTGGGGAGGGTGGATTATAACTTACTGGATGCATGTCTTAGATTACATCAAACATGTCGTATATGTTTACAGCGTGCGATTTGCAGTTCACTAGTGGTTTTTAGGCTTGGTAAGGCGTGCTAAAACCCTTAATAGCTCTGTATTTTGTCCTGGTTGAGCCTAATTTATTTTCCTGGTTTGACGAAACCAAACATGGCCTTTATATGTCATACTATGGAGCTTCACCCCTATGATAGAGTTGTAAATGTCGAAACCAAAACCCATTCCAAATCCATTTCGGATGACTTCAATATCCTGAACTTAGGTTAACAAGTGTAATATTCATGCCCAAGACAGGATTTTTTTTTCTTTCTAGCTAATGTGTAGCCATTCGGCCAGTCAAGCCCTTTGACAGCCCCTACTAGAAAATCTATGAAAAAAGTTCTTTCTATTCTTACTTATTAGTTCAGTAGGTTGATTAGTGATGAGCAAATGAAACATCTTGATACAAGTTGATCAGACATTAGATTCGCTACTGATATCTTTGCAGAAACCTCCCTTCCCTTGGCCAAAATCACTTGCCTACACTTCTTGAATGTGTAGCCCTCTTCATTGGTTCTTTCCGCTCATTGTTTTCTTCCGTTCTTGTTCTCGCATTTCTTTTTCTTTGACTGGTGTTAGATTTGAAGAATATTATTTCATGTTGGAATATGACAGGGAGAACTAGGGTTTGGAGATTTCGTGTTTTGAGAGTCAGTTGGATCTCTTGGATCTCAATTCTTTATATCAGATCTTGGCAGGGATCGTTATCAGGACTTAGCCTAGCCCACTTTCAATTTGGTCCCCAATTGGAAAAGAAACCGAAACCCCATAATAGTTCAGCTTAAACTTTAACTGGTGGAATCATACTAGGATTAAGCATTTTTTTCTGAACCCACATTTTGTGGCCCGTTTGTATCAAGAAGACAGTGAATCATGAAACTTGGTATACAGATAAATTTTGGTCCTCAAGGTCTAGTTTGCAGCTTGCACAACGTCATTCCATTGGGGGTGAAGTTAAGATATTGAAACCAATCAACCATAACATAGTTCTTCCTTCCACTTCTTATAGACAAAGATAGGGAGACATGAGAAGCATAGACAAAGGCTGACACAACACACATATATGATCATCATCTCCCCTATATCTCGTTTCTCATAGATTTTGAAGTTCTCATCTCTACACCCATATCATATTGTGTCCGAATCTTGTCCAAAGTCGTGCTTTATAGATCTCTGTACCCAAAAAAAGGAAGTTGATTAGCTTTATTTGACCTGCTTCTGCTGAAAAGACATCCTGATCCTTTAGAGCTTAGGTTTCTATCTTCTTTTTCTTTTTCTTTTTCTTTTTCTTTTTCTTTTTCTAATACCTCTCTTCTGCTTTGTTTTTCTATTTTCAGTTAACTGAGCTCAATTTGCATCTGGATGAACTTAAAGAATTGGTGGTCCAGAAATGCAGGTATGCCATTGATATAAAGTAGAAATTTGTTGATTGTTTCACAGTTAAAGCATTGATCGGAACACAACCTGTAATATCATCTAAGTTGTCAACTCAAGATACGTATCGTGTACCAATTTGATAGGGCATCGTATCATGTATCTTATGATACACTTATCTTAGGAGTAGTCTATAATTCTTAAGAGATATAGGAACATTATTAATTATAATTTTATCATTAAATTTTGTGCGTTGCATTTTTATAGGTTATCTAGTTCTGGAATCCAGTTTTTTAAGTATACATTAGGTGACTAAAGTAAAAAAAAAAAGACGAATACTATTCATCACCCTATAGATATGGTATCGGATCAACCGCTATGTGACGGAATTTTAGTATTTCATGTTGTATTACGTATCCTCTCTCATAAGATAATAACAACAGACAATATCATATTATCAATTTGAGTACTCTTTGACTTAATGATATTTGTTAGTGTTAGAGAGGACATTGCCCATGAGGGAGCTAAATAGAAGAAAATGATCAACCAACCGACCCAAAAAAAATTGGGATAAAGGTTTTGTTGTTTTTGTTGTTGTTGTTGGGATACATAGCGACTATAGAACGATAAACTGCAGATAATAAATAACATACTAAATTGTTGAAGATGGGGCAAAGTTAAAATGATTATGTTCCATATTGCTAGTAGGATCCATAAATCTCAAGATAAACTGGATGTACATTTGATTGACAAAGAAGAGGTTAAGCAAATTATGACAAGGGATGATCGGGTAGGTTTCTTCTTTTGTCCTCTTTCAAAAGAATAGTTTTGTCTTTGTCCCTGTTGTAATTTAAAGTTTCATAATTCCCTTTTTGTCTTTTATATTCTAACATAATGGTTTTGTTTTACCTAAATTCCCAAAATAAGTTCAGTTTTAATGAAGCATACATTTCATTTTTCTTTTTGGTTACATGTATCATCCATTTCCAGTATCACTTGAACTGGACATAAGTTATTGTTTGTGAATGGAAAATGACTGCTGTAAGGATGTTGTTATACAATTAGATTTCATAATTGCTTTGTTTTGATTCCACTTGTTTTTATGAATTAATCCTGCTAGTAGTGCTATAGTTTTGTTTGTTGGCATGCAAAGGGCATGTTCTTGCATTACAGATACCATGATTGCTGTTTCTTATATCAATTTACAATTTGCAATATTCTGCATTGTTTTGTGATTAGACAGTGTTCTTTTCATAGATTGTCTTATATTTGGTAATTGTGACTTGACAGTAGTTATTCCTTGGACTGCTGAACACAATTGTCATACATCGACACGGATATGGGGTTTTTGACATGGCAGGTCTCTCTAATGTTATGGCACGTATACAAGGATATATGTGTACCTCTGCCGATATACCCATCCAACATGAAGGTTTTCCTGTTTTTATATTGAAGAACTTAGTGAGTAAAAAGATGCACAGATTGATTCAATTGTTCAGTCGTATTTTATATCACTTCACTTATGCAGATTTTGTAAGTATATAAAGGTGGGTTTCCAGTCAAATGTTGGACATAGATAGAGAAAATGATTTAGGGAGTAATCTCCTACTTACGGTAGAATTAATAATTAATCTAAAGAGCTGATCTGACATTTTTGTATTAGGTATGGACATTGTTATAACTATATGCAGTAATAATTAGTTTCTGCACTCAATACACAGATGTTTATATAGCTGTTGATATTGAGGCATGAGCATATGCAGTAGGGCCATAAACCAAAATCCCATTCTATAAAAGTCGTCTTTAAGGTGTCACAGATTCATTGGTGTATGAAATGCCTATTGTTTAAACATATTTTGGTCATCGATGTGCCAACTTGTACACTCTCTCGTACCTTTTGTGCTAAATTAGATCTTACATCTGATGTCTTATAGATATTCTTCCTTTCACATTGCTTTCCTCAATAGCCTTTCACATTGCTTTCCTCAATAGCTTAGTTTAGAAGCTTCAAAGTAAAAGGGTTGATACACTCAATTAAGGTTGGCTAATAGATGGTAGTTAATTTTCGTTGTGAATCATTTACAAATTTACTTTCTGATGCTAAGGTAATTTCCATTGGCAGTTGCATAAAGTTTATGCATTACTAACTTTGGAAAGAAATTATAGGAAAATGTCAGCAGAGGAGAAAAGAAAACTAGGTGTGGGGCTTAGCACGTTAACGCCTGAAGATCTTAACAAGGCCCTGGAGATTATTGCACAAGATAATCCAAGTTTCAAGGCTACAGCAGAAGTGGTAGACCTTGATATGGATGCACAGGTCAGTTCATTATTGCTGTTGTAATTATTTTCTTAATTAGGGTGCCATCTTCATTGAGAAGCCTCAAGCTACTTGAAGAGGGTTGGAAACATCCTCTCTATAGATGATATGCTAAGGCTACCACATTTTGATCCTCCCTGCACCTTGTATTATTGGAAAGCCTCATGGTGCATCGGAGTGCCCTTTTCAAGTCATCACACTTAATAATAAGCAAATGCTCGTAAAAATTGTTTATTATATGAAGTAATATCAGCGTTAAGTCACTGCATAAAATACCTACCTGTTTTTACTCGACTCATGTGACTCGGAAATTTGTGCGTTACCCTATTAATATTATTCTCTATTTTTGGAATTAAAAATAAAGGGATGTAGATAAATGGAATGATAGAAAGAGAACAAAAATATCAACGGTACATGATTCAAATGTGTATAGTCTATGAATCACCTCATAAAATGTAGTGCGATAAAGCATTTAATATTGAGAAAAATAACAATAACGGTGCCTCAGGTTAATACAAGCTGGGTAGATTGACTCAAAAACAATTTTTTGTGTGGAACTCTATTGCAGTTCATGCCTAACCGCCTGACCATTAACAGAGAAGCTATGTGAACGACAAAACATGTGACTACGTAGGATTCCATTGAAAATGAATCCTAATCATTCATCGAGTGGGATAGCGGAACAAATCAAGAACAAATTGATTTACTCTTCAGAGGTTGTGGATTGACCTGAATGAAATAGTAAAGAGTCGATATTCGTTCGCAAAACCCTTTTTTGTTTTATTGAATTTTACAATATCGTCTTGCTTGATTCCTTAGGAGTAAAAAAGACAGCAACGTTATCTATATACATAAATATAGACAACTAGATATACAGTTTACCATGTCAAAAAATCAATATCAAATAAATCCCTTTACTTAGTTTAGTGTATTATTTATTAAATTAAATACATGTGTATCCGTAATATTGTTGGAAAACTTCTTTGTTTTTTGCTTTTCTTCTGTAATTGCTGGAGGTAATTAAGTTCCGCTAGTTGTCTAACAATAAAGCATTCATTCTCCACTGTTTATAGAGCGAAACTACGCTGTGGAGACTAAAATTCTTTGTAAAGGGTGCTTTGGAGCTTCAAGCCAAAAATTCTGCAAGCAAGGCTGATGATGTGTTGAAGCGCAAGGTGATATACAATGCTTTGGCCAAGACTGGGAAAAGAACCAAAACACTTGTTAGTCGTCTTCGTTGAGTACCATATGTAATTTGGAGCTTTATTTCTCGTAGAAAGATCTCTGAAGTATTTTGAGGAAATTTGTATATAGAACTGCAAATGATTGTTTACTAGGGGGTGCTTGTAATTGCAGTGGCTACTCGATCAAGAAAATGTGGAACGTATGTGAGTGTCGGTGATATTTCCTGCCCAATCATTTCAATTTCAACTTCACTAAAATATAACTGAGCAGCTCTTTTTCTTTTCTTTTAGAAGGACCGGTGCATTCGACACAGTATAGAAATTATGGTTTTAGACCAAGGTATGACTTTGTATACTCGTCATTACGAAGCCTGAAAGAATAGGCCAAAAAGCTGTATAACCAAGGGTAACACACAAAGTTAAGGATAAACACCTAAACTCTTATTTCTTCTTCCTCCTCTTGCAACATCTTTCTCTTTTCAATACACAATTATTGGTTGTTTCGAATTTCATTATATGGGGTTTGGAAGCTTCAAAAATTATGACAGTCGGACTAGAGGCAATGAAAGGATTTGGAAGCTTTAGAAATTTTGACAGTTGGTTTAGAGATGACAAAAGATTGTCAGAATTTTGATAGTCCTAATTGTACAGTTATGACAGCTAAAATTCAGCCAGCCCTAGGAACTTAGGTTTTGACAGTCCTAACTGTAGTTAGGGTGCGAAAGACACAATGGGGTTGCGCAGGGCTGTGGTTCCGTGGGGAAGCTGCTCCTGCAGGACTTCGTGTGCTTCATGGGCGTAAACGTCCACTTAGTGGGGGTTATTGGTGTAATCGTCGACTTAATGGGAGTTACTTTCCATATTTACTGTCTATTATAGGGGGCTTTTAGGGGGGTTGTCTTTTGAATATAATCTCTAGTCTTTTTTTCTTTTTGAGTTAAGAGGCTTAGAGAAGATAGTCTATGAGAGGAGAGTTAGCAGCAGTCTTCTGAAGCCAGAAGTTCTATTCGTGCTGTCCGTACAAGGGTAACGAATTATGAGTGTTTCAGAAGTTCATCTCTTTGAACTTGATGGTTTATGGGAGCATATTCGACGGAAAATGATCGAATGTTGTTATGAGCAACGGTGATGTTCATCACCCCAGTAGTGCTGATTTCATCTCCGTGTTTCTTCTTGTAGTAGCAACCGAATTGAAAACAAATTTATAGATTGCATTTTCAGTATCTTGTAATCTTTATTTTCTTTCATAAACTTGTAATTGTTGTAATATTTGTGCTTTGTGCGAGTTCCTATAACAAAAGCACTAACAGTCTCCGACAAGCCAGCAGCTCGATAGGTCAAGCTGTACTAGATTGGTGAACTATGAAATTTTGAAGTTCGTTACTTAAGGATGGTTGCTTAGTTAAAGATACGAGCATGACACGATACCTATACGGAGCTCAACATTGGATCCGAGCATGACACGATACCGATACGGAGCTCAACATTGGATCGCATGGATTTTGGAGCATCCTGTAACCATGTGATCGTGTCATATATGTAAGCATGTACCTATGTCCGACACGAACACGACACTGACTTTGGAGTGTGACTATGTCTTGTATTAATTAGTTCCTTCGGCGGAGACTGCCATCATCGTACTATCAAAATGAGGTCGGCTGTGGAGTACGAAAAATGCTGAATTGACGAAGTTTTCTAGAGATGGATCATGGACCTAAGATGCAACCTAGCCCACCCAAACAAAAATTTATTATTTTTCATTATTTTTCTTGTTTTTTTCGTTTTTAAATATGATTCGGTTAATATCAGCCCACTCCACTTCAATCGAATCCAGTAGACCACTATTCGAATTTCTGGTTCCGCCCCTTCCAACAATGCATTTCATTGCTATTCTATTGCGTTAAATTAAGCAAAGCCAAATTACAGACTGATATATCACTTGAACTAAAAAAACAATGATCACATTGAAATATTATAGAATTTTGATATGTATACATATCGATATAAATGGTTAGATTATACTTAGTCGATGCTACTTTAAATCCTACTTTTGTTCTATAGGTACATATGCCCCCATCTTTGTTGGATAAAATGGCTACACTTTTGTTATGGAAAGAGAGAGGTTTATTAACTAATTCATTCTAATACGATCTTTATCTACTTTATTGTATTGCTTCAATAACTAGAAGTTGGAGGCCTCTTTTGGTTCGTGGAAAGAAAAGGAAAGGAAATCAATTTCTTAGGTATTTTTTTTTCTTTTTAGAAATTACAGTTTTCATCCATTTTTTCGGTATTTGGAAATATCAAAAAAATTGGAAGAAAAAATAAATACTTAAAGATGGAAAAGTGAATCCATGCTTGGATGGATGGAATTATTTTTTTCTCCTAATTTTCTTTCCGTTAAGAATCACTTTTTTTTTTTACTCTTTAACTCCTTTTGCATCCAAACATAGAAAAGTAATAAATTTTCTTTCACAGTCTCATGATTTCGTGAACCAAACGAGGCCGTGTATAGACCAACTATTTCATAGGCCGAAGGTAGAGGTGTTAATTGGGCCGGACGGACCGGGATGATCTGATCCGGAGCTGTAGTTGACCAATTTTAACTAGGTCCAGGTTGGCCAGTCCAGTGCAGTCCGGTCTTGAGCTGCGGACCGGTCCGGACCAGGTTAGAGACGAAAAATCCAAACCCACTTCGACCCAGAATTCGGTATGAGCTGGTCCGGGCTAGACCGAGTTAGGTCTGCTGGTTCGAGTACATGCTGGACTCGTTCTGGAGTTTTGGTCCCTAGCACAATCTGGACCGGTCTGCAACTCTAGACCGGGCTACCGAGCTGGAACGGCATGACCCAGACCGGCCAAAATTGGTTTAAAAAGAAAGAAAAAGGAAAAAAAAAAAAAAAAAGGTGATCTAAAGCCAACCACTCAAACTTCCAGTTCTTTCTCCTCCTCATCCTAATTCTTATTCAGTTTTTTTTTTAATAATTGAGACTTAATTGCTATTTGATTATATATTTAATATTATTCTTGTTTAAAATTATTTCAAATATTATATTAAAGTCCGATAAATTTGATGGACCCAATCCAATTCGATCCTCCGGACTTTGTCTTGAACTTCATATGTTGACCCCGAGGTCGGATCGATATTGGACTCGAACTAGACTTATGATTTATCGAATTAAACTCGAATTGACCTCAAGTGCGATCCAACCCGCTAGAGTTGCACCTCCAGCACCAGGCTCTCCTCAGTGCTTCAACAACAGATGACTCTGATTGCAACATCGAAAAATGTGCTCCAGACAAGGAGGTCTTTTAGTTAGTTGCTACTACATTCTCATAGGTGGAACAAATAGTAGCAGCATCAAGCAATATATTTATTATTCAAGTGTTTCACTGATAGATTGTTAGTGTTGTAGTTGTAGGTTATCAGCAATTAGTATATGCTACTTGATTGTCGCTATACTGTTGGGGTTGAGCATTCAGGTTTCACAAGTTTTCATCGCGATACAAATGGATTAGAATTTAGTCCCACATCGGATAATAATTATAGTTAGAGGATAAGGAATGATGGGCATATGGGATTGTCCATGGACTTGGTCTTTTCAGTCGACATGTAAGGTCCAACTATCATATCTCATAGATCAACTATATCGTTTTGCAATACATTCTATTTTGAGTGCATTTATTTCGTCATGTACGATGTATCTATAAAGTGAGTACATCAAGTCGGTATAAAGTATGTCCGGACTTGATATGAGACTCACGAGCCAGCTGCATCAGGTCCAAAATTTGAGGATACCAAATTTTTTTTATACTATTTAATATATATAAGTTCAATTCTGAACAAAAGTCTAATAGACTCATTATAATTCTTTTAGTCGGTGTAAGTTTTTTTTTTTTTGTTACAGAATATGTAAATATCATATACTGAACAAGAGGTAAGTCATTTAGTCGGACTAAAGGAAAAAAAGTAGCTGAGAAAGTTTGATTATGCAAACTTAATCATTATTTTTGTCTCCAAAACAAGGAGACTATATATTTAAGTGATTATTTAAAGCCTTTGAGAAAACTTGGTTGGCCTAAGATTTTATTTTTCTTTTCCTTATTATTATCATTAACTATCACAAACATTGTTAACTTTCTTTTTATTTACTTGTCTGGAATATCAGTTTTTTTTTTCCGAACATCTTCAATTTTATTAGTATTTCGTTATGACATTATTTTGGATATTATATTATTTTTGTAGTGTTATATTTTTTGAATTTTGTGTAGATAATATTGTTGTACCATGGTCGATGAAAAGAAGAAAAAAATTTATATGAACATAAATTTTGAGGGCAACATTTTTAGAGTTCATCTTATGTCTCCAAATATAAGGTCCGACGTTCTATATAAGCAGTACATTTTATGGACAACTCGATCCTTGTAATACAATTTTTCTGTTGTGCAAGTTCTTTAGAGATGATACAATTTATGTTGTTTTGTTTATGGGTTTTCAGTCAGTCATGTCAAACTATTTACATTTTCAAACTCTTAGTTGTCACATGTCTTATTAGAACACCACGATGTTATCGTGTTTATTTTGGGTCAAGACTGAAAAATCTCAAAAAATGTGTGATGCTCAAATTAAAAGGAGTGAGATTTTCGTTTGCAGAATGTTATTTGATAAATGTTTCAAAACAACAATAATATTCTTTCAAAACAAAGAAGAAAGGTTGGACTGGTTACGTCGAGAAGGATACTGCCGGACAAACTAAAATAAAACAACAACATTGATTTTATTAATAGATGACGTAAAAGGTCATATAACTATGAATATATATAGGAAGAACGGGTCCATATCCATACAGGATATAGGAAACTGAATCCGCCTAAATCTATTTAATCTTAACAAAATATATACTCTGTCGAGGTTCACACTATTAAATCTTCAAAGTGATTCTATCATAGATTCTAAATACACTTCTACCGAACTCGAGTGGCTCTTGTTGTTACCGAGGAGAGGTATAAGACCCTGGTTGGGTGGCGGAAGATCAGTAAATCGAGCCACGAGGACGTATTATTCCTTCCATTTATTTGGTGGGAGTTGGAGTACAGTGGGCCCAACAGACATACAATACAGCGTGCACAAAGTCCCGTGCGTATCGTCGGGTATCTTAAAAAAAAACACACTTTTTGATATTGCCTGTTTTTGATTTCCGATGAGTAGAGAACATGAGAAACATTAAGGCAGAATCAAGCAAAGCAATTGACATCTATAGGGAAAATATAAACTTCACTGGAGATCTCAAATATGTATAGAAGTATTCTTGATATGACAACGGCAGTAAACTTACTAACCAGTTATTTGGATATGACAAATAGCGGTAAGAGTTATCAACTATCATCTATGTTGTATGGACACAGAAAAATAGTGTATGTATCAGTATTATGTCTATTCCCACATCCGAGTTCGTATTCGTGCGACATAAGTGACTACCTCCTTTTAAATGTCCATATCATGTACCAGTATCGCGTCCCTATTTATATCTGTGTCCGTACTATCTATGTGGGTTAGACAAAGACTTTGTTAAGGTTAACTCCTAGCATTATGTTCTTCTCTTCAGCCAGCAGTTTATGTGGCAGAGAGCGCTATAAGCTCATGAGCTGCAGGTACTTCATCCGAAGGTGCAGAAAACACAGCTGCTGTCGTTGCAGGGCTAGCCGTCGTATCCGTAGATGCATGTAATGTCCAATTTGTTGCGTCCCATCGAGACAGATTTGCGTAACCCTTTACGGAACAGAATTATGCGGGAAGCATCTAGAATGTTCTAGAAGAAGACAGAATTCTCTAGAAGATTGCGGAACTCTCTAGAAGATGGTGGAATTCTCTGGAAGGTCCAAGATCTTTCTAGATGGCATATGATCTTTCTGGAAGGATTAGAAGCTTCCTTGTAAATATCTAGATTTAGAATAATTCCTGAAATATTCTGTATCCGTAAGTTTTTTGTAAACCTTATGGGCACAATAAATAAGTGAGATGCCTCATTTGTTCATCACCACCAAAATTTTGTAAACATTCCAAGTCAATAAAGAATAGCTACAAGTCGCTCTCTTGCTCCACTATTCGATCTCTAATTTCTTAGCATTCTAGATAAGCATGTTCGGAAATTGCACAAGTCTGACACCTTCTGAAACTCCAGTTACTTCAGATGTGCAGTCCTGAACGCAATGCACCAAAGATGGAGGCTGGAAGTGCCACAATGAGCATCATTTCCCGGTAAAGGCTCAGAATTTTGTATACATACAAAGATGTAACTGGAATCATTTGTGAAACACTGATTTGATAGGTCCATATTGATATTCATTTCTTGATAATTTACTCATACACAGACGAACCTTGTGGAAATTGCAGAATTTCCTTTGTTCGGAACAATAATTCGCCAAGAATTTTCCTTCAAATGACATTCTCTGTTAATTAGGGCATTTTAAAGTTTCTCCTGTGTCCAGCTCTAAATACTTCTCCCCAAATGCATTATGATATCTAATACAAACTCTGTAATTGACAACAAATCCAAATACATATCAGGTTCCACCAAAGCGTTAACCCAAACATTTGCACTGGCATGCATCAGGTTGTGATTAGGGCCGGGCGGCCCGGAACCCAGCCCAGGCCCGCCCAAGCCCGCTGCCATTGAAGCCCGGCTTGCTTATCCCTTGGTCCGGGCTGGGTTCAAGAAATGGGGCCCGAGCCCGACCCGAACCAGTCCTTTTTTTTTAATTGGCAATGGTCGGCCCGCAAAGGACCGCCCAGGCCCGCCCGAGCCTGGCCCGCTTAGCCCGGGTGAACTGGATTTTGGTTTTTTAAAATTTTTTTTTTTTTGCCGTTTGAGCCCCTATTTACCAAAATGCTCCCACTATTTGACCGTTTTAGGAGGTATTTTGGTCATTTTGTCAAAAATGACCCAAATTTTTTTACAACAACTCTATTTGGAGGGTAGGAAAGTAATTTAGCTTCAAAAAATTCTTATAAATAGGCCATAAATCACAATTTTCAAACACAAACCATTAATTTCATCCCAAAAAAAAAATCAAACTCACAAGAAGGTTCCAAAAAATATTTCATGCAATTCCGGCGGTCTACAAACCAATAATTTGGCTTCTAATTGTTTTTCTTTATTTTACATTTATAAAATAGTTTTCTTTCCTCCATCTCTCTCTTTTTTGAGAAAAAATAATTTTCCATTTATTTTATTTTCGGTATCCTTCCTCTTTCTAATTGTTTCTCTATTTTTATTTGTCTTTTTAAAATGGTCGGACAAGGTTCAAACCAACCTACTGACGTTGCCGGACATACTTATGAATATTATAATACTTTTTTTGAGAAAAATCTTATTCCTGAAGATTTAGTTGGTTCACCTCCTGAAAGTTGCTAGCACTACCCAAAATGCTGTAAAGAGGAAGAAAACAAATCAAAGTATTGAAAATTTTTTGTTATTCTTAATGAAACTAAACCTGATGGCTCACTTGTTTTAGATCAGAAAGGAGAACCAGTTCCGTACGCGGCACAATGCAAGAAATGTTCCAACATATACAAATGGAAGAGGGGAGGTGGCACGAGTACCATATCAAGACACCACGATACCTGCTACGGCTCAAGCTCAATTCCGATGACCCAAACTCAGATAAATTTTGGAGGTAGCGCGGGTTCTTAAATGAGTACGTTTTCTTATTCAGTTGTTCGTCATAAAACTGAATTGACTAAATATATTATTGCTGATGAACTTCCATTCACTTCGGGTGAAAGTGAACCTTTATTTGATTATGCCACAAATTCTTTAAATCCATGTTTTAGTAAAGTTACTAGAGGCGCTGCTAAAAAAGAGGCTAAGAGAATTTTTAATGAAATGAAAGTTGTTTTAAAAGAAATTTTGTCGCATGTTAGTAAAATAGCTATTACTTCTGATGTTTTGGCAAGTAAGCAAAATTATGCTTATATTTGTATCACGGCACACTACATAGATTCACAATGGATGTTGCAAAAGCGCATCATCTGTCTAAAAACTTTGGAATTTTCACACACGGGATCTGTAATTGCAGACAATATTTCAAAACACGTGCGTGACTTTGATATTCACCATAAAATATTATTTGTATCTTTTGATAATGCTAGTAATAATAATTCTACTATATCTTCATTGTCTTTACTATTTCAGCCTATTTTAGAAGGTAGATTATTGCATGTTAGGTGTGCTTGCCACATTATTAACTTAGTTGTAAAAGAATGTCTCAAATTTTTAGTACACATTTAGAGACTCTTAAACATTGTTTACACAGCTTGAACACGTCTCCAAGTAGGCAATAAGCTTTTAAAGCAACATGTGCACATTTTAGTATTCGTTTTAGAATATTTGTTAAGGATGTACCACATAGATAAAATTTCACATATTTAATGTTGAAATCCGCAATTCCCTTTAAGGATGATATTACCTATTTTTGCAATATGGATCACAATTTTGAATATCGCATAACTGAAGATAATTGGATAGTTGCTTCTTCTATTTGTGAATTTTTAGAAACTTTTTACAATGCTACATGTACTTTTTCTGGTGTTTATTATCTCACTTCTTGTTTAGCTTTACGGGAACTTACTGTTTGGCTTCCATTTTTGATCCTACGATCAATTTAGGGGAGGTAGATGCAAAACATGGATGTTGATGTTATTGACTTGAAAGTAGAACTGAAGGTAGTGTTGGAAAGGTTAGTAATGATTTATGAAGACAAAGTTGTGTCGACCCAACCAACTCAAATGGGTACTAGTAGTAGCTCTGGCTTGGTCGACCACGCCAATCATATACTAAAAAGGAAAAAAAACAAAAACACTCTTTCCAACTCACTCAAGAGTTGTCTTTATATCTAAGTTCTTATGAAGAAGAAGATGAATCTTCAAAGCACTTCACGTGATCTACTAATGGTCCCGGTGCACGATAGCATCAGAGTCTTGTTTTAGTGCAGGATCAAGAATTTTGAACATAAAGAAGAGCCGGTTGAAGCCAGATACCTTGCAAACTTGTGTATGTGTTCAAGATTGAATTTTAGCACAGAAAAGAACCCAAAACAAAAGAGATGAAGATGCTGACATCAACAAGTTGGACTTTGAATAGTTTACAATGGGTGAAGCTTCTGGAACCGAGAGAGGAGAATGAAGGTATAAATTAATAAACTTACAAAACAAAAGAAAAAGAAAAAATAAACTTAAACCCAAAAAAAACAAAAAAACAAAACAAAACAAAACAAAAGAAAGAAAAACAAAAAACAAACAAAAAAAACTTAAAACAAAAACAAAACAACCAAAAAAGAACACAAATTTAAAACAAAACAAAAAAACTTAAAAAATAAACAAAACAAACAAAAAACAACAAAAGAACAAAAACTTGAAACAAATTTTTTTAACTCCGCCTATGACAAACAAAACTTGCATTGCCGGTCCCAAGCCCGGATAAAGGGGGAGGAAAAAATAAAACAAAAAAATTTAAAACATAAAATTAAAACTTAGAAAGAAACAAAGAAAATAAAAGAAAACTAAAATAGAACAAAATAACAAAATAAACTTAAAATAAAATAAAACAAAACAAAAGAACATAAAATTTAAAACAAAAAAACTTTAAATCAAATAAAATAACAAAAAAAACCAAACAAAAAAATGGTGGACCAGACCAGCCCGCCCGCCGAACCGGCCCAGCCCTCCCTACCCAAGCCGGGTCATTGGGCCGGGCTGGGCTCCAATCACCCAAACCGGGCCGGGCCAGCCCCGGCACTAATCACAACTTGAGGCATGCATGATTTCACCATTGAAAGAAAAAAAAATTGCCAAGAATTTGACTGGTCATTACACAAGTCTCCAAATTTCAATACATTTGGTATATATTAGCAAAAAGAACCCAGAGGGTATATAACAAACTTATACTGCTGTGTGAATACTATAAATATAATGTGGTGAAGTAACACAGTGTGACCATCACATACAAGAAGAACGCTTATACACTCTTGGCCTTAAAAATGCTCTGATTGCAGTCAACTTCACAGTCATGAGCCACTGGTTAGATCACTCACATATATTGACTTCATCCCCAATGTAATACTGCTGTGCGGAACTGGCACCATTCCTAAGATGAAACCTGCAGTAGATGCAACAACATGTGGAACGAAGAGTCGAGTCATAGGAAACATGCCGAAGAGTTAAATAACCTGTAACAAAACGAGGGAAAAAAACAAAACTAACCAGAGCCTTTGAATCTGCTACAATGATGCACAACTGAGTGTACCCTTCTCAAACTCTGACAAAGAACTTTGAATGGCATTGTAGAACCTTGGTACCTTAGACATCTTGATGCTATTCATAACTTTACAATAATTAATCAGATATAATGGCGGGAAAAGAAGAACGGAAGAGAGGGGTTTGTTTTAAAGGATTGGGTAGAAGGTCAAGCTAGTATCAACAATCTGTTGTATCCACTTAGACAGTTCTTAGATACTGTTTTGCAAGTTCCAGGTAAAATCGGACATCTGTTGGACGCACCCTTGAAATCCCAATCTCGAAATGCTTCATAGATACTTCTGTTATCTCGAAACTCTCCTGTTGACATTTCCTAGTATTAACTAAAGAAATGGAATTTTTCTAGTATTAACAAAAAATAAAATTAAATCCAAGGAAAAGTAAACCAACATACTTCTATTGCGGCAAGAGCTGCTTCCCTGCATATTAACCTTATATCTGCCCCAGTGTAACCGTTAGTAAGACGGGCGAGATCTTTTATGCTGACATCATTACTGCATGGCATGTTCCTCACATGAATGCGAAAAATATCTTCACGATCAGTTTCATCAGGTAGCTGCACACTTAAGAGCCTATCAAAGCGTCCTGTTTGAACAAGTATTCCTCAGTCAGTGTTACAACTTTCAGCTTCTAGCAGCAATTTCAAATGCAGAGCTAAGAGTTTTTTTTTCTTTTTTTCATTTCTAACTTGATTGGCAACAAAGCGACAAGACCATTGACACAATACCAGCAAACTCAAGAATAGATAGTTCTCACTGAAAGGAAAATAGTGAGACTAAAGATGCACGCCCAAACACAACAACAGCAAAGGCAGAAAAAATTAAAAACAATAACCACCAAACATAAGACCTGGTCTTAGCAACGCAGGATCAATCTTGTCAGGTCGATTAGTAGCTGCAATAACAGTAACACCGGCTCTTTGCTCCAAACCTGCATTAATCAGAGACGAAGGTAATTATAAAGTAATCAAGTCCAATCATATCAATGAATACTAGTGAGAGAAGGTCCAAAAGAAATCATGTTAAAGTTTGCAGCAAGCAACAACACAAAATTGTCCAAAACAAAAAAGGTATCATTTTAAAGCCATGCAATAAGAACAAAAATGACATTTACTGTTATTAGGCAATTCATGCTGTCTGTTGAATGGAGTAGATCAAGCAATCTAATAGAATATCAACACAATAAGTTTTTGATATTAAGACGCCGCATACCATCCATTTCAACTAGCAACTGGCTCAAAACCCTATCACCAACAGAGATGCAATCATTTTCCCCTCCACGAGTAACAGCAAGCCCATCTATCTCATCAAAGAATATTATAGCAGGAGAGTTAGCTCTCGCCTTTGCAAATAAAGATCTGACAGCCTTCTCAGATTCTCCAACCCATTTGCTGAAAAGCTCAGGACCCTTAACTGCTAAAAAATTCAGCTTTGCTTCTGAAGCTACTGCTCGGGCCATTAAGGTCTTGCTACATCCTGGAGGTCCAATCATCAATAATCCCCTAGGAGGACGAACCCCAATGCGCTTAAATGAATCTGGGTGCAATTGTGGCCATTCGACCGCTTCTTTTAATTGTTCCTTGACTTTCTTCTGGCCACCTACATCTTCCCATCGAACTTTTGGGAGCTCCAACATAACCTGAATAAGAGAAATACAACTCATAAATAAATCTATGACTACTATGTTTGGTTTGGATTTTGATATTTTTGCCTTGGAACTTATTCTAACCATACATAAGAAAAGAATTGACTAGGTGAATGGCCTGTGCTTGTAAGACAATACTATTATTGGCAGGGTGATTCAGATTTTCCAGCAATGCTAAAGTTTGATAACTATTGGAATAATATAAATATTTAACCCTCAACCCTCACACAACTCTGGAGTTATGGTGCAGCTCAGAGGCTTTAACATGATATCAGAGCAACACAAGTTCGATATTGTCTGGCACGCATCTTAAGCAGATTTTATAATAAGACACTGTTGCACAAATCCATCTCTTAAGCCTAAATGGACGCCCGATCTGACATATTGGAAAAATATATTATTTAACCCTCAGTCCTCACAACTCCGGAGTTACGGTGCAGTGGCAAGGGCTTTAACTATGACAAATAGATAAGAATCAGGAAATTAGATTAACCACATGTTCTGGTAAGACGCAAGACGAGAGTTTAGGGTTCTCAAATAAGACAGCAAATGGTGACTACTTAAGCACACTATAAAATGTGAGAAGTAAGAACCTGTTGTAAAGGATTTTAATATCTCAGATAGGAGAACTCAAAACTCTAATAAGTTATTGATGTAAAATTTACCTCACGCATGGCACTGGGCCTCACTTTCATCTTAGCCTTTTCAAAATCTTCTGCCGTTACCAACAAGTCTTCCCCTTCATCATTTCTACTAAGCATATCTAGTGAAGTATCATCACCTTCTGGAACCTTTTCTAAATTAATGGGGCAAATAGGTCTTGATGACACGGTCAATTCTGACAATGATAACATCAAAGAATCCATATGATTCCCAGATAGTGCATCCATGGTTCTTTGAACTTCAGAATTCTGCACAGCAGCATCAAATCCATCAACCTTACTTCTTGGATCCTCACAATGCCTTCTTGTGGACTTAATATGCCTGTGAAGAGCAACCATTGCAGCCTCATTGCAGAGAGCAGCCAAATCAGCACCTACAAATCCATGTGTAGCCGAAGCCAGAGACTGAAGGTCCGTGGCATTGAGAGAGTGATTGATTCTTCTGAGAAGGATGTGAAGTATATCCAATCTCTGTTCTGGAGATGGCACTCCTGCAAGAAAGAACAAAAAATATAGAGACGATGCTGCTCAAATTTTCGCATTAGCCAAAGGCACAAACTTGGATGACTCCTAAGGTAGCATTCTCTTATATTATCAATCTTATCATGTCCAACACTGCATGCTACTTTAACAATGTACTAAGCTTTGCTTAAAACATGAAGCCAAGTTCGCCAGCTGTGACATGTTAATATGTAAAGGAAAACCTTGGTGCATTTATGCACATAAAAATCTCAAAGATCACAAACCTAATATCTGAACATAGTAAACAAACTCAAACAAGTAGGTCAGATCTTAATTTCTACAAATGTTCATCAATATTAGTCCTCTCATGCTGTATCATGTCGCAATATCAGAACTCTACTTCATGATATTTTAAGAGTAAATATCAGCAATTAAACTAGGTATGATTTTTTTTAAAGTTCAAATCTAAAAGAGAGTTATAACCCTACTAACCGTGGGTAACAAGAAAAGACGATTAATTACATGATCCATATAATTATTGTGGGAACTAGGGGTGAGCAAATACCGACCGATGCCGAAAAACCGACCGAATACCGATTAAAAATATTCCGAAAAGTCGAACCGAAATTATGTACGGATGTACCGATACCGAATTGTCGAACCGACTAAATTACGGTATAATGGTAATGGTAACGGTTTGAGTGTAATACCATACCGAAAATACCGAACCGATTCACACACACACACACACACACACACACACACACATATATATATATATATATATATATATATATATATACACACATATACACATACACACACACACACATTTTTTAATGTTGTTCAAGATTAATTTTACACTACTCATTTTCATTTTTATCTTTGTTTTGGTTGGTTTTCTAGAACTTGGAATGGATTTTAGTGGACTTGAATTTATGTTAAGAATGCTAAGAATTGAGTTTTTTATTTTTTGAGCTTATGTTTTTGTGTTCTCATAGAATTTTTGAAGTAAATTTTGGTTACTTAAACTTATACTAAAGATTAAACTTAGTGACCGCGTTTGATATTTTAAGCTCATTTTTAGGTGTTTGCGACTTGTTACATATTGTTCTAATAATTTTGATTAATTGTTTGGTTGGTAGAGGCTTGGCTTTAAAATTAATGCTTCCAAAAAAGTAAAAAATATATATTATAGGTTAAGAGGTTTTACAATATTAAGTGTGTTAATTGATCAAATATTAATTGGTAAAATACCGATACCGAACAAAAACCGACCGAATACCGATTTAACCGAAACCGAAAATACCGATTCTAAATGGTACGATATTGGTATTGATTTTTCAAATACCGATTTTAAAAAATACCGAAAAAATCGACCAAATACCAACCGATTATACCGACGCTCACCCCTAGTGGGAACTTATAAAACCAATAACATTTAGTATTAACAGTCTGGACGTATCCAGGGACTAATTTGGATCAAGATCCACACAATTATTAGTTACATGATTCACATCTGCACCTTCTGTAGGCACTGGAAATCAATGCAAATCTATTCGAAACATTTCCTACATGTCAGAACCATGAAGAAACAGTGGAAGTTAGAAGCAAAATACAGTTTAAATTTTGATGTAGGATTTAACATATATGTGACTTTGATAGGGAGAGATTTCCTCGTAAAGATTGTTTTCTTCGATTAGATGGGTGTTTTCAGGATAATTGGGACAGGGTGACTATTTAGAATAAAAAGGATCAATTATTATAAGATGGATAACTGAAATAAGCTCTGTTTATGAAATATAAGATTTTATAGTTGAGATTAGATTGCACTAGGTACAGTTTGTTTAAATGTCTCACTAATTTCCATAACAACAACCATTCACAATAATATAAAACCTATATAAATTTCTTTTGGAGAATCAATGACAATCCAACCCTACAAAGTTTCGAAGTCGGGTTTCTAATTCCCAATCAGGGCTCCTCACCACCTGGCACACCTATATCAAAGTTATTGTTAGCATAGAAAATAGGTGCTTCAGTTCAAGACTTCTTCTCTACATCAAATAATAGAGAGAAATCAACCATTTACTAGTTTCCTGCCAGAGATCAAGCAAGAGGGTCAGACACTCGCAAGTCGCAATGATGCACAAGGGCATAAAGAATGTCAAGGTCCGTACTACTTGTACAAGCCATAGTGTGGCCGCTCTTCAGATAATCAACTCCGCAACCACCACATCAGCATTATGAAAAACAACATAGGAATTTGATGCTTTTTTTATCAAACATCAAGAAATGTGTTTGATGACTCGGTGGTTTTTGTAGAAGCATGGAATTTCACAACCAGAAAGTCCATGCGCCAGACACTACATGCGCCAGAACTCGGACAGAACACTTCACAGCAAAGTCAATAAGTATAGACATTTGAAAAAGGACTTTTTATTTATATACAAAAGTCTATTACATGTCTAGAAAAGGTTGTACAAAGGAGAATTTCTACAAAGGAAATATCCTAAGTCTACAGCCAGCGGCCACCATGCGCCTCCAGATAGGCGCAGCAGTCACCATGCGCCGCCAGTTAGGCGCAGCAGATACCATGCGCCTCCAACCAGGCGCATCCCATCATCTCTTCAGCAGCTCAGTCATGTGCATCCAGCTCAGTTATGTGCATCCCTTCAGCAACCCAGTTATGTGCCATCCTTCCAGCCAGGCTCACCTGGCCGAGCAGGACGAGGGTGGCAATTAAACCCCCATCCAGAGAAAGAGCCTCAAAAGCCAAAGGAAGACGGTCAGGGCACCGCCATTCCGATCTACGGCTCTTCCTGCATAACGGAGACGAGGCCCGAGCATCCCTATCTTTGGATGCAACAGGCACCTTCCGCCTGCCTCAGAAGCCCTCGACTCCGTCTTTTGGATGTAACAGTCACCTCCAAGTGCATCAACGACGACATGGCGTCTCATCTTCACCCTCGGGAACACTTCGTCAACAGAATGCACCCGAATACCCAAGTTCATGTCGGAAGTACGTGAGGGAACGAGGAGCAAACCTTCTCTCCATGCCACTATTTATAGGCCGGGCAGATCAAACCCACGCGCCAAGTGGATGACTCTCCAAATTCCGTGCAATGAATTTGCATTAAATGGATGAACCGGACGCCTCGAATTCAGCCAACGGCTATTTAAAGCGCTCGAGAAGCGAAACAGCCGCATCATTAAAAGACATGTCGGATGCGCCAGTCAGACAGCGCATCACACGGACGCGCCGTTCGGCATCATGCGCATCACATAGACGCGCCCTTCAGAACCAGGCGCATCACAGTAGATGCGCCCCCACACATCTCCATACCGAGTGGAACGCCAATCGACGCGCCCACTCAGCTGTCCATCGAATGTCAGAAACATTAAATGCTGAACTGACAGAGTTGGCAGCACACCTCCCAAAGTCTGAACAGTTGACAGCTTTTTCAGAAGACGAAGCGTCGGCAACGTCAGCGTCATCATGACTTCATCCCGACGGCTACTGCCACGTGGCCACTCAACCACCCGCATGCGCCTCTGCAGCCATGCGCCCAAATCTGCATGCGCCTCAAAAGCCATGCGCCTCAGACTGCTCTCTGATCCCAAAAGACAGAAGGAAAGTCGCCTGCATGCGCTTCAAAAGCCATGCGCCCCGAACGGTTTGTAACTCCTAAAGGTTACGAGCCGCAGCCTCCTCCTGCGTCCAATCCAAGGCGCAGCTCACCAGATCACTTCCCCCCACCAAATCCGAGATCTCCGAGCCATGGGTCGATGACACGTGTCCTTTGACTCAACTCATCCAAGATTTTAGCAACAGAAAGATCTTCTCCTCGGCTACGTGCCGGCTCACAAACAGCAGTATGAAGAATTCTACCCCTCGATTAGGGCGCATCCCACGCGCCTCCATCAGCAATCCCCACGTGGCGTCCCCACACACCAGCGCATCCTACATGCGCGCATGAGCAGCCAGCCTGCAAAACTATAAATAGAGGGATCATTTCCTTCTCACAAGGGCACAAAAAACACACAGAAACCACAACGAACATACAGAGAATCACCAGAGAGGCAGATACAGACACTCAACGTCTTCCTCCTCTCGGCAAGCTACAGCACCCAGAGCAATCTACACCTTCAGAGAACCGATAACCGTCGTCAGCCCGTCAACGAAGTCAACGCATTACCACTCGCTCCATTGGCACTAAGGACCCAGATTAAACAAAAATGTACTCCTAGGACTACATCTAAGTCCTATATTGTAACACTGTTCTGTTTGTATTGAAATTTGAATAAAAGAATTTTAATGGCAAACAAGCTGGCGACTCTGCTGGGGACTTCTTTCTCCTCTTCCGAGAAAGTCGTGTCACAGGCCGACGACGTGAAGGTGGGCTCCTCCCACAAGACGCTGGTCGTGCGCCTCAATCAACAGGCGTACGAGGAGTTCATTTCTGAAGGAAGTGTGAGTCCTTCGAAGCGGCTGCCGAAGCCGAAGAAGACCCGCCGTGTCTGGGTGCGCAAGGTCGACGCCTCGGGCACCACCACTGAAGGGAATGCGCCAATCCAGCCCTCCCTTCCTGCTGACGTTCTCAGCAACCAAGGTGCGCCCGCTGATGCAGCGCATCTCTCGGGGAAGCGTGCGGCTAGCCACGTTCCCCAGCCATCTCCCTCTCAGGCGAGAAAGATGCGTCGACGGAGCAGGGGCGCAGTCAATGCCCCGCGCATCATCTCTGATGCGCCACAAAAAGTCTCTGTCTTTGACAGACTCACTCGCTGTAATGGCGAGGAGAATTTGGATGCTGAGTACTATGCGCCCCAGCGGGCTAGTACAAAGAAATCCAAGGCGGCACGGGCCATGCGCCACAAACGTGCTATGCCAGCAGCAGGCCAGAGGCACGCGCTCACAATCACGCGCGCTGCCGATGGCAAGCCGTACAAGGTCGAATCAGGTGCTTCTGCACCAAAAATGAGTCAACCTTCAAAGTCCTCATCTCACCTGGGCGCATCTGCTGCGTGCACAACCAAGTCGAGTGAGGCAAATTCAGTGGTCTTGAACTCCCGTGCCTCCTCTGGTTGTGCGTTTGAGGTCCGTTCAAGTCACTTCAAATGTTGTGGTTCCCCCACTACTGATCGTGATGCCTGCTTGGTATTAGATCAGGGGGCGCAACACTCACCTGACCACCCCGGCGTTTGGCCTTGCCATGCGCCTGAAGGGGGTGTGAAGGTAGCACTCTCCTCCAACGACCTGCGTAACGTGATCACTCACAAGCGCCGGTCAGGAGAGTCGACCAACAGGCACTATGCGCCTCTCACGGGGCATACTTGTGCGGTGGTCACCATCAACTGCTGTTGCAAGGGAGCAGTACCACCAAGGCAGTCAGTCTTCCAGGGCTGCAATCATCGACACCCCTCCGACATCGCCTTGGGACGAAGGTGTCAACAGAAGAGGAGCCAAGGGTTGCTTCATGCAACGTGATCTCCAACTCCTCGTCAGTCCGGAAGACGACTGGCAATTCCTCGTCTTCATCCAAAAGCCAGCCGAGGAAAACCAAGGCAGCTGTCTCGACCTCTGGAGTGTTCAAAGGCACTCGGTCGAGGAAGAAGTTCTTGGAAGAAGCTGGGGGTAGTCAGACCCTTGTTGAGCCTCCTTCCGAAGACGAAGATGTCCAAAGCACAGCTGCGGCGGATATTCATCCTCGAGGCGAAGTCAGCCTCCCAGAAGCCCCTCAAAACGAGGATGTCCCCCAGGACACGGCTGGGGGTAGAGACGAAGAGGCCCTTCAAGACGGAGCTGAGGGCAATCAGGCCCTTACAGATGCGCCCGTCGAGAATGACCTCCAGAATGTGGCTGGGGGTGGCCAAGGTGGAACACCAGGAGAGGTGACTCCCCCACATGAAAGTGAGGCCGAGAGCGAAGCCTCAACCAATCCATCCACTCCCGGCCGTGTCATGACAGTATACATGGCTGGGGGTGATTCCGAGTCTGATGCGCCGCCGCAGGACATTGTCCAGCGCATAAACTCATTAGAGGGAGGACTCAAAACCCTCGCTGCCTCTATGCAAGCACTGACTCAAGCAGTGTTTGATATACGGTCGGCCTTGACCAGAACACCTTCAACCGGTCCCGACCCAGGAGCCAATCGGGAGTCGAGTGTACCCCTTCAACGGGCACCCTCAGACACAGAAGCACCCCGGACGTCGGAGCCCTCAAACGCTCCACTCCAGATGGTATCACCGTCCCCGACTCCTAGCTCCACGGAGGATGTGGTCGAAATGATCAAGGACTTGCGGGAGCGCTTCGAGTCCAAAAACAGGCAAGAGGAGCGCCAGAAGATGGACATTCCCCAGCCTTATCCCCTCGAGTGGAACAAGGTGGTTCATCCCCCAAAGTATAAACCACAAACACTCACGCCGTACGACGGGAAGGACTCTCCGCGTCGGTACCTGACATATTTCCAGTCACAGACGGGGCATCTTCCAAAGGAGGACGCGCTCCTCACCAGCATCTTTGTTGGGGCCCTAAAAGGGGTGGCGTATGACTGGTACTGCAGCCTCCCCGACAATTCTATATCGTCCTTTGACGACTTGACGCGCCTCTTCCTCGATCGCTTCTACGACGGCGGGAAGGACATGACGATGGCATCTCTCATAGAGATACGCCAGAAGGAGAAAGAAACGGTTCGGGTGTTCATCGAACGCTTTCGACAGGCCTGCTTCAGGCTACCTCCAGGCATGCCAGAACATGCGCTCCTCTCTTCTTGCAGCATGAACATGCTGCCTGCAGTGAAGCTCTGGCTCAACTCTACTCCCCCTCCCGACTGGAGCTCCCTGATCATCGAAGCTGAAGCCGCAGAAAAGAAGGCGGCCAATGCACGTCTTCTGGGTGTCAGCTTCCCCGCCTTTGATGATAAGGGGAAAAGGTCTGCAGCCAACAACTCCGGACGAGAAGCAAAGGGGAAACAGGCATTGACTGTTAATGCCTCGAAAGGCGCATCTGCGCCTACTCAGAAGCCTCCACTGGCACCGAGATCCAAGGAGGTGTATTCATTCAATGACGAAGACACCCTGCAACTCTTTGAAATACTGAAGCAGGGTGACAAGATCAAGCTCCCGGACCCAAAGCGGCCCGATGAAGTCGGGAAAGTGGACAACCCGAGGTACTGTCACTACCATCGGTTTGTCGGACACCCGACCAAGGACTGCTACGTCCTCAAGAATTACATCCAGTGCATGATCAATGCGGATGTAATCTCCGTCGACTATGAAGAGAAGACGGTGTCAGCCAATGTGGTGTCACTTCAATTCGGCACCTTGCCGCCGACTACCACACAAGATGGCGTCGTCCCCATCCCTAAGGCGACAATGGAGGTGGTGAACTTGCCACCTACCCGTGACAATGCGAGTGGACTCATCCCACTCACCACATCTCGAGGAGAGGTCCTCTGGGTTCACCCCGACCTCGTCTCCGATGTGACTCAACCGGAGGTACGCTCTACCTCCAAATCAAAAGGCAGGAAGATCAAGTCTTGCCGCACGGTCTCTTCTTCAACGGAAGAGGCACTTCCAGTGCAGATGCGTGCACAACAGAACGCCCAGCCCGGCGAAGCTGCCGCCGAGGTGGTGCCTCCTGGCACCATCCCTGAGGAGGGCCCGTCTAAACCCTCAGCAGCCAATAAGCAGAAGCAGGTGGAGGCCCGTTTCGACAGACCTCTACGGAAGGAGAATGCTTCGGGGCTAGCCAAGCCCCACAACTTTGACATACTGGCACAACTGGCCAGTACTCCTGCACGCCTGTCTTTGTTCGAGCTCCTGCGTCTTTCCAAAGACTCCCGAGAAGCTCTCTGCGAAGCTCTGAAGGACGCTGAATCCTTTCTCAGTCAGGTCAAGCAGCCGGAAGACCTCCCAACTACTTGTGCGCACTGTCATTGTGCGGATGAAGTTATCCCAAACATAACTTTCACCCAACAAGACATGCTGCTCAAGCATCACCGACATAACCGACCACTGTATTACACAGGGTACATCGGTTCAGTCAAGGTGAGCCGGATTCAGATCGATCCGGGGTCTTCCCTCAGCATCATCCCGAAGGCGCTGCTATCAAAACTCGGGATCCCAATGTACCGGCTGGCGCCCTCCAACACAACCATCAGTGGCTTCAACGCTAGCAAAAGTGAGCCACTGGACAAGATCAGACTGAAGTGCCACATCGGCAACCTCAAAACTGAGGTGACTTGTTATGTGGTGGATGCCGAGGTCAACTACAACATCCTGCTTGTCCGACCATGGCTACATGAGTACATGGTGGTGTCTTCCACGCTCCACCAATGCATGAAATATGTATCCACCAACGGCGTCATCCGGACGGAGTTCGCAGACATCGATCCTTTCAAAGGGATTGAAACCTACTTCACCGATTCCGACTTGTACAAGCCACTTGACGAGGAGGAAGCCAACGATGCTGATGATGAGGCAGAGACGGCAACTGAGCCAGACACGGAGCCTGAGATGACTCCAAACGCCCCTTTGAAGATCCGACTGAAGGGCAAACCACCCCAGAAGGTGCCTCCAATGAGCATCAAACTATCAGGGAAAGCACCGACTCCTGAGGCTCCCCTGAAGATACGCCTCAAGGGAAAGCCGCCTCAAACATCGGCTCCCCTGGTGGCAAAATTACAGGGGAAGGCACCACTCACAGGAGGTGCAGTTGAGGTACCTCTGAAGGTGCGTCTTAAGGGCAAGCCCCCGCAGTCATCCAAGATGCCAGAGAGGTCTCACATAACCCTCTCAGATCCCAAAATCAAAGCTGTGGTCGATTCTCCTGATCCGATCCCAGTACTTACAGATGAGGAGCTCGGCGAATATATCTCTGCTGATGTAGATGCACCCTCCTTAGACATTGTAATCCCACGGGATAAAATCTCGTACTTCATCAATAATAGAGTGTCTTTTAATTATTCTTGTCTTCCACATTGGAATGCCATGTATACATTAGATAACGCTCTACGGTCGTTGCAAACACAAATAACGACCGTCCATGTAAATCGAGTAGTCTCGTCTCAAGGAGTCTGTTTCATAGCCCCTCCACGAAGCCGAGACGAAGGATCCATCATTTTGGGCAAAGTCGAGCGTCATCAAGACCTCCCGCCACTCGAGCCAGAACCTGATACCGGCAGAGTACAAGTCTACCGATACACGGATACGGCAAAGCACATCATCCAAAAGATGGGCTACGACCTAAAAAGCAACAAAGGCCTAAACTACGGCAAAGGTCGACATCTCCCTCTCTGGCTTCTGACACCTAAGGGAAAGCCGCGGGACTACTACAATCGGACTCGAAGGGGGGTAGGCTATGTCACGCCGCCAACAACTCCAGAGAGTTCAGACGCAGAAGACGTAGAACATTCCCACTCGTCCGAAGCATCGACTTGGGATTCCGATACCAGTATCGGATCAGTCTTCAGGAAAGTGCTGTCAGCTAACATGACGTCAGCACAACCTCAAAAAGGTGAAGGCGAAGACCAAGCGCCGGAACCCTTCGAAGAAGAACCCTGGGCTCAACGCCTAGGAGAACAATGGGAGTCTCGTTTTGAGTTACGTGAACCTCCCACCGAAGATGAAGTCGAGCAGATCGACCTTGGGGACGGATCTTCTTCCAAACCCATCTTCATCAGCAAAAGCCTAGAAGGAGAAGACCGAGAGTCTCTAATCCAGCTGGCTAAAGAGTACATCGACGTCTTTGCCTGGAGCTACGAAGACATGCCGGGACTCGATCCACAGATCGCAATGCATAGGTTGAACATCTTACCTGATGCCAAACCTATCAAACAACAACAGCGACGTTTCCGTCCGGACATCATGAATGCCATCGATCAGGAGGTGGACAAACTCTTGACCAGCGGCTTCATCCGTGAGGAACAGCACCCAGATTGGGTAGCCAACGTCGTACATGTCACCAAGAAAAATGGGAAGATACGAGTCTGTATCGACTTCAGGGATCTCAACTCTGCTTGCCCGAAGGACGAATTTCCGCTTCCAATCACCGATGTGATGATCGACAACACATGTGGCTTTGAACGCATGTCCATCATGGACGGGTATTCAGGCTACAATCCAATCAAGATGTTCCCCGATGACGCAAAACACACGTCATTCAGGACTCCGAAGGGTGTTTTCTGCTACACAGTGATGCCTTTCGGCTTGAAGAACGCCGGTGCAACATACCAACGAGCTATGAGCACCATCTTCCGTCAACATCTTCGCAAGACAGTCGAATGCTATGTTGACGACATCGCAGTCAAGAGCCGCCTCAAAGGAGATCACCTACAGGATCTGAAGACAGTCTTCGATCTCATGCGGGCACATCAACTCAAAATGAACCCCGCTAAATCCTTCCTGGGGGTTTCTAGCGGCAAATTCTTGGGCTTTGTCATCACGGCGAAAGGCATTCATGTTGATCCCGAGAAGACCAAAGCCATCCTCAACATGGACCCTCCGAAGAATCTTCGAGAACTTCGGGGCCTACAGGGACGTCTGGCATACATCCGGAGGTTCATAGCAAACCTCTCCGGTAAATGTCAACCCTTTACTCAGCTCATGAAGAAGGGAGTCTCTTTTGTCTGGACAGAGGAGTGCCAAAAGACTTTCGACGACATCAAAGCCTACTTGACGAGCCCACCAGTCCTGGTGGCACCTGTCGCCGGCAAACCATTTCTCCTCTACGTCCGTGCCATGGATCATTCCCTTGGCGCTCTGCTGGCTCAAAACAGCGATACAGGCTATGAGCAAGCAATCTACTACCTCAGTCGAACGCTCATCGGGGCCGAACACCGGTACAACCCCGTTGAAAAGGAGTGCTTGGCTTTGGTGTTTGCCATCCAGAAGACTCGTCATTATGTCTCGGGCCAGACAATTCATGTCATTTCCCGAGTCAATCCGCTCAGAGTCCTCATGACGAAGCCAGGATCATTGAATTCCCGGCTAGCCACATGGGCGATCTTGCTAACACCGTATAATATGGTGTTTGTCCCGCAAAAAGCTGTTAAAGGTCAAGCTCTGGCTGACTTTTTAGCTGCACACCCCATCCCAGAATCTTCAAAACTCTATGAAGACATCCCGGATGAGGTCCAAGAATCCAACGTCACCGAAGGAAGCTCCGTTTGGCAGATGTTTTTCGATGGCGCTTCAAGAACAGGCCCCAAAGGCCAAATCATCGCAGGAGTGGGGGTAGTCTTAGTCTTCCCCGATCAGTTGGTCATCCAGCGTGCTTACTCCCTTTCGAAGCCGTGCTCCAACAATGTTGCCGAGTACAACGCACTCATCATGGGACTCCAGCTCGCACAACAGCTGGAGGTGGACCATCTGGAAGCCTACGGTGACTCAAAACTCGTCGTGAACCAAATTCGGGGGCAATACGAGGTTCGCCATGAAGATCTGATCCCTTACCATGAAGTTGCATTGAACATCATTTCAACCTTCACCGGGTTCTTCATCGAACACGTACCTCGTCTACAAAACTTGGAGGCTGACGCTCTGGCTGGCCTCGCAGCCTCATTAGCAGCGCCCCTTGGGACTCAACACTATGTCACGGTAACTGGCCGAGACTTGGTTTGTCCTAGAAACAACCTATGCTTGCGAGTAGCTCACGCCGTGCCGACGAACACTGGTGTTAATGTCCGAGACTGGAGGTTCCCGTTCATCGACTTCGCTGTCTACGGAATCCTTCCAGAGGACCCGAAGGAAGCCGTCTCAGTCAGGAGACGCTCTCTTCGATTCTACTACGATACAGCTACCAAAACGCTGTACCGACGCTCCTTCAATGGGCTCCTCCTTCGATGCCTGTCCAACGAAGAAGCAGCCGAAGCTCTTCGAGAAGCTCATGACGGAACTTGCGGAGCTCATCAACCCGGTCCTAAGTTGCAGGATCGACTGCGACGTATGGGCTACTACTGGCCAACCATGGCCGCCGACGCTGTTGAATATGCTAAGAAGTGTCACGCATGCCAGCTTCATGCAGACTTCATACATACACCATCTGAACCACTACATCCTACAGTCGCCTCCTGGCCCTTTGAAGCCTGGGGCATGGACATTGTGGGACCAATCACCCCTCCTTCATCAAGAGGACACCGCTTCATCCTGGCCATCACCGATTACTTCTCCAAATGGGCAGAAGCAGTCCCACTGGCGGAAGTAAAGAGCTCCAGGGTGGTCAGCTTTATCAAACACCATGTCATTTACCGTTTCGGAGTACCCCGGCAGATCATTCATGACAATGGTCCTCAGTTTATCAGCCACATTTTTAGCAGATTCTGTGACAAGAATCGCATTCAAAATGTGGCATCCACCGCCTACAATCCGGCTGCAAACGGGTTAGCAGAGGCGTTCAACAAAACTATCGTTAGGCTGCTCAAAAAGGTCGTGTCATCCAACAAACGCGACTGGGACGAAAAGCTTGGCGAATGCCTTTGGGCCTACCGCACAACGGTACGGACCCCAACAGGCAACACACCATTCTCCCTGGTCTACGGGAGCGAAGCGGTACTGCCTCTCGAGATCCAGATACCCTCACTCCGCGTAGCAATAACAAACAAACTCACAGAAGAGGACAATCAACGTCGTCGTCTGCGGGAACTGGAGGTACTCGATGAGAAGCGTCTCCTGACTCAACAACGCATCGAACTCTACCAAGCCCGTATATCACAGGCTTTCAACAAGAAGGTCAAACAGAGGACTTTTCAAGTTGGCGACCTGGTTCTGGCAGTCAGGAGGCCGATGGTGTTAACTCACAAGACACCAGGAAAGTTCGAGCCCAAGTGGGAAGGACCTTTCATCATTGAGACGGTATACTCAAACGGTGCTTACCGCCTCGCCAAACCCAATGGGGACTTGTTCATGATGCCCATCAACGGCAAGTTCCTAAAGAAGTACTATTCTTGACATCCTTCAGACATGTACTTCCCCAAAAGGGGATCTGTGGGCCCAATCATCGGAGCTCACACACAATCTCCTTCCACAAACTCATACGCTTCCGGAACCCAGCTGTTCCGTAGCATCCTTCAGTAGAAAGACAACCACGTCCACATCACCTCTGAGTTGTTCCTCTACACCCTACAAAGCGAAATCTTACGCTACGTAAGCCGACGCTACCGTTCATGTTTACCACGTCCACATTACCTCTGAGTAAACATCTCGTACAAACAACCCCTGCGTTGTCGTACATTGATCGCAGAACTTCCACGTCCACATCACCTCTGAGTTGTTCAGCATATCCCCCAGGATCATTCCCACCACGTCCATAATACCTCTGAGTAGGAAGATTCTATCATTTTGAACCCAATGATTGCCATGTCCACATTACCTCTGAGCAAACATGTTGGTTCCTTCAAACTGATTATCTGTACCTAAAAACCAAGGTGCGCAAAAGATAATAGGTCCACACAAATCATCAAGTTCATAATAACAAAAATGAACACATCACAAAAAAGGTTGTGTAGTTCTTTATTTTCTAAAAAGAGAGAGAGTACAGAACTACACTATCCCCCAGCAAGGGTTGCAAAAGAACATAAAAAGGAGAAACTACAGTCCCTAAACCTCTCCAGGGTGGGCTGAGAGCTCTCTGACTCGACGTCTCAAGTCGGCTGTACGAGTCTCCACAGTCGTCAGGACTCGACGCTCAGCTTCTTGACGCATCAATTCAACAGCCTCAGCGGAAGTTTCGCTCTCATGCTTCTCATCAAGCTGTTGTCGCTGCTGCGCCAGGGCAAGAGTCCGCGGAGTAAAGATTGCTTCCTCCTTCTTGAATGCTACGTGCTTAGCTTGGACATGTTCAGCATCTAACTGGAGTCGGGCCCGTTGGTCCTCAAGACGGCGCATCTGGGCGTTGATCTCCGCGATATTGGCGTCCAACGCAGCTCGCGTTTCCATTGTCTCCTTCATGGACTGAGACAACTGCTCTACCGCAGCCTCAGCCTCAGCCACCTCGCGCTCCCAAATGCCCACAGTGGCCTGGTAGGAAGACTCGATCTCGGCAATCAACTTCCCCTTCTCCGCATCTATCAGGACGGAGAGGTCATTTCGCTGGATGCGCTGAAGTTCCGCAAGCCGCTCGTCCAGCTCGATCACCGAAGCCTCCAGAATTTCGGCCATATGGTCGTGGCCTTGGTGAACACGGATCAGCTCGATACAGGGCATTGCCAGAGTTCTTGCCGTCGCAAAGCTCTCGTTGGCATCCATCACCGCAGATACACCCCTCTGCAGCATTTTGTACACCCCCTCGACGAGGAATTTCACATATTCGTCTGCGTCCGCCAATACCTGCGGCGTCATAGCAGGAGTTGGAGGAGCTACTACAGTTAGCGGACCGGAAGAAGATCCGTCAACCTCAACCTGCGAGGCTTGAACCTCGGCATCAATAGGCTCTTCATCGACAGGGGCCAGACTGCTAGCCCGAGGAGCCGAAGGAACAGAGGAAGCCGGCACAGGCGTCGAGATAGTACCCCAAGTAGAAGGAGTAACAGAGGGTTCCACACCCTTGCCCTTCTCAAGCCCGGAGGAACCACCGACGTCAACGGCCACCTCTTCTACCCCCAACGTCCTATCAGCGACCAATACCTCCCCCGGCAGAACGGGGAGATCAACACTCATCTCCTGGCCCGCCCCAGGAGACAGGACCGGCAGAAGGGTCTCATCCTGCCCAAGTCCCTCTACAGGGACAGAATCTGTCGCTACCTCCTGATCGGTAGCCACCTCAACTTCCACGGTTGAAGCTGGGGTAGGACTCGGCAATGATATAGCCGACTTCCCCTCATCATGACAAGGAGGGGAATCAACCCTCTCCTCTGTCCCAACCATATCTGTTGCCCCCGCAACAGACTCTTGCAGCTCTGGAGCAACGTCATCCGAAGACGACGAACTCCATTCCACCTCGCCGCTAGGAAGCCGCGTGCTCCCCTCGGCATTCGAAGCCTCCGTTCTGACCTTCATCATCTCAGAAGCTGCTGCACCCTCAGCTTCTCTCCTAACATAATCCGGGGATACCGGAATCTCCACGACGGCAGCATCCTCCGGGTTCTCCTCCAAAGGAGACATCATAGTTGGCGGGAGACGAGCCCGCCATCTCTTTTTGCCTACTCCCAACCGATCTTGGAGTACGAGGCTTTCTTTTTAGCGGTTCCTACAAAAGAAGGCATCGGTTACATAAAATGCGGAACCTAAACCGGACTATGTAGGGCATCTTTACCTCTGCGGACGCTGAGTCTGATGACACCGTCGGGGACGACGCCTTCTTCTGCTTCTTCGGCGCAGGAGATTCAGCCCCTGTATCTGCACATCGTTTTGATCGATCGACCGAGGGTTCTGCCTGAGATGCGGAAGGGGCACCCCGATGACCCGTCCCTGGCGGACGATGCGATCGGGCTTTCACTGGCATGTCCCCGGTCGCTGCTAACTGGGTGCCTGCGATAAGACTGGTCTCTCTATCATATCCGGAGGGCGCGGCAGCCATAACACAGTAAAATTTGGCGGCCGAGTAAAGAATGGGCGGCCGCGGATCTGGGACGGGCAACGTAAAACGAGCCCCGGTACATCCGGCATTATAGTAATGCCAAGCTCGTGCACCATCCAACAAACTTCCAACATACCCCAGAGTAATACTGGGGTTATCCAACATCAGCTGGGCATAACCAAATTGCCGTGCAAAGCGGCTCGGTAGATACGGTTCCAGGTAGCACTGATTCCTGTTCTGGTACACCAGATGGGACGGCCGAATACTTTGCAACCAGCGGAATCCCCATTGAGGCAGAGTGGTGGTACCTTCGCCCGAATCCTTTAAATCTTCGTTGGCCTCAAAACCCAAGTAGATTGGACCAACTTTGGTGATCTCCCAACCTTGAAGACGGGATAAAACCTTTCTACAGACAGGGACACCAGTGTGCGACCTGCTCCTCCAATGGAAACGGCGAAGGAATGCATCTCCAGCCCTATAGTCTTCTTCTGAGCCTGGGCTCATCACATTGGGGTGATGCAAAATTAACCATCCCATCAAATAGTGAAACGGCAGTTCGGCACGCGGGAAGTTATTGTTTCTGCCTCTGTCATGAATCACATTTTCCGCAAACTCTCGCAAACCTCGCTGTAGGTTACATACCATTGCGGGGAGAAGAGCCAAACGTCGGCCGAAGACCAACTTTACGGCTGGTAGGATTAAGTTCCGGGTCACCCTCTCTACGGCGCCGGATCCGCCTGCGAGCACGCAATCCCGGAGCCATATCATCAGGTAGGCCGTCAACACCGCCTTGGATGACATTCGATAAGCAAGATGCCAGAAGCAGCTGTAGGAGCGTTCATCTGACTGCTGGTCTTCATTCCCTCGGGGATTCTTCTCACCTAACCTGCTCATTTCGGATAGCACTTCGCTACGAGAGAGCGCCGGCGGAGTAGAAAACTGCGAAGGGTCCTCTTTGTCTTGTCTAAAGACGTAATCCCTCCAAGCAGTCACATGGGGTTGCGTCCCGCTTTTATCCCTTCTCTGCATATAGTAATGATGACTCGCCACTTCCTTGAAAACGGCCGTCATCTCCTCAGCCCTGTCTCCCAGGACCTGAAGCTCTTCGTTGATCGGAAAATACTCTTCATAGGGTTCCGACCCCCAAGGGAGTTTTGACACCTCATACATCTCATGAAGAGCGAGCCCTAACTCCCCCACCGGAGTAAAAAAGGTCCCGGTATGGATATCAAACATCTCCAGGAGTGCGAGGAACATATGCCTATTGATGTCAACACCCGCCTGGGTAGCACGGATCGCGGCAGTCAACCCAATCTCTCGGAGCTCAGTCCGAAAACGCGACAAGATCCAGAGTGTCAGTCTATCCCATTTGGAAACATAATGGCACCAACCCTCCACCCGAAAATCTCCTTTCGGGTATGAGCGTTCCATCAAAAACATACGATGTGTAAAAGTCGAAGCACTATAAGCAAACGTATCAATGGGTACATCACTGTAGAGGCTCCCAGGACGTAAAGTCCGCCAGGTGAAAGAAGACCCAGACCGTACGACGGTCAGAGTATCCCTTTGGTCGGAGGTAGAATCAATTTGGATGACGCCAATCACCGCTCCCCCCTGAGAGGGGGTAAGATCCCAAGACATCCTCCTCTTGGAAGCAAGGCGACAGAAGGACGTCAAGGGCCATTGACGTTCAAGTTGCTTAACAGTCATATGCACCCCATTTGCTGCAAAGAACCAGTCCTCCTTGACCTTCAACACCGTCGCTTCAGTAGAAGTGAGGCGGTCTCCGAATAGGAACTCAGGTTTCAAGAAGGTCACTTTATCAGACGTGGAAGACTTTAAAACTCCACGCTCCATCATCCGTTTGAGGAACCCATACTGTTGTTCCCGGATTTGAGTCATTCTCTCGGGAGGCTGATCCAGCATAAGAGCATCTCGAGCAGGGTTTATCACTTCCTCGTCATAATCCACTCCCATCTGATTGAAGGCAGCTTCCAAGAACACTTCATTCAAAGACGGGATTGTCATTGACACTAGCAAAGATTCGAAAATGTTAGAAGCAACAAGAGAGCACACAATGTGTCTAAAAAGGGGGGAGCTTCGGCGCATCATCAGGGTTTGAACCCATGCGCGTTAGCAGTACTTCGGCGCATCATCAGGGTTTGAACCCATGCGCGTCAGCAGTAGAGCCTCGGCGCATCATCAGGGTTTAAACCCATGCGCGTCGGCGGGCATAGACCGCGGCACATCATCAAAGACTCAAGGTCTATGTGCGTTGGTGTACGAGAAATGAGACTTACCAACCACCTCCGGCCGAACTTCGACAGGCCGATGGGGAACGTCAGCCGCCACAACTTTCACAAGCTCCTTCACTTTCTCCTTCCCCTTGCCAGCACCGCCGCGAGGAGTCTTGGAAGCCATTCTCTCAAAGAGGAAGAAGTTAGGGTTTTGAAGAAGAACTCTAAAGAAGGCAAAGGCACAGAGCAGAAGAACTCTCTCTCTCTCTATCTCTCACCTATTTATAGGGGCTTGGTCGCACGCGTGACCCGATGAGGAGTGATCTCAGCCGTCGCCTCGGGTCCTGTGAAGAGATAACAGCATATAAAACCAAAAGATCATCATTAATCTTTTCGGTTACCAAGGCATCATCATATGCATTAACTGAGAGGAGCATGCGCCCGAACAGGCATGCGCCCAACAATCATGCGCCCCGACCTCCATGCTTCTTATTCAAAGTATTCCAAAACTTATTCAAAAGTTTTGAAAACTTTGAAGGGGGTCTTGTAGAAGCATAGAATTTCACAACCAGAAAGCCCATGCGCCAGACACTACATGCGCCAGAACTCGGACAGAACACTTCACAGCAAAGTCAATAAGTATAGACATTTGAAAAAGGACTTTTTATTTATATACAAAAGTCTATTACATGTCTAGAAAAGGTTGTACAAAGGAGAATTTCTACAAAGGAAAGATCCTAAGTCTACAGCCAGCGGCCACCATGCGCCTCCAGATAGGCGCAGCAGTCACCATGCGCCGCCAGTTAGGCGCAGCAGATACCATGCGCCTCCAACCAGGCGCATCCCATCATCTCTTCAGCAGCTCAGTTATGTGCATCCAGCTCAGTTATGTGCATCCCTTCAGCAGCCCAGTTATGTGCCATCCTTCCAGCCAGGCTCACCTGGCCGAGCAGGACGAGGGTGGCAATTAAACCCCCATCCAGAGAAAGAGTCTCAAAAGCCAAAGGAAGACGGTCAGGGCACCGCCATTCCGATCTACGGCTCTTCCTGCATAACGGAGACGAGGCCCGAGCATCCCTATCTTTGGATGCAACAGGCACCTTCCGCCTGCCTCAGAAGCCCTCGACTCCGTCTTTTGGATGTAACAGTCACCTCCAAGTGCATCAACGACGACATGGCGTCTCATCTTCACCCTCGGAAACACTTCGTCAACAGAATGCACCCGAATACCCAAGTTCATGTCGGAAGTACGTGAGGAAACGAGGAGCAAACCTTCTCTCCATGTCACTATTTATAGGCCGGGCAGATCAAACCCACGCGCCAAGTGGATGGCTCTCCGAATTCCGTACAATGAATTTGCATTAAATGGATGAACCGGACGCCTCGAATTCAGCCAACGGCTATTTAAAGCGCTCGAGAAGCGAAACAGCCGCATCATTAAAAGACATGTCGGATGCGCCAGTCAGACAGCGCATCACACGGACGCGCCGTTCGGCATCATGCGCATCACATAGACGCGCCCTTCAGTACCAGGCGCATCACAGTGGATGTGCCCCCACACATCTCCATACCGAGTGGAACGCCAATCGACGTGCCCACTCAGCTGTCCATCGAATGTCAGAAACATTAAATGCTGAACTGACAGAGTTGGCAGCACACCTCCCAAAGTCTGAACAGTTGACAGCTTTTTCAGAAGACGAAGCGTCGGCAACGTCAGCGTCATCATGACTTCATCCCGACGGCTACTGCCACGTGGCCACTCAACCACCCGCATGCGCCTCTGCAGCCATGCGCCCAAATCTGCATGCGCCTCAAAAGCCATGCGCCTCAAACTGCTCTCTGATCCCAAAAGACAGAAGGAAAGTCGCCTGCATGCGCTTCAAAAGCCATGCGCCCCGAACGGTTTGTAACTCCTAAAGGTTACGAGCCGCAGCCTCCTCCTGCGTCCAATCCAAGGCGCAGCTCACCAGATCACTTCCTCCCACCAAATCCGAGATCTCCGAGCCATGGGTCGATGACACGTGTCCTTTGACTCAACTCATCCAAGATTTCAGCAACAGAAAGATCTTCTCCTCTGCTACGTGCCGGCTCACAAACAGCAGTATGAAGAATTCTACCCCTCGATTAGGGCGCATCCCACGCGCCTCCATCAGCAATCCCCACGTGGCGTCCCCACACACCAGCGCATCCTACATGCGCGCATGAGCAGCCAGCCTGCAAAACTATAAATAGAGGGATCATTTCCTTCTCACAGGGGCACAAAAAACACACAGAATCCACAACGAACATACAGAGAATCACCAGAGAGGCAGATACAGACACTCAACGTCTTCCTCCTCTCGGCAAGCTCCAGCACCCAGAGCAATCTACACCTTCAGAGAACCGATAACCGTCGTCAGTCCGTCAACGGAGTCAACGCATTACCACTCGCTCCATTGGCACTAAGGACCCAGATTAAACAAAAGTGTACTCCTAGGACTACATCTAAGTCCTATATTGTAACACTGTTCTGTTTGTATTGAAATTTGCAATAAAAGAATTTTAATGGCAAACAGTTTTCATTCCATGTATGTATATAATCTCCTTTCTGATGTTCTACTGAGGACATGTATGTGTGAGTTAATTACACAATAACAAATTCTGACTGGATAAGAATTACTGTATACCTATTTCAATTTCTCGATCCAGTCTTCCAGGTCGTCTCATGGCAGGATCAATACTGTCAGGGCGATTTGTAGCAGCAATTACAAGTATGCGATCATTTTTGCTTATCTCATCCATCAATTTCAACAGTGTTGCAACCAGTCTAAGAGATAACTCTTCACCGCCATCTTTTCGTGTTGGAGCAATGGCATCCAACTCATCAATAAAAATCTTGAAACCAACAAATTTATGAATAAATCAGAAATTTAAACATTTGAAAACTTTAAAATAAATCAGAAATCAATATAGTAAATATTAATACTTTAGGAATTTAAACATATGGAAATAGCTTCATGGCTATAGTAAAACATCAATATTCAACAAGAAGGCAACCAGTTCAGAGTGGTAATAGTAGTATTCAAATTTGGATGCCAGAATTGACAGAATTCCAAACTCATTATATTTGACTCAAAAGACATCTACGTAAAAAAAATGAGGAGAGCTGACATTCTGGCAATTAACTCAAGCTAAACCGAATAGATCCGAGTACAGGAGTGCTGAGGTTAAAACTCAAAATGACGAGCAAAATTGAATCAGGGCAAAGATGTACTTAATGGTGCTAATTCTATAAATTTTAATATAGTAATGCCGGACTTAGTCCAGTCGTCCGACCTGGAAAGCACAAACACCTGTAATCGATTGCCACACCCACAATCGACCTGAATTGAACACCAAGATGACTACGACATGTCTGGGGAAATGGCTAAAATTCTCATCCAAACTGTCCTGTTCTGGGCCATTAAGGGCTCATGTTGACTATTTTCTTAATAGTTTTCAAGGGTTGGGTCAGCTACTAACCACACATACCAGCATTGGATAGGAACAGCTTATTTATTCTTTTACAAATAAAAAGAAAGATTATTTATTGTCATAAACAAACAGTTTATTATTTTCATAAAGATGTAGTGTTTTTATTCTTCTTGGATTATTGATTGTCATTTACTTATAATCTTTCATTTATGTTATGAAGCCCTCTAATTTTGACGATCCACTGCAAAATTAATTATCTTGACAGTAGTCACTAGTTATGCTTTGACAACCAGGATAAGATTAGATGAGATAACAGGAAGATGGCTTCGAAAGAGCTGAATGGAGGACAAGATTTATGTAGCCAACCCCATAAATTTGGGATAAAGGCTTTGACGCGTTGTTGTTGTCACTTGTTAACTGTTATGCTTCATATCATGTTAGTTGCTAAATGTTATCCTTCAAATCACTTCCACTGCCATGTCTAGTGTCTGCAACAGTAGTTTGATTAAATATTAGTAAAATTGTGACCTACATACACACTTGCATATACATTCAGGGACCGACGTTATTCAGTTCTGTACAGGTATATCCTGTCCCCTTCGGTGAGTCCCATGTCTGTGTCTGTTGTTCTAAGATCCCTATTCAAGCAGAAACTTCATTTTGATGTCAAAAGAAAATAAGTTGTGATTTACAAAATAGTCCAGAAGGAGAAAAGGCAACATAACTTGATAGTTGATGGGTATCAAGATCCAAAGAGCATCGTTTGCTGATACAGACACGATATGCTATATTTTAACTATTTCTTCTCTTTGTTTCTTTTTTTATTATTTCCTTAATAGTTGATCAACAATAGAATTTGGCCAAAGCACGACTAAGAAGGATTCAAAAGAAAGGAAAAAAAAGAGTAGCTTAATCAAGAAACTCTTTCAAACAAGATGTGAAAAGACTAGTTGCATACAAGTGTACAGATTGCAAGAAAAAAAATAGTAACTTCGATAGGGTTCAGAATACTTTCAAAATAAAGTCACATCAGACAGAAAAAAAAGGAAAAAAAAAAAAAAGTGAGGTTGCATATAGAATATATCATAGAGAAGAAATTAATACTTTGACCTATTCACTCCTTTTAGGTCCAGTTTGTTAGCTATCTATGCAACTATGCTTGAAGTTGCAACACACAAATATATAGGATTTACTATGAACTGAAGCAAACAGTAGAATTCCAAAACTATAAATGCCAGTGAACTATAAGAGAACTTAGAGAAGGTATTGTGGAATGCAGATACAAGATTCTAACCACAGCAGGAGCAGCTCGCTTTGCCGACTCAAAAATTTCAAGCAATCTTTGCTCACTTTCACCATAGTATTCGCTCACAATTTCAGGGCCATTGATAGAGAAGAGGCTAGCACCAGCATCATGAGCACAATAAGAAGCCAAAGATGTTTTCCCTGTGCCAGGTGGACCATGAAGAAGCACACCTTTATACCTGAAACAGAAAAGAAATATGACCAAGCAAAATAGTAAGAGAAGGGCCAAATTCTATTATGGCAATACTTAGAGGAACTTAAACGATAATACGCAAGTGTGAACAGGATGTCTGTACAAATCATACAGATACGACCAGAATCTAAAAAGGGTCAACAAAAGAAGTATGTATTTCTACTTCAAGTGATTCGTGCATCTAAAAGATGACCAAGTTCACTGCGTACTGATAATGAGACTTGTAGAAACTGAATGTTATGCTTCCAACTTCATAAAAGATACTTTGGTTATGACCTGCCAAAAAGTTCTATATTTGAAGTAACGTCTAGAACAAATTTGGCAATATCCAAGGCACGAGCAAGGTCCCAAACCTGATATATCTTTGCTCAAGTTGAATTCAACTCTATAACTTGAATCAGAATCTGGATACTCTTGTGTCCAAACATCACTTGTATCCTCATGACCAACCATGGAATCAACAAAATAATGAGAGGAACAACGTGACTGAACAGATTGATTAATTTGGCAGAAAATTCAGAAGAGGTGTAAAATAACGGCGCTGCTATTTGGACCGCCGCAGGGCTGGCCCGCGCTGGCCCACGACCACGCAGCACGTCGGCATTGGCCCCCCGGCCCAGGGTGGGCCCGTGTTAGCAGGGGGGCCAATGGCTGGCCGCCACTCGGGCGCGGGCCAGCCCCGCGGGCGGTCAAAATAGACTTTCCGGTAAAATAAAGGGAGGGAACTGTCACAAATGAGTTATCGAAGTGGCCAAAAAATGGAGCCAAACCTACTACTGCAATTTAAGGAAACCTGACCTAAGGATATTCCTTATTGGTACAATTAATACACAAGATAAAGTGAACTCCGGAATCGGCACAGTGCCTGAGTTTGGGCCATGTTGACACGCTTCGGACACTACTCGGTCTCTCCAAAATATAGTAGGACGTGCCAAAATCAAGTGTGAGTCGTAATACTTGCGTCATGTCATTTCGCATGCATATCCATTCAACATAGATGCTATATATATATATATATATATATATATATATATATATATATATATATATAAAGTTTAGTTGTAATTTGTATTTAGCTTATAAAAGAACAAGTGGTTGTAAGTTTGTGATAAATTAGGGATAACTAAGAAAAATATTTTTCTAATCTTTGTCATCTCAAATTTGCCCTCTCTTACCAGAATGGATCCAGGTATTAGCATGAGAAGCACCAGAAAATACTTGACAAAGTTTTATGTCCGGTTGTCAACCTGATGTCAATACTATGTCGCTACCACATTCCTCGTTGGGTAGCTATGAGCAAGAGAGGGTTTTTCCATAAACCTAGAAGGCTAATTCACGAATAGTAGGCCTTCAATTTTACTCAATCAATTAAAGCTCATGGAACCAGGGAGCAGCATCCAAGTTCCTTTAGACTAGAAAAGTGCCAAGATGAAGAGGTAAGAGTTAATTGTATTTATCTTCGTGACACATTAAACTAAAGAGAAAAAGGATAAAACAAAAGGAGTGATGTATTGTAGGTAATTGCATTGACTTGTATAAGCTACTCGATAAAACAAATAGATATTGAACTGTTGTCTTGTTAACTAAGCATCAAATGTTGACTTCTTTAACTACAGTAAATTAGCATACAAGTTCGGAAGCTTTAAGAGAATATTAATATTGATATGAAGAAATTGTACTATTATAGCATCAAAATTGTACTGAAAAGTTGACTATGTGCTTTAAAATTGTTGTTTTGTTCAACATTTTTCATGAACTCAAATAGGGCTATTACTTATTTACATATTATCTTAGGGACATCTACTTGAATGATGTATATACCTGAAAGTCCGTATATGCATCTGATACGGCACTTCAGTCATAACTCATAAGGGCAATCCTTGTATAATTGACAACCATGAATGTTTCTCAATTTAAACTTTTCCCGTATCAATGATATTAAAGTATACAAAAAGCCACTTAGATACTAAGACATGAGGCTCGCATCTATATTCATCTATTTTCCGACAAGAGAAAAAGTAAAAGGATGGAAGTAATCTTATGAACAAGCATTTCAAAGTCACTTAATACTACGAGTACGGATGAGGACCGCAGTTATATTCATCTATATTCCCCGACAATCAAAAAGCAAAAGGATGGAAGTAAACTTATGAACAAGCATTTCAGACATGAAGTTGGACTTGCTTCTTCTACAAGCAATTCAAGCTTTATCTTGACAAGATAAATCCCATACAGAAAAATGCCATACATATTTGCAGAAACTGATATGGCCAGTTGACCAAGTGGTTAAATAAGGACTTCTTCATAATTCAACTGAAATTCAAAGTGAAATAAATAGAAGTAATCTCAATAGCCAGCTGTTGCCTTCTTCAATTATTTTATCCTCGAAACAGTATTCTTGAGAATATCGTTAACACCGGATTGGATGTCTAAAACGACAAACCTTGTTTAACTTTTAAACAGTTGAAAATTCTCTTAGTTTCATTCTTTTATCAGGTAGGGAGAAACTAAAGAGGGCAGTGATAGTGGCAAAAGCTCATAGCAAACACATTTCTGAAATATAATGGAATGGACAGAAAGGTTGGCATTAAAATGCTTCAAATAAAAAACCTTGGTAAATGGCCCTTGCTCGTCAACGTGAACATGATGATTTCCTTCAAAGCAGTAAACTGTTTAGATAAGCCGCCCAATCTTGGTATATAACTAGCTTCCTTATCCATGGTTGCTTTATACATGGTATTCCCAGCTACCAATCTTTCTTTATTCGGTGTTTCCGCAATCAAAGACATGGGATCAGATAGATGTACCTTTGTTCTAGTGTCCACGTGAGCAATATCCACTTCATCCAAAGGATCAAAAACTTGAATCTCATGACTCAACTTCCCTTCACATATTAAATTTTGGCCACAGGAGCCGGTTGACAACTTGTCTGCACCTTGCACTTGAAATGCACAAATCTGCCCAAAGATTAACGGAATGCTGACAACGTTCCCTTTGAGTAAATATTGGCCATAAAGCCACCTAGCAGCCGAAGCCTGCAGCAATTCACTAGCTTTTTCATCGGCCAATGCTGACCTCACGGCCGACACATCCAAGCACTTTGAAGAATTTGGAGCTGATATAAGATCCTCGGACCCAGAGCGCAGAGGGGTGGCACCAGGAGAAGATAACTTTGACTGATAAGGTGGAGTCTTTGGTGATCCAGCTATTTCATTTCTAACTGGAACACTGACAGTTTCTCTTAAAGTACCATTTGCAAATGATCCTTCACCCCCAACCTTTGGTGGAACCAGATTTAGGTAAATGTCTGTATACTTATGCAGAAAGACATTAGTACCATTACCTGTTTTGTTGGAATGGTTAGAAGGAAAGAGACTTCCAATGGGGAAAACAAATACTGCTCTGCCTGTGGCAGGAAAGCCCATAGTACAAGAAAGACTCCATGACAATCTCACTGCATTCTTCAGAAGCTACAAGAAGGCACAAGAAAAAATTTCAATTTATTAAAGACAATAGGTGCGGTGATAAAACATAACCATACCTTTCGAGAAGGTAACACAGTTGCGATCACAAAGTAACTGCCTGCTCCATTCGACATGGTATCATCAACGTCGATCCCAAAATGACTAGCACACTCCTTAGTCAAACTGTCAAGTGGAAAGCTACTCGGTAGCTTCTCAGCCGATGCAGCGAGTGATACCTATTATAGTGTCATTTGAAAATTAGTCAAAAAGGTTTGCACAACGACACATAGAACATAACCACCAAAGTTCTGCAGATCAAAATTTTCCATTTCAATTCTTGTCTAAACCCGCAATGAACAACAGAGTATTCATCGTGGAGGAAATACTTATGACTATATAACATTCAGATGAAAAATTCTTATTTTTCCTCGTGTGGAGTGGTTCAAAATCCTTGCTTTTTCAATACATCATCATTTTGAAGTAGTTCAAAATCCTTTTCTTTTCTTTTTTTCACCATACTTACCTGCATAACAACGAATTCAAGCTTAATTAGGGAAAAATCGGAACTTCGGATAGTGAAATGGCATGTTTTCAAAATAAAATATCAAGTTAAATAGTTCAAGATTCTTGCTTTTTCTTCAGATTAGCTACAATGCGGATGAATTCGAGATTAACTACAGAAAACTTGAAAGTTTGGATGGATAAGTAGTTCAAAATCCTTACTTTATTCGTCAAAACTTGCAAGAAAGACAAATTCTAGACCAATTGCATAAAGATCGGAAGTTTTTTTTTACACTTGTAGCAATCCGATGATAAAAACATCATTCGAAGTGATTCAATACTCCAGCTTTCCTCCAATTAGCTACAATAACAACGAATCCGAACCCAATCGAGCACAAGATTTTTAAAAAAAACACACACAAAGAATCGGTAGAAATTACCGTGACCAAAGAGCCTGGGGCTATGGAGGAAGCGACCATGGCGGAATCGGAGAGCCAAACCCTAGCCCGGTTTCCCCTGGAGAGGTCGGGGTCCTTCTCGGAGACCCTCCCGACGAAGGCGTTCCCGGCGATGAGGGCCGGGAACCTGGCGGACGCTTCAGGGAGGAGGCTCCTCAGCAGGGCCTCTCCGGATTCGGGTTCGGGTCCGGACGCGGATCCGGCTTTGGGTTTCGGAGATGAAGAAGGGGTTCGTGGGAGAGGGGACCGGTCGGGCCTCGGCGGCGGCGGCTTCTTCTTCGGCATTTATTTTCGTGAAACCCTTGACGCGACGCGGATTGTGGCGGGGTTTTGGGTTTAGGTTATTTACTGTATTATATAGGAAAATTCTAAGGGCACCAGGGGCGGGCCCAAATTTTTCCAAAAAATTTACAAGTTTGCCATTCTCATTTTTACTTGGGACTAGTCCAAATTTTTTCAAAAAATATAACTACAATTAAGTTGGCAATCCTACATTATGTTAGGACTTGGCAGTCCTAACATAATGTACGACTGCCAACTTAGTTGCAGTCCTAGGACTACCAACTTAGTTGCAGTCATATTTTTCTTTGAACCCGGCAGCAGCAGTAGTGGTAGTTGGTCATCAGTGCTCGGAGAGAGAGATGCGATCATGCGTGTCTCGGTCGGACGGATGCGTCGGCCGCCGCCGCCATTGGCGATCCCCAGATTCCTCTGCCCTCGCCGTCGCCGGAGATCCCCCTCGCCGCCACCGGAGCAGGATGATGAAGATGGCGAGTAAGATGAAGAAGAAGCGAATCTCCACCCTCAACTCCATCGACGAGTCCCTCGCCGCCAGATCCGACAACCCCCACTCCGCCTCCCGCCGCTCCTTTATCAGCAACCCCGCCTCCCTCTCCAGCAGTTCCTCTCCCTTAGCGGCATCGAGCAGGCCGCCACCGTCTCCAGCATGTCCTCCTTCAGGGACCCCAAGTCCGTAGACGACGCCCTCGCTGTCGTCCCCTCCGCCTCCTTCCCATACCCCCCCCCCCCCGACCCCTGCCGGCCTCCCCCGCCTCCTCCCCCCCTCCTCGTCCTTCTCCTCCCCCCCCCTCCTAGTCCTCCTCCGTTGCCTCCTCCTCCTCCTCCGCCGCCGCCACCTCCTCCGCCTCTTGGAACCCTAATGAAATTTTGGGGGGCTAGCCCCAAGTAAATTTTGTGATATCCCCAGTAAAAGTTCCACTAATATAGGTTGTCCCCTAGTAAGGGATAGCCCCTAGCAATTTTTGGTGTGCCCTTAGAATTAGCCATTATATACTAACTGATAATGTGCACGTTCATTTGCAAAATAAATAAATATAAATATATATATTTTTCTATTTTTTTACATGTCCGACGATATTTCTCTCTCTTTAGTATCCACAAGATACATTCAAGTTCCGTAAATGTAAAGAACTCAAGCAACCTAAAAAATATCTCCGACCTTAACCACTTGAGTTATAATTATTTATTCATAAATAAATAATGTTAGATAGTTAAATACTTAGTTTATTTTTTGAAATAATTAATAGAATATTTAGGTAGTTGTTTAATTTTTTTTTATTATTTTTAAATTTATTTAAATGGTTGATGATATACATACGGCTTGGATGGTTCACTTTTGAGCCGTTTTCAAGCCGCATTATATAGTAGAAGATATATATCTTACATTATATAATGAGGCTTCAAAACGGCTCAAAAGTGAGCCGTCTAAGTCGTCATTATATCACGGTCCATTTTATTTTAAAAAAAATTGTAAAAGTTGTTGAAAAAAGTTTAAATTTGTCAGCATGGAGAATCGAACCCAACCAAACAAGAAAAATATCTCACACCTTAACCACATGAGTTAGAAGAGATATTTGATTATAGTTGGATACTATTCTTATTATCCGTTATTATACGTGCAAAGCACGTGCATTTACTAGTTGTTATATATACACTGTTTCATACTTCTGAAATTAAAAAAAAAAGTTTATTTTGGTACTGGTTAAAGATTAATGTGGGGTAGTATCTTATTTCAGTTTGTATTTTGAAATGATTGAGACTTGATTGCCATTTGATTATGTGTTTAATATTAACTAATCTTATTTCAAATATTATATTAGATCACAATAAATTCGATGAATTCGACCCAACTCGAGGAACATAGGTTCCTTTCCTATTCCTCTAGCCTCGATCTTGGGATTCATATGTTGAACCCAATGTCTGATTGGTTTTCGGCTGAAACTAGACTTATGATTCATTGGGTTGGGTTCGAATTGAGCTCAAGTCCGACCCAACCCGTCCGAGTTGCACCAGTTCTATGTATGATTATTGTAAAAGGTTATGTCATTTGGTAAAGTAGTTTAAGACTATTTTCTGTTGATATTGAATTTTTATCCTCTTATAGAAGATTAAATTTTTTTAGACCCCCACATTCTCTCTTTCGAGCTCCCCTGCTCAGTGGACTCCTTGATTCGCCCCTACCTATGACACAACATATATTCCAAGAAATTTTATTTCATATATTGCTAGTATAGTCTGAAACCCCACCTACGATTGAAGATGGTTGTTGTATGTCCATGACTTGGTGTTATACAGCAAAATTGGTTATTTCTGAGCCATGTGGCAGTCATTCACACCCATAGAATATAAATTAATACCAAATAATTTATTCCTATTATAAACACACCTTGAGTAGGTATATTCTAAAGTCCACTTAAGAATCTCAACACAAATCATATGGATTTGAAAACTATTGTGTTTTGATACGGTAGAACTACAACAATTATTATACGAGGTCTACCCAATGCTAGACGAGGAGGCGCGTAATAAATTGATATGAATATCATGAGTTGTCCCGTAATAAAACCAATTATTGCTGATACCTCCTTCTCGGATCCTTCTTACATAACCCGAGCACGAAGAAGGAAGAGATCTATCTACATGAAGAAGAAATCATGTAAGGAAGGGCATTCCTATTTGTACAAATGGTACTTCGAACTTGGAACAAGCATGAAGAAATTAACGACACTTATTTATCTTTTGAGTTGTTATGTCGGATTGGTCGCTCAAGATCTTTGGTCTTCACCCGGACCCGATGAAAAAAATGAGATCACTTCTTATGGATTCATTAAGAATGGTTCAGATCAAGTTCATGGCCTATTAGAAGTAGAAGGCGCTCTAGTGGGATCCTCACGGACAGAAAAAAAAATTGTAGTCAGTTTGATAATAATCAAGTGACATTACTTCTTCGGTCCAAACCTGCTACTAATTCCTCTTTAGCTTATGGTAAATCAAAGGACAACCTTTCACATTCTGCTAGAGAGGAAAAAAATATAAATCCTATAGGCTGACACCAAAGATTACACCCCTAAAAACCATATTTTAACTGTGCCTCAACTATATCAACTGTACTTGAACTGTTAGATAATCATAGTCGATAATAACATGACTATTGGAATCGCTATTCCAAAACCGAACATGAGGCCTCACCTTCGTACGAATCCTCTATGGTCGTAAATAAATGCAAGTAAGGACTTGTTCGATATTATCACCATCTTTGGATGATAAACGGAATAAAGATACATTAGAAAGCCCCAAATTAGACCAATAGAATTTCGTTGCTAGAGTAAAAAAGTCCTATCGTTGATCAGAGATTTTTATATAAAAAATATAAATCGAAGTTTGAAGAATGGGAAGGAGCCCTCTACTCACAACAGATAAAGGAGGATTTATTCAATCACACAGTTTGTGCTCCTAGAACATGGCGCCCTTGTGTCAATCTATTTGATTGTATCGAAAGGCCTACTGAATTGTGATTTTCTTATTGGGCCCGGCCCTTTCGAGGCAAGGGGATCCTTTATCATAAAAAGGATGAACTTAAAGAGAATGATTCGGAGTTCTTACATAAATATATTCAAATTAAGGTAAGGAGCGAGGTGATATATATGAAAATAAGGGCTTTCGTTCATAAAATTTGTGAAAAATACACGGTCGAATTATATTGATTTGTTCCAATCCAAGACATAAACAAAGACAAAGATAATCTTTTTAGGGACCCCTACAAAAATAAAAGAAAGGTTTTGTTTAACATAAAAATTTAAAATTTCATTAACGAGTTCTCGACTTCTGGATATTTAACGAGTTCTTGACGTTTTTCCATAATTATTTGTAGGCCTCTCTGTGATAATCATTTTTATGTAATTTCAAATGTAAAGTGAGTCTCTGTATCTTATTGCTAAACCCTAAAACTTGAAATTCAACAGACCTACAGTTTTCTTCTTTTTATTCTTGTGGAGGAAGCAATATGAATGCATTTTTTTTATCATAAACAATCATTTTTTCTATTTTTTTTCTTTTATGTGGATTTCTCGATCAGAAAAATAATAATTATACTAGTCATTTTAATTTAGTACACACAAAAAATTGTATTTATTCATATACACTACTTTGCTTTCATTTATATTATATATTTTATATAATGTAATATATTTATATACAGTAGAAAATCAAAATTTCTTTTGTATGTTATCCCAATCAAAATTTTCATTTGATTTGGATAGAAGATAATACATTTATACATACATTCCCAAAATAAAATCATTTTTTTTTGTTTTTTAGGGGAAAAGTGATTCTGTCGATTTATTCCGAAATCCATTGATATTTAATCAAATCTGTGTCATGATATGTATAATGTGCATATTTTTTTTTTGACTTTCTATGTCATCTGATACATAGAATACTTATTATTAACTTATTATGTTTTGAATTAACTAATTTAGAATCGTGGATGCATATGTATCCTTGACATACTATAATGACTGACATGCAATCGTGTAATAGTCATATATCAAAATAGGTCATTTAAAAAAATAAAGATTTTATTTTATTTACATTTTTATATTTTTACAAAATTGTAACTTTTATATCTATATCCAAATTTTATCCTTATTTTTCTTTAATTCAATTTAGTTCAATTAGATTATAGACGCGAATTTAATATTTTTTCCATAGTTCGTATCAAATTATTATTTTGTTCCTATCATTTGATACTTTATCTTTTGTATTTTAAACTTGTATTTCATTAATTTATCAAGTCCACAAATGTGTTGAAATAAAGATAGTACTAACATATGCCATAATACATGCCTGACAGTCTTACGGAAACAAATCCGCTAATACAAAAGCTAAATAGAAATAAGTACAGGAAGATAACCATATCATATAAACTAACTAGATAAAGTTATTCGGATCCCGAGGTGGAGGCCTACCACTGATCAAGGATACTCCTTAGGGAGAATCTCAACGTTCTCAGCTGGTACAACTCCTGTGTAGACTCCCGGTCCATACTCCTCTGGGTAAATATCATCGCTTATGTTTGGCAAGGAACCAAGTCGTCGTAGAGATGTAGCAAGAAACAAAATAGTATGCCAAAAATAAACAACATATAACAACTCTACTCGAAACGGGGTATGTTTGAAGTCAGATTTATAATGTCTGGCTCCTAATCGTGACATTATATTGCTATATATGTCGGTTTGCTGGCTCAAGTAAGAGTAAAGTTTTCAGCAAGAACTCCCTTGTTAGAACAGAAAGACATTTCATCATAGGTGAGTAGGTAAGACTTCGCTTTCAAATTCTTTCACGATTAATTATGAACCCGTAAAGAATATAAATATGACTTGTTGCTAAGAATTGATTTTGTAATCACTAGAATGATAATTACCAAAAATCTGTATACTTGTAATAAGAGAATGGTAATGCTTGAGTCATAGATTGTTAATAAAATGAAAGAACTATTGTTAAGTTTGTTAAAGAAAGATGAAATGATTTTAGCTTAAGTTATATTGTGAATACAATTGAAAGAATTATTGCTATGCGTGTTAAAGAAATAATGTTTGTGTGTTCCTTTATCGTATGTTGTAAATATAGAAGTGTATAGAAAGTATTGTATTGTTTGTAAGAAAATAATACAAAAGAAAGGAAGGAAAAACTCATATGGCATGGTCGTCATGAAAGGAAGAACAAAGCTACAACTCTATGGTTTGAAAGAAAGATACAAAGAATATTTTACTTGGCATTTAGATATTGCTTTGTATTATTTTATTTTATATAACTTGCATATCATGTATTGGTCTTGGATAACTTGCGCACAATGTTTAGTCTCTCGATCGATTTCAGGGTACCAAAATCGTGGCGACCTAGGAGAGAGGAGACACGGCCCTGAGGCTTGTACGTCCTCACGATTAGAGGGGTGTCATGTCTATTAGAAATATGGGCTTGTACGTCCCAACTTCTAATTATGAAAAGTCATCCATGGATCATCATGTAGTTAGGTCGCATGCCAAGAAAAATATTATGGTTGGCCTAACAATTTGATGCAGAGACAGACATAAAAATTATAGAAATTGTATATGCATAATATTTTAATCCTTATTTATTGTAGAGATGGATAGTCGACCACAGCTAATAATCACTGTATAAGGATTATCCATTTTATTTTGCTAATTGTTCACACTTCACTTGTGCTACCCTTTTGAACTAGGTATGTGAACATTTATTAGACACCTAAGGTCAAGGGCATCATTCTCAACACCATTTGGATCATTGACACTATTTCAAGAACTTCTAAATTTTGCAACCAATTATAATGTCTTACATATTATTTCTATCCAATCTATCCCATCATCATTCCATATTTGATCCACACCTTTTTCCTCCATAAGTCTCCATTGGTGTTACTAGTCCATTTATCCCGAGTTTAAACACCAATCTGACTGACTCGGGTCACTGTCCAAATGTACAATTTATTTCGTTCTTCCTAGCCAAGGCATCAATTCATACTTCATAATTTATTGTTATCCAACATAACATTAAACTATAAAGGGTTGGATACTGACCACCTGAATCTAATTTATCAAGGGACACTCGAGTAACATTACAACAAAACATGTCTTCCAACTCAGTCTCGGTACTGCCCATTACTTATAGATAGACTTATCACTATCATCATAAAAAGGGTCAAAGCACATGACATTGCTAAGAGGGTAAATGCATTATCACCACCACATTCTAGAACAAGGGTATTTTGGTAATTGGTAAATTTTTTTGATTATTTTTTATATTATTTAATTTGATGTATTGTAATTTTGTCATTTGCCAGTGAAATCTTAGAACTACATTGTGTAGATGTCATTCATGACCATAGAAACTTGTTAGAGAGTTTAGACAACTTAAGTTATACTCTAATCTAGCTAGCATATCATTTAGGACCTATTAATTAGCTTAAACCTTAAGTCACTTTGGACATTTCCCTTAAAGGGACTTAAATTACATGTTAGGAAGGCCTTTTAGCTAATTTTACCAAACCCTAACCCTAGGACAGCCCATGGCCGGCCACTACCAGCTACCCCTTGCCTATTTAAGTAAACATTAGCCTCCTTTTTCCCCTTTCATTGCAAATCCTAACCCTAATTTGTGTCCTTTCCCAAATTTGCCCCATTTCATCAAATCAAATCCAAATTCAACCAAACCAAAATTACAAATTACTCCTCTTGAGTAGATGAGGTCTCTATTGGCTAGCTAGGAAGGATTTGGAGCAATTTGACCATTGGAGCTTGGTGGAGATCTAGATTTAGGAGTTTTGATTGAGATTCCAACTCTCAATTGGTAAGAGCCTCTAAACCTATTGAATTTCTGTTTTCTTTCCATAGATGCATTCCTTTAGGGTCCCCCTTAGAACTCAAGTGTTCGACGAAATATCCCTTAGAACTTTTTGTTCTCTAATTTCTAAATAAATTATATATTTGGGTAGCTAATTATATGTAGATTTCATATGTGTATGACTAAATTGGATTTGGTATGTTTTGATGGGTGTTTTTGGTCACGGGGATGCTCAGCCAGGGAATACATTGTGAACAATGTATCCCCTGCTGCCACGAGCCTTGTTCTTCCCCTTATACGACTCGATTTCACTTGCTAGTGACAAAATCGGGTAGGGGCAGTGACTGACATGGGGTTTTGAGAGTTTGGCTTATATCCATGGCCAGATCGAGCAAGGGCAGGCCCTACAGATTTTACTTAGTGCAGTCGAACCCTATCTTCTCTGTGCACTGCATACTGGACTTGTGTTCAGAGGTTAGGAGGGGTATGGCTCGAGTTTATAGAAGCAGTGGTGATGAGTGAGTGGCAAATCTGTACAAGCCATGATGGGCACAAGACCTGGGCTTCTTGTCACCTCCAGTTTTCAGAACAGGGATATTTTAGTCATTTTTGAATTTTTAACATTTTTGAAATTTTATAATTTTATTAAATGTTTTAATTGATTTGTGTAGTGTGGTTCGAGTTTCGTCTCGTTCCGACTTGAGATAGTGATTCGGGTAGCTTAGTCTCTAGAAGGGACCCAACTTAAGTTAGTCATGGCCCACATGGTTCACAAATTAGATTGGTTAGACTAGTCCATTTTTTCCTCTATTAGATTAGTTGATTAGAGACTCAAACTAGATCCTTTTGACCCCAAACTTGAACCTAGGCTAGACCCAACCAAATAGGACTAGAGAGGGGTATTCTTGACATTTCCTATTAGCCCAAACTAGCCCTATTATGGCCGGCCACTAGGGGGGTTCATTCCTTTCCACTTTTAGAAATTAGTCTTTTTTGGAAAGCTCTCAAGTGTTCTTCCCTCTTTTGAGTTTTTGCATTGATTTGATCCCCAAATCAAATCAATCCTTCACATTTTCTTCCGTCAATCCTCTCCTTATTGCCAAGGAAGGTTGCTACTAAAGTTTGGGAGAGAAGTGCAAGGTGGACGTGTCCATTTGAGGAGTTTTTCGTATCGGAGCCGTGTCGGAGAAGGTTTCATTAGGATTCACTCCTAATAGGCATAAAGCTTTCCTCTAAATCTAGTTTTCATGCATTTAGAGTGGTTTAGAATCCATGGAATAAATCCCCTTGTTGGAATCACCATTAGAACTAAGTTAGAGGCCATTTGGAGTCCTATAGTGTGTGTCTACATATAGTTTTGTGTCCTATTGGGTAGTTGTTGAAATAGGACACCCCATGTGTTTGTTGTATTTCCTAATAGGATTATATACTTTCAAATTTCAGTTTTTGTTATGCTAGAGAGTAGTTAGTGAGGTGTGGTTGTGTCTCTACTTGGTTAGAGGTGTTGGTATCAAGTAATTTGAGGTTTTGTATCATGTTGTATATAGTTTTATGGTGTTTTAGTCTATGTATATATATGTGTGTACATGTACCTATATATGTGTGTGTGTGAATACATATGTATATATATATGTATGTGGATGTGTATATATGCAGGTGTGTGTGTGTGGGGAATTTGAGATAGAGTTTGAGATTAGAGTGGTGGTTGATTTGGAGTGTATGTGTTGGTATTGAGAATAGAGAGAGTGAGAGATTAGAGAGAAATGGAGAGTGATTTGAGAATAGAGAGGGTGAGAGATTAGAGAGAAATGGAGAGTGATTTGAGAATAGAGAGGGTGAGAGATTAGAGAGAAATGGAGAGTGATTAGAGAATTAGAGAGAGTAAGAGATTGAGAGAATGGAGAGAAGGAGATGCTGCTGCTAACAGCAGCAGCAACATGGTATCAGTCCCCCCCCAGGGGACTGATATGGAAGGAGACAATCCCCACACAGGGGACTGTTCTATGGCCTATACCTGCTGCTATGTAGCAGGAGTATGGGGGGGGGGGGGGCAAAGCCCCTTAGTACTCAGTAATACCAATCCACATTCAGCCCTTCCCGTTTCATCACTCATTCATACCTTGTCATATAATCCATTCATTTCCACTTAAATGCAGTCAACCCATGACCCCATATATCAACCTTTCCTTTCTCATTCTATTAAATCCATCCATTCTCTTATTTCGAAATCAGCAGCAATAGCAAAAATTTGAGCAACAGCAGTAGCAAGACTCCCTTCCTTCCCTTTACTTCAGTTATTCATTCCTTCCCTTCATTTCAGTTTTACATTCATTCATTCTCCCCATTTCAGTTAAACATTCATCCATCAGCCATCTCTTTATTCATCCATTCATTAACCAATGCATCCACATTCAGTCAGTCCACCAAATCTAGTGTAGTCCTGCTCATGGCATACCATAGCAGCAACATGCATTCAACAATGCATTTCAGCATACATGGCAGCATGCTTTGCAGTATGCTTTACAGCATGCATTCAGATGCAGTAGCAGGGCACAAGTTGCCTTGTTTTGCTGTTGAACCAGTGAGTATTTCATCTATTCATTCCTCCATACATTCACATTCAGTTCAGCCCACAATCCCATATGTTTTAGCCCCATATCAGCCCCCATTTTCACTATATTTCAGTTTCCCCCTCAACTACATTTCAGCCACCATTCATCTACCCATTCATCATTCATTCGTTTATCCTTCATCCCATTCATTATCCATACACATCCATCCATCTATTAGTCCCTTTCATGCACCCATTCATGTATTATATTTCAGCCATCCCCCACATCTATACATCCATATCCATTCATTCATGCATTCCTTCATTCCTATATTTCAGCCTCCACATTCACATATCCCATTCCATTTCACCCTCTCTTGACTACTTTATACACTTATATAACCCCCATGTAGGTGGCATGTTAGTGAATGTGTTAAGTGGTGTTAGTTGAGTTAATTTGTATGAAAGGGTAAGTTAGAATGTGAGTAGGTAATGGTTCATGTTAAGGGTTTTCATATTAGAAGGTAAGATATGGATGAGAGGGTTGGTATTTGAGTAATATGATTATATATATATATAGTGTTATAGATTTGGTTATGGGCTAGTATGAGAGTGAGAGATTTTGTTATCTTATGATACCAAGGAGGTATCATAGGGTATATGATATTTACCCTATGAGAGGAGCAATGTATTAGGGTACCTTTAAGATAAGATGTTAGAGTATCAAGATACCATGGCATGGTATCAAGATACGAGGTTATGGTGTTAGGATATCATGTTGGATTAGAAAAGTGCCTAGAAACTAAGGTAGAGGCTTAGTAGTGGGTTTACCTTAGTAAGGGTAATAGGGTAAGTATAGGTATTTACCTAGAAGCTAAGGTATGTAGGTTTAGGATTAAGAAATGGTTACAACTTGGTTCCCTTGGTTGGTAATGATCAAATATAGTGCTCCTAGACTAGTTTTGACGTTGGTTGACCATTTTGACCAAAAGTCAACAAAAGTCAACCGAGAGTCAAACTTAGCCTATAAGCGACCAGATTTGACCGAAACCAAACCAGAGTTGACCAGTTGACTGAAAGTCAACAGTTGGTCAACATTAGACTAGTTTGACCTAGGGTTGACCTAGAGTTGACCAGAGTTGACCAAAAGTCAACTGTAAGTCAACCTTTGATCCCGTTTGACCTAGTTTGACTTGGATTGACTCCCAGTGACCTGGTATGGCCTAGTATGAACCAGTATGACCTAGTATGAGTCAGTTTGACCTAGATTGACCAAGTTTGATTTAGACTTGCATTCATGACTTAAACTAGTTTCCTTTTTCAGTATAACACCCTGTTTGACTCATAGTATCTTATTTTAGGTCGGTGATCGCTCTGAGCGTCTGTTCACCTTATCAGCTCAGGACCACAGGAGAGTACATTCACTGATAGTTTTTATTGTCTTGATATCTACTATATCCAATTCAGTTGTAGTATCTTACATGATTCCCGATACGACGGTTCACGGACTAGTATACGTCGGATCCTGTCATGAGATGTTATTCCCAGATTTTCCTTGGTATGTTGGTGTGTGATATCCATGTTTCATATGCTTATATAGACATCGATTTGGGAGTGGACTGATCACCTGCTTTTGAATTCGTGTCATGACGTGCCATGTCCGGATCTATGATACTATTCGGGGATGGGGAAATTATTAGGGGTTATGTGATCAAAGCCTCCCTGTCACTATTTTGCTAGTGCCACCCTTACCTCACGTAGGGTATAGCAGATACCCCATGTCCAGGTTATCCAGGTTGGTCGGCATGACTCTCGGTTGAGGTTACCGCGGATTGCCGGGCCAAGTGGATAACCCTACCATGACTCCCTAGCCGATCACATATCGCTCTAATAATTCAAATCACATTTTACATTTATTTATCGTATCTTATATCCTGCTCAGTTTTACTTTCTGTACTTCTCACCATGCTATAATTTTATTTACTCACATGCTCTACCTGCCTTTATACTGTACCATGATTTGAGACTAAGTCCTGTTTGAAAGAAGGGTTACAACCTCGGTCCTTGTTTGGTTCAAAGGTTGTAACTCGGCTTTCGAATGGTTCCCAAGTCCCCTATATCTTTGTCTTGTATTTTATTATACTGTCTCTTATAGTATTTGTAAAACCCCTAAATTTTTACTATATATTTTTATTATTAAAATTTGTACGGATTTAAAATTTTGTATTGTACGTCGCGTAGTCGTATTGTACGTCGTGCGCGAAATTTCGTTTTTCGTAATTGCTCGACGAGTGCGAATATGTGCGAGCGTACATATTTTTAGTAAAACATTTTTCTATTTTTTAATATAGTTCAAATAATATATAATAATTATTTGTATTTTACTTAAAGTTTATTTTATGCAAATATTCCTTGCATATGAGATACGTTAATTTAAATTTATATATAATTCCATTTTTAAAATTTATTATTATTAATATTTTATTATTCAAAAAGATAATTAAATTTTTTTATTATTTTTGAAATCATTATTATTGGTATTTTTGGAAAATATATTTGAAAATTTTTGTGGCCATTTTAAATCTCGATTTAATTTTATGGATTTAATTTAAATAGTATAAAGGTATAATTTATAGATTTAAATTAGAATTTGATTTAAATTTATATTTGATTTCATTGATTTAAATTTAATAATTGAATTATCAAAATTGGGTTTGAATATTCCTAATCATTATCCAATTGGGAATTCCTACATCCTATAAATAGGTAGGTACTCCTCCAAATTTCTATCATTTATTATTTCTCCATAAATTTTTTCCACCGAGGTGCGTGCATCGTGTCTGTGTCCAAGTCCTTCCGTGTCAGCCGTGACGGCCTCGGGTCCGACCTCGGGTGTCTTTCCAATATTTTTTGTCCAATTTACAACCCACAGTACATTTTCGTATCCGTGTCGGATACTACCCGACGTCCTTTCCAATACAACCCGACCCAAAACTCATAACCCTAACTTTAGCCTATAACTTCCGCCTCCTCCTGCCACCGTCCATCGTCACCCACACCCAACTGCCGTAACCACAATCCTCCGGTGCCACCACCTATGGCAGCCCCCAACCAAACACCGACCACAGCCACCCACCGTCACCCCGACACACAGCCAGCCATCACCACCCATCTCAGCCACCACACAGAAAAGAAAAGAAATAAAACCCTAACCCTAAAACTCACCTTCGTCGAGCTTCCACCCGCCGGCGTCGCCAACCAACTCCAGCCGCGACCCCAACTCCGAACCGCTTTTCCCATGCGCCGTATCCGCCGCAACCACCGTGGCCGGCTGCCCTAGCCGAGCTCCGCGCCACTCGCAGCGAGCCGCCGCTGCGCCCATCCGCCCAGTCGTCGAAAACTCTCCCCGTTCGCTCGAACCCGTCCCCAGCGCATCACCTCGCTGCCCCCTTTTCTCTCCATCCGCCGGCCGAGCCTCCCTGGCTGACTCCGGCGCCGCCCGACTCCAACCTCCCACTCGCAGAGTCGCCTCACCATCCTCCTCCCTTCCTCCGCGCGCGACCGCCGGACCTTCCCGACCGCTCGAACCCGCTCAGCGTCGCGTTTCTCCGAGCTGCCCTCTCCCTTCCTCCGCCGCCGGACCACCAACCTCCACCGCCTCTCCGCCCCTTGCCTTCCAGACTCCCCAAACTCTCCGCCGCTCCACCCGCGTCTGCTCTCGGTCTGGCCGCCCGCCGACTAGAGTAGCGCCGCCCTTCTCCGCCTCCAACCACCTCTGATCCGTCTCTCTCTCGATTTCTTCCGTCCTCCGCAGTCCCAGCGCCGCGTGCCGCCCCTTGCCGCCGGCGCAGCTCCGAACCCGCTCCCCTCTTCGAACACTCTCCCTCTCTCTCCGCCCGAGCCCATCTCTCCCGTTCTCTCTGCGCCACCACCAAACCCCTCTCCGCCGAAACCGTTCCGAGCTCCCACCGACCTCCTGACCGCCTTCTCTCCCTTTCGCCATTCCTCTTCCTCTTGGTTTTTCTCTCTTCCCTCCACAGTACTTTTCTTTTTATTACAGAAGGATTTGGGTTTTTTTTGTGTTAGGAAAGAACAACTAATGGTTTCGTTTTTATTATTATTATTATTTTTATGGTTTACAGCAGAGTAAGTATATTATTATTATTATTATTATTATTATTATTATTTCCATTATTATTATTATTTCTATTATTTCTTTTCTTTATAAACTCTTATTATTATTATTATTATTATGAAAAAAAAGAATATATTAATATAATAGTATATTTATAATACATAATATTTTGTGATTATCGTTTGTATTATATTTATTTCACTATTAGTTAATGCTATTTACTATTAGGACTATTGTATAAAATGTATTTCTAAATTTTTATATTTTGATACAAGATGGAGCTTAAAAGCCCTAAAATATTATTAATATTTTGTTATGGCATTTGCCTAAATGTATATATATATAAGCAGGTTATGTTATTAGCCATAAAACTATTTCTTCGTATTTTCGTATCTAACCTAAAAATATATATATATATATAATAATTTGTTGTGAGTTCCAAATTATTACAAACTATTTTCAAGTATTACGTAAAATATAGTTCTCAAGGATTATAAGTAGTTCTCTAAAAATCATATATATTTATTATTATTACCTATTTTCTTTGTTTTTCCTCCTTTCCATGACCAATCCCATTTTTACTATTCCTTCGCCAATTTTGTCCTTTTTTATGTCGAACCTAACTAAAATGACCCTTCTGGACCCAATGGAACTGTCCGTGCCACCACCCGATGTCACCTTGCATAGTTGTTGTACCGAAGTTGCAGTTCGTGCCACCTTGATTATCGCAGCACCCAGGCGTCAATACCAGGCAAGACACCTTGCCATTTGCTGTTTATTTATTTTAGCTCATATTTTATGCATTATTTATTTTTTTTATGCAAAATAAACGCTGATACATGACATAACCTGTTAGAACTTACTGCTATATTTCCTGCTATGTATTATTTTTCTTACACATTAAACCTAGATTTAAGGGACCACCTTATGTGTTGCATTCATTGGCCTTGACACGTTGTACCACGAAGTTGTGTGTTACATATAGAACACGGACGTGCGTGATTGGCTGGCCACCAGTACGTACAAGCCGTACGATAGGAATAACCGCTAATAGAGGTTGCATGCTTAGTTTGACTTAGCGGTTATAGAGATTTTGTGTTGTGGATGTAACATAGTAGGCATTGGGCGGGGAGGACAATTCCTTAGCGTATGGGCTTCGATGCACTTTCCCTTTTGTAACCCGTGAGCTCCGCCGGAGACGCGGGTCAGATTACCCATGATTACTGACGGCCACTGACGTTCTGCGGAACGTTATTCTCTTACTAATGGGGCCTCTGGTGCCCAAGGGGGGACTATGCCGATCCTATCTAGCCAGGGCCCATACGTAGGAAGGATTGTTCTTAACTATATTTCACTTAGAACGGTAGGCTACCTTTATCTGTTAGGTACGAGTACTTTTGGTTTGGGTACTTGTATCTGACCGTGGCTTGGAACAATAACTTGTCGCGGATTAGTTTGTCACATCTTGTCCTTGTTTGGTTGTAGGTGTGACTTACTACTCCGATGAGAAGGTATTGAACCTTGTTGGGGTCCGGATACCATATTGGATTTATAGCATGGAAAGATACGTCACCGTGAATTAGTTTATCATCTCCTGTCCTTGTTTGGTTGGGGGGATGGTACGTTCATTCAATAGGTGTGTATTGGACCATGTTATAATTTAATTGACTTATTTATTTGAGCAATATTTATTCAATTTATATGGCATAATATTATGTGTCTTGTTACGTCCCTCTGAGGACCTGGTTATCTCGCCAGGTGTGTGCTTTTGTCTTTCGCAGATGTTCTAGCTCTAGCCGTGACCATCTCTATTTCTTCGAGGATGATTGCGCTTGGATCGTCTTCGCTTCGCTCGCCATAATTATTTCTTTTCTCATGTATTTTTTTCTTTACTTGTTGGTAGTAGATTTGTCTCCGTCCAACATATTGTATCAAGATAATTCATTATCATTATATGATATCTTTTATTCATTTACTTTGTGTGGATGAGATTAGTTATGATTCTACTGCATTTTATAGCTTATGTATCCATACGAGGCCTATGTACTTCGTATGAATACAGCTGGCATGTCTACGTTCCTAGTTCTACGTATTTTGGGACTGAGACGTTACATATTTTTGTGGTGGCCTATGCAAGTCAAGATAAATTATTTGGTTACTTTACCGTACCAAACAAGCCTGCGAATATGATTAGAAGTCTAGGATCTCATCCACATACTTGACTTTTTCTTCGATTCCATATTGGACCGACTCATCGATTGCATCTTGCTTGATTCCTTCTATCATTATTCTTATCTTTCCTTCGTACTTACTAGAGATTGACCCTACTAGTTAGATGTCCCAAACACCCTTAGCTTAATTTCTTAAGTTGGGTAGAATACCCCACGACCTGACACACCATGGACCATTAAGGAAATACCAATAGTACTATCTAGACCATAGAGATTAGAGAAATTTAACCCATTTGGTCAACCAAGCCTTGGTCAATAAAACCGTAGAATGATTGTATAGGTATAAACATGACTTAGATTCTTATGACTCTTAGACTATTCATATTTGTTCTTATTTCAATCTTAATCTCACGTGCCTATATTTTTACTATCTAGACTAATGATGCTAATATAGCCTAGTATTTGCAAGCTAATTCTTTATCAAGCTTGTTCATGACATATGTTATTGAGCGCTCACTAGCCTATTGTCTAATCAGAACCGGTGCATAATGGTCTGATCAACCAAGTGCACTTTGGTTCGCTTTTGTCTATTACTCTACGTGGATGGGGACATAATTAAATTTGGCCCTTACAATTCCATCCACGACTGCCTTGACAATTCCTTTGAAATTATTCGATCGTCTTTGAATCACGTATTCGTATTCGATAACGTCTCCTTCGAACTCTATATTGCTTTTGCCTTCACCTATTTTAGGAGGGCGAAAGCGTTATACTAGAACTTCCTCTAGCCATCCTATCGATTACGACCATATCGTATTATTTTTCTATGATCTAGATCGCAATTTCTTACGACATGATTTTGTTGAAACATTGTCATTGTTTGTTCCCCATCGATACCCCCTTGTGTCTTCTCACCCCCCACTAAATTCATAATTTCGAGGACAAAATTCTTTTAAGTTGGGTAGGATGTAAAACCCCTAAATTTCTACTATATTTTTTTTATTATTAAAATTTGCACGGATTTAAAATTTTGTATTGTACGTCGCGTAGTCGTATTGTACGTCGTGCGCGAAATTTCGTTTTTCGTAATTGCTTGACGAGTGCGAATATGTGCGAGCGTACATATTTTTAGTAAAACATTTTTCTATTTTTTTAATATAGTTCAAATAATATATATAATAATTATTTGTATTATACTTAAAATTTATTTATGCAAATATTCCTTACATATGATATACATTAATTTGAATTTATATATAATTCCATTTTTGAAATTTATTATTATTAATATTTTATTATTCAAAAAGATATTTAAAAATATTTATTATTTTCGAAATTATTATTATTGGTATTTTCGGAAAATATATTTGAAAATTTTTGTGGCCATTTTAAATCTCGATTTAATTTTATGGATTTAATTTAAATAGTATAAAGGTATAATTTATAGATTTAAATTGGAATTTGATTTAAATTTAGATTTGATTTCATTGATTTAAATTTAATAATTGAATTATCTAAATTGGGTTTGAATATTCCTAATTATTATCCAACTGGGAATTTTCACATCCTATAAATATGCAGGTACTCCTCCAAATTTCTATCATTCATTATTTCTCCACAAAATTTTTCTACCGAGGTGCATGCATCGTGTCTGTGTCCAAGTCCTTCCGTGTCAGCCGAGACGGCCTCGGGTCCGACCCCGGGTGTCTTTCCAATATTTTCTGTCCAATTTACAACCCACAGTACATTTTCGCATCCGTGTCGGATACTATCCGACGTCCTTTCCAATACAACCTGACCCAAAACTCATAACCCTAACTCTAGCCTATAACTGCCGCCTCCTCCTGCTACCGTCCATCGTCACCCACACCCAACTGCCGTAACCACAGTCCTCCGGTGCTACCACACATGGCAGCCCCCAACCAAACACCGACCACAGCCACCCACCGTCACCCCGACACACAGCCAGCCATCACCACCCATCTCAGCCACCACACAGAAAAGAAAAGAAATAAAACCCAAACCCTAAAACTCACCTCCGTCGAGCTTCCACCCGCCGGCGTCGCCAACCAACTCCAGCCACGACCCCAACTCCGAACCGCTTTTCCCTTGCGCCGTGTCCGCCGCAACCACCATGGCCGGCTGCCCTAGCCGAGCTCCGCGCCACTCGCAGCGAGTCGCCGCTGCGCCCATCCGCCCAGTCGCCGGAAACCTCTCCCCGTCCGTTCGAACCCGCCCCCAGCGCATCACCTCGCCGCCCCCTTTTCTCTCCATCCGCCGGCCGAGCCTCCCTGGCTGACTCCGGCGCCTCCCGCCTCCAACCTCCCACTCGCAGAGTCGCCTCACCATCCGCCTCCCTTCCTCCGCGCGCGACCGCCGGACCTCCCCGATCGCTCGAACCCGCCCAGCGTCGCGTTTTACCGAGCCGTCCTCTCCCTTCCTCCGTCGTCGGACCACCAACCCCCTGCCGCCTCTCCGACCCTTGCCTCCCAGACTCCCCAAACTCTCCGTCGCTCCACCCGCGCCTGCTCTCGGTCTGGCCGCCCACCGACTAGAGTAGCGCCGCCCTTCTCCGCCTCCGACCACCTCCGATCCGTCTCTTTCTCGATTTCTCCCGTCCTCCGCAGTCCCAGCGCCGCGCGCCGCCCCTTGCCGCCGGCGCAGCTCCGAACCCGCTCCCCTCTCCGAACACTCTCCCTCTCTCTCCGCCCGAGCCCATCTCTCCCGTTCTCTTCGCGCCACCACCAAACCCCTCTCCGCCGGAAACGTTCCGAGCTCCCACCGACCTCCCGACCGGCTTCTCTCCCTTTCCCCATTCCTCTCCCTCTTGGTTTCTCTCTCTTCCCCCTACAGTACTTTTCTTTTTATTACAGAAGGATTTGGGTTTTTTTGTGTGTTAGGAAAGAACAACTAATGGTTTCGTTTTTATTATTATTATTTTTATGGTTTACAACAGAGTAAGTATATTATTATTATTATTATTATTATTCCTATTATTGTTATTATTTCTATTATTTCCTTTCTTTATAAACTCTTATTATTATTATTATTATTATGAAAAAAAGAATATATTAATATAATAGTATATTTATAATACATAATATTTTGTGATTATCGTTAGTATTATATTTATTTCACTATTAGTTAATGCTATTCACTATTAGGACTATTGTATAAAATATATTTCTAAATTTTTATATTTTGATACAAGATGGAGCTTAAAAGCCCTAAAATATTATTAATATTTTGTTATGGCATTTGCCTAAATGTATATATATATATAAGCAGGTTATGTTATTAGCCATAAAACTATTTCTTCGTATTTTCGTATCTAACCTAAATATATATATATAATAATTTGTTGTGAGTTCCAAATTATTACAAACTATTTTCAAGTATTACGTAAAATATAGTTCTCAAGGATTATAAGTAGTTCTCTAAAAATCATATATATTTATTATTATTACCTATTTTCTTTGTTTTTCCTCCTTTCCATGACCAATCCCATTTTTACTATTCCTTTGCCAATTTTGTCCTTCTTTATGTCGAACCTAACTAAAATGACCCTTCTGGACCCAATGGAACTGTCCGTGCCACCACCCGATGTCACCTTGCATAGTTGTTGTACCGAAGTTGCAGTTCGTGCCACCTTGATTATCGCAGCACCCAGGCGTCAATACCAGGCAAGACACCTTACCATTTGCTGTTTATTTATTTTAGCTCATATTTTATGCATTATTTATTTTCTTTATGCAAAATAAACGATGATACATGACATAACTTGTTAGAACTTACTGTTCATTTATATTTTCTGCTATGTATTATTTTTCTTACACATTAAACCTAGATTTAAGGGACCACCTTGTGTGTTGCATTCATTGGCCTTGATACGTTGTACCACGAAGTTGTGTGTCGCATATAGAACACGGACGTGCGTGATTGGCTGGCCACCAGTACGTACAAGCCGTACGATAGGAATAACCGCTAATAGAGGTTGTATGCTTAGTTTGACTTAGCGGTTATAGAGGTTTTGTGTTATGGATACAACATAGTAGGCATTGGACGGGGAGGACAATTCCTTAGCGTATGGGCTTCGATGCACTTTTCTTTTTGTAACCCGTGAGCTCCGCCGGGGACGCGGGTCAGATTACCCATGATTACTGACGGCCACTGACGTTCTGCGGAACGTTATGCTCTTACTGATGGGGCCTCTGGTTCCCAAGGGGGGACTATGCCGATCCTATCTAGCCAGAGCCCATGCGTAGGAAGGATTATTCTTAACTACATTTCACTTAGAATGGTAGGCTACCTTTATCCGTTAGGTACGAGTACTTTTGGTTTGGGTACTTGTATCTGACCGTAGCTTAGAATAATAACTTTTCGTGGATTAGTTTGTCACATCTTGTCTTTGTTTGGTTGTAGGTGTGACTTACTACTCCGATGAGAAGGTATTGAACCTTGTTGGGGTCCGGATACCATATTGGATTCATAGCATGGAAAGATACGTCACCGTGAATTAGTTTATCATCTCCTGTCCTTGTTTGGTTGGGGGGATGGTATGCTCGTTCAATAGGTGTGTATTGGACCATGTTATAATTCAATTGACTTATTTATTTGAGCAATATTTATTTAGTTTATATGGCATGATATTATGTGTCTTGTTACGTCCCTCTGAGGACCTGGTTATCTCGCCAGGTGTGTGCTTTTGTCTTTCGCAGATATTCTAGCTCTAGCCGTGACCATCTCTATTTCTTCGAGGATGATTGCGCTTGGATCGTCTTCGCTTCGTTCGCCATAATCATTTCTTTTCTCATGTATTTTTTTCCTTTACTTGTTGGTAGTAGATTTGTCTCCGCCCAACATATTGTATCAAGACAAGTCATTATCATTATATGATATCTTTTATTTATTTACTTTGTGTGGATGAGATTAGTTATGATTCTATCTTATTTTACAGCTTATGTATCCATACGAGGCCTATGTACTTCGTATGAATACAGCTGGCATGTCTACGTTCCTAGTCCTACGTATTTTGGGACTGGGGCATTACAGTATTTATCAATTCATATGAAACTGCTGTTGGTGTTTGTACTTGCTCATTTTTTCTGACAGGATACCGTTGACATATTACAGATGACTCTGAGGTAGATTGCCCGACCTACTATGGGGTCGAGTCTGACGGAGTAGACTTAGACCGTGGCTTGTTGGTGGAGCCACTAGACTTTGCTCACCCTGAGTAGCATAGTTTAGTTAGGTTTGCCTGGCCTGCGAGCCAGCTAGTACATCTCAATTTGTAGTATCCTATATATATATTTCTGAGACTCTGGATGTTTGTGTATAGTTCTGACTTGTGTGGATCTTGGACTCATTTCCTGTTTTATCTATCATATTTCCTTTCCATGCTATCTACCTTAGTTTTGTATTTGTGATTGAGACTGTATTGCTATGTCACCTCCATTCGGAGAGTATATACTGTATAGGTACATTTATCTGTTTTAGTCATAGTATTTACAGACCCTATATACAGCGTTCTACCGCTGATTCTGCGGCGTAGGCTGGACGTAACCACGTGCTCATGCCCCTTTTCAGGGTGCGGGTCGTGATACTTCTTGTGTATCCAGATTTGGAGTTGTTTGCTATTAAAACTCTTTGGGATTGATGTTTTTAATTACAAACAGTACAGAGTACAATATAGGACTTAGATGTAGTCCTAGAAGTATACTTTTATTTTTATCTAGGCACTGTGTCGATGGAGCGAGTGGTAATACGTTGACTCCGTTGACGATCTGACGACGATCTTGAACTCTCTGAAGGTCTGGGTTGCTCTGGATGCCGGAGCATTGTTAGGAGAAGTGGATGTTAAGTGTCCCTTATGGCCTCTGTATGTGGATATAACAGTCTGTCTGTATATATATCTCTCTCTGTCTGTGTGTGTTCGTCTGTCAAAAAAGAGTGATCCTTCTATTTATAGATAGCAGGCTGGCTGCTCATGCGCGTATATGTCGGATGCGCCTGGACGTGAGAACGTCACGTGGCTGATGCTGGTGGGGGCGCATGGACGATGCACCCTGAGTTGTAGTAGAATCTTCTCAAACTGCTTCGTTGGGTTGTGGAGGAGCTGACACATGGCAATTGCTGAAATTTGGTTATTGCTGAGATCTTGGGTGGTTAGCACCCATTCTTTGAATAGAACTGAGTCAAAGGACGCGTGGCATATGCCTGTGGCTCAAAGATCTCGATTTTGGAGGAGAGTGATCTGTCGGGGTGGGCGTAGGATCGGGCTCATGGAGGCGACTTAGTCCTATGATTTTTAGGCATCATAGACAAGTCTGGGCACATGGCTTTTGAGGCGCATGCAGAACTTCGCATTAGGGTGCGCCTAGGATTAGGCGCAGGGGAGACGACTTGGTCTCATGACTTTTAGGAGTCATGAGCAAGTCCAGGTGCATGGCTTTTGAGGCGCATGCAGAGCTTAGTCTTTTGTTGCTTGAGATCAGAAATGAGCTGAGGGGGCGTAGGGCGCACACCATATTCTGGGCACACGGCTACGAGATACATACGAATGATCGATCGGCCACGTGGCAGTTGTTGCCGACCCATAGTGTAATGATGGTGCTGACATCCGCGGCTCTTTGTTTTCTGCAAAGGGCTGCCAATTGGACGGCTCTTGGAATACGTTGCCGCCTTTGTCATTCAGCATTAAATGCTTGATGGTGATCAGTTTGAAGAGGGTGCATCGGTTAGTGCCCCTTTGGGCGCATGGGTCTCTGGCCCATTTGGGCGCATCCCTGAGGAGCGCATGATGTTGATGGCGCATCATCCAGGTGTCGCATCCTCTTTGGCTCGTCTGTTGAGTTCTTCGAGGCTTTAATTTAGCTAAATACAAGGATACAGATTCATTTACTATTAATGCAAATTTATTACATAGAATTTAGAAAGTTGGCCATTTGGCACTCGGGTGTAGGCTGCCCGTGCTTATAAATAGCCGCATGAAGGAAAGCTTTGCTTCTATTCTTCATTTCGACATGAAGATGAACTTGGCCGGAGCTCCGCCTTAGCGAACTGTCGAACTCAGTTTTTGTAGAAGTCTTGATGACGAGCTCTTCCCGAGGATGACGATGCGCTGCCCCAGTCTTCCCGTCGCTCTGAGCTTCCGTGATAGTGTATGTTGCATCCAATGATCGGGGCGACCGCGCTCCATCTTTTGTTATGCTTGAAGCTCCACAGGCTGTCGAGTGTGCCCGTTGCTTCCGAAGACCGGGGCGTCGTGCCGCAATCTTTATCGGGCTAGGAGAGCTCCTCCTCATGCTAGACAAGGGCTGATTGGATCTGATGCGCCTGTGCCATAATGATAAAAAGATGCGCCTGGATGAGACATCAGAGTGATGCGCCTGACGGATGATGCGCCTGGCATGGGGTTCATGGCAGTTGCTGCACCTGGCTGTAGCTTTAGGATCTTTCTTTTTGTAGAAGTTCTCCTTTGTAAAGCCTTTTTTAGATATGTAATAGAATTTCATATGAAATAAAAGCCTTCTTTTGATGTCTATACTTTTGTTGTCCCTTGTTGTGCCAAGTACTTTGTTTGAACTCGTTGGCGCATGTTTGAGTCTAGCCGCATAGTATTAAGCGCATAGGAATTCTGGACTATAGATGCGCTTGAAATTCTATGCTTCTACAAGAACTCCTTCAAAGTTTTTAAAACTTTCTATCAAGTTTTGGAAGACTTTGAACAAGATGCATGGGAAGTAACGACTCGGGCGCATGCCCTTAGCCTAGGCGCATGGCTCTTTTTGGCGTATAGTCATTCTGCGCGTCGCTGTGGGGACGCTTGTTACTTAGGCGCATACTGCTAGGGTGCATGCTTCTTCTGAAGAGATAACGCCTCGATCTCAGGAAAGATTAATGATGATCTTTTGAAGATAAGCAGCCGTTGGTTTCATGAGACCCAAAGCGACTGATTGCTGATGTCACGCCTCATCGGTTTACATGTGAGGCCAAGCCTATAAATAGGCGACTGTGAGGAGAGAGTCTTCTACTTTCTGCCAAAGCTTTTATCTTCTTCTTCGGAGTTCTTCTTCTTTTTCTTCTCCGAGAACCCTTAACTCTTTCGAGAAATGGCTCCCAAAACTCCTCGTGGTGGTGCTGGCCGAGGAAGGGGCAGGGGAAAGGAAACCTTGGACGTCGACACGGAGGAAGCCCTTGTCGTCATGGCGAACCACGTCGACGTTCGGTCGAAAGTGTTCGGTGGGTTTTCTCTTGCCTTGGTCTTTGTTGCAGTAATGTTGGGGTGACCTGACTGCAGACGAGTTGCCTCATGTCGATGTGTTTTGGCTGACGTGCATGGACTTTTGTCCTGATGATGCGCGGAAGCCCTTTTAGCTGACGCGCATGGACTTAGGTCCTAATGATGCGTCAAAGCTAGGATCTGATCTGTGCACATGGGTTTCGACCCCGACGTTGTGTCAGGTTATTAATGTGCCTTTGGTGCGTGCTGACTTCTCCCTTTGGTCCTGTTTGTAGGTTCTACGCCGAAGACAGAGGCCTTTATAAAGGAGGAGACACCGCTTCCTTTTATCAAACGAGAGGTGTACATTAAGAAGGAGGTTACTCCCAAGTTGAAATCAAGAAAGAATCGACGACCGTTTGACGAGGAAGTAGTTCTGAAAGCCGAGGCCATCATTAAGGAGGAACTGGCGTCGGAAGATAGAAGTACAGAGAGTTCTGACACTCCTGTCTCTGAAGAGGACCTCAACCAGTTCGAGCCTTCATATGCGAAATGGCTGAGGGAGTGGTACATGCCTCAATGTAACTACCATCCCTGGCTGTAGGGGTTCATCGTCTGACTTGTGGTCTTTGCTGAGGCCAAAGTCGATTTTTCTTTTTTGTGTCTCTGATCTTTGTTCTCTTTCTGAGATATAGCTTTTGCTTTTGTTCCATTCCAATGCTGATGTAATCTTTGTTGGATGAAGAAATAAATGAACTCTTGCTTTGTTCGTTTCTTGTGACGAACTAAAATTTTGTGGACTTATCACCCTTGGCGTACCATGGTTTTAGGTACGGATGATAAGTTGAGAGAGAGAGAGCCAACATATTTACTCAGAGGTAATGTGGATATGGTAAATATGGGCTAAAATGGTGGAGTTTTCCTACTCAGAGGTAATATGGATATGGTAGGAGTGGACTATGTGGGTGTTTATAGAACAACTCAGAGGTAATATGGACGTAGATGTTCTATAGTACAACAATACAAGGATTGTTGTACGAAATGTTTACTCAGAGGTGATGTGGATGTGGTAAACATTGCCTTAAGCATGATCTTACCTGGTGCAGGATCCTGCTTGATGAGGTATAGAAAGGCAACTCAGAGGTGATATGGACATGGTTGTCCCTCTACTGGGGATAGAATGCAACGAAACAGCTGAGTTTTAGAAGCATATGATTTGTCAAAGAAGGGGTGTGAATTTGGTTTGGTCAAGTCCACTAATCCTCTCTCTGGGGAGAGGCAGTATGTTTTTGACAGATGTCAAGAGTGGTACTTCCCTGAGGATTTGCCGTCGATGGGATGTACGGTTGTTATGTTGGCTGACAGCACCTTCCTGAAGACTGAGCCGATGCTGGTGTCGGAGTCCCAAGTTAAAGTTTCAGATGAGTAAGAATATATGACATCCTCTGCTTCTGATTCTTCTGGAGTTGTTGGAGGCGTGATGTAGCCTACCCCCCATCGGGTACGGTGATAGTAGTCTTGCGGCTTCCCTTTTGGCACTGGAAGTCCTAAGGGAAGGCATCGACCTTTGCCGTAGTTCATACCTTGGCCGCTCTTCAAGTTGTAACCCATCTTTTGGATGAGATACTTGGCTCGATTGTTGTACCGGTAGATTTGCATTCTGTTGGTGTCGGGTTCTGGCTCCGTTGGTGGGAGGTCTTGGTTGTTGGCCCATTGGTCATAGTCAAACCTGATTTTAATAATTAATCAAACTCTGTCTCGATATACATGCAAATCAACTCAGATGTTTACCTACGATGTTTTGGACACTGCTCAACAATGGATATCAACAATGTTCAAGACTGAAGCCGTTTGTCATTCCGAATGTACTTCCTGTTCAGCAATGTACTTTTTTATTTTATTGAGTCTAGGAATACATTGTACACCGAGTCGTACTGGCAAATAGGCAATCCAAAAACGTTTTTCAAAACCATCCTATTATATTACAAATGACCTACGTTTTTGAAAAACAACATTTTTACAAAAAGCTTCTGAAGGATTTTTCAAAAAGCCAAAATTTATTTTCTCCAAAAATGAACTGGCAGAACCTCAGGAGAACTCGGCCCGAGTTCGGCCAGAGTTCGGCCAGAGTTCGGCCAGAGTTCGGCCATTTGGAACGTTAGTGAACGTTGGGTTTTTGAACTTGGTCATCCTTCAGTTACGGTTTGTTACAAAGAGTTCTGTCCGAATTCTGCCCGAATTCTGTCAGAGTTATGTCTTTGGAAAAACTATAAATAGAGAAGTATTTCGATCATTTCAAATCACCAATTCACTTTCAATCTCTTCTCTTCCTGAGCTTACATTCTTCCAAAGAGTTTACAAAAAGCTTTCATTTTCAAATCCCAAGCCAGTTACAATCCTCTAGTCGATTTGCCAGTGCGGTACGGTCTAGAAGTTTCAGAACGATTGTAATCAGAGACTTGATAGAAGATACAACTCTTCAAAATTGAAGTTGGTCGAGTTCTTCGTATCAAAGCTCACGTCTGTAGAAGTTGCAAGGACTTCGTATGAAAACTTGCAGGATTTTCCAATAGTGGATTCAACTGGAAGCTAGAGTTCTTCCGACTGGACTAGTCCTCACAAGAGGGAAACCAGTATAAATCTCCGTGTTTGCGTTTGCCTTCTGATTACTTTTCAATTCTGTCATTTACTTTTTGTGATTATTATTATATCTGTGATCTAACTGCAAACAAGATTTTTTATTAGCAATATTCCGCTGCCTACTCTATTCACCCCCCTCTAGAGTATTCTGCTTTACGATTTCGTTCCTACAATTGGTATCAGAGCGGGTTATACAGTTATATTCAATTTTTATATAGATCACAGTATTACACATGGCAACTATGAAATTCACAAGTGAAGGCCAAGCCACAAACATACCTCCACTGTTTGACGGCACAAACTACACTTATTGGAAAACACGTATGAGTTTCTTTCTGAAATCTCTTGATTTTGACTTATGGTCTGTAGTCATTGATGGCTATAAAAAGCCACCTCGTATTTATGTTAATGGTGTTTTAGCTGAAAAACCCAATGACAAATATACAGAGGAAGAAAAGAAAAAGGCCAGTCTTGACGCACGTGCTATTAACGCTTTATTTTGTGCTTTAGACAGAACTGAATTCAACAGGGTATCTACTTGCACAACATCAAACGAAGTGTGGAAACTTCTCGAAGTAACCCACGAAGGAACAACACAAGTCAAGGAGTCAAAGATCAGCAGACTTACTCGGGAGTACGAGGCATTCAAAATGAAGCCAAGTGAATCAGTCACTCAGATGTTTACAAGATTCTTGGATATTGTAAATCCTCTGTCTTCACTAGGCAAGGATTACAGTAACCATGAGAAGATTCGCAAACTTCTACGAGCCCTAACAAAGAACTGGATTCCAAAGGCTACTGCAATCATTGAAGGGAACGACCTCTCAAAAATGTCTCTAGAAACACTCATGGATAAGCTACTCACTCACGAGTTGGAACTTCAAGACTTTGAAGACGCTATACCAAAGGAAAAGTCAGAGAAGACGATCGCTCTCAAGGCTCAACATAGAAGAACCATCGAAGATGATTCCGACGACAGTGACTCCGACTCTGAAGATCAAGCTCTTCTGGTAAGAAAGTTCAAGAAGTTCATGAGATTTAACAGGAGAACAAAAGAGCAACAACAACAACAACGAGGAAGATCCTATTTCTACGGATGCAAGAAGAAAGGACACATGAAGAAAGACTGTCCAACAACATCATCATCAAAGAAAAACAGCAAATATAACAAAGGCTACCTGAAGAAATCTACATCAAAAAAGTACGCCAACACAAGCATATGGCATGAAAGTGAAGCCAGCGACTCAGAAGATGAACAATCAGATGACGCTGCAAATGTATGCTTGATGGCTTGTGATCAGGTAACTACTAATCCTCTATTTGATCCATATGATGATTTCACCTTTGAGCAACTAGGAGAGGCTTTCACTGAACTGTTAGATGACTACAGGAAACTGCGTAGTAAATATAAAACCTCTAAGAAGGTACTCAAAGAGTACAAAGGTGAAATAGGAAGACTTACCGACCTACTAGATCATGTTAGAGATAATGACTCTTCAAATGAGTCTGGTGAGCTTTATTCTATTAAATTGTTGTTACACGAGACTGTTAAGCTATCCGAAGACAAAGACCAAACTATTATCCAATTAAAGGAAGACCTATCTAAGGAGAAAAAGAGTCTCCAGTGTGCACAGGTCAGATTAGAATCACTCACATCTGACTATACTAGATTATATGACACTTCCAAAAAGTTGGAAATTAATTTAGGAAAACGGCCTGAAGTTGCTGCTTCCTATTCTAACACGTGTCAATTACCGAATCATCGGAACATGCCCAACACTGTCAGACCAAACCATACCAAGACTATGCCCAAGAAGCCTAATAGGCATGCATTCTTCTATACTAGAAAACCAAAACCTACCAATCATACACCTCACACTACTTTCAACACTCAACATGCTAAATATCATTATTGTGACCTCATTGGTCATATATCTTCTGCATGTAGAATCAGAAAGTTAGTAGATTTAAATATTTATGCATGGATACCGAAAACTAACCAGTCAGGACCCTACAAGAAATGGGTACCAAAAGTTTCATCTACAAATTGTTTTGTAGGTGGGACACCCTTCATATGCTAGGAGCAAATAGATCCTAGACAGCGGTTGCTCACGACACATGACCGGTAATGCTTCATTATTTGCAACACTGTCGAAGAGGAATAAAGAAGGATATGTCTCATTCGGTAATAATTTGAAAGGGTACATAATCGGTATCGGTGATATTGGTAAGGCTCCCTATCCAGTGATTAAAGATGTTTGTCTTATTACCGAGTTAAAACATAATCTGCTCAGCATAAGCCATTTAGCTGATCACGGTTATGGCATTAACTTCGTAAAAGATAAATATACTATTATTGATAGTTCAACTGGTAGTACTATATTTGAAGGTATTAGGGAAGACAATATATATGTATTCTATTTGTTGGAAGATGCTAACACAGCAGGTAGATGTTTGATGGCCAAAAGTATTGAGGGTCAACTATGGCATATGAGACTCGGTCATACAAACATGGATACAATTTCAAGATTATCTACGAAGAAGTTGGTACGCGGCTTACCGGATATTTCTTTCAAGAAGGATACGATATATAGTGAATGTAAAAAGAACAAAGCTACCAAATCCGTATTCAAATCCAAGAATGCTGTAAGTACCACTAGACCTTTACAATTGTTGCATATGGACTTATTTGGACCAAATAGAATTGCCAGTCTAGGTGGTAAGTTATATGCATTTGTCATTATAGATGACTTCTCTAGATATACATGGGTTTATTTTCTTGCACGCAAGAATGATGCATTATCAGAATTCGTCACCTTTTACAAGAAAGTACAGAATGAAAAAAGGGTTCATGATTACTCGTATTCGTAGTGATCATGGCGGCGAATTTGAGAATGCAGAATTCAAGCAATTTTGTGACACACACAGTTATTTGCATGAATTCTTTTACCCTAGGACTCCACAACAAAATGGAGTTGTGGAACGTAAGAACAGAACTCTATCTGAAATGGCTAGAGCTATGTTAAACCAGTTTAGTCTACCTAGATATTTATGGGCTGAAGCTGTAAATACAGCATGCTACATTCTCAATAGGGTTCTAATTCGACCTATATCGAAGAAGACTCCCTATGAATTATGGTTTGATAGAACACTAAATGTTTCTTATTTCAAAATCTTTGGTTGCAAATGTTTTATTCTTAATACCAAAGATAATTTGAGTAAATTTGATGAAAATGCCGATGAAGGTATATTTTTAGGTTATGCAGCAAAGAGCAAAGGATATAGAGTATTCAACAAAAGAACCATGATCATTGAAGAATCTATCAACGTCAAGTTTGAAGAACTAAATCAACACTTAGACAATGATGACAATGAAGACATAATCGCACCAAGTACAGCTACTGCAAAACCTTTACATAAAGATGCAGAACCATCACATCAGGCATCAGATGAACCTCCAAGCAAAGAAGCTGGAACTAGCAATCCTGAGACTACACCAAAAGAGATGAGATTCTTGGCTAGTCATCCAAAGGACTTGGTAATTAGTGAGATTACCAAGGGTGTAAGTACTCGTTCCTCCAATAAAGATATAGCTTCTTGTGTTGCTTTTGTCTCGCAGTTTGCACCCAAAAATATTGATGAAGCATGTAGTGATAATTTTTGGTTAGATGCTATGTAAGAGGAATTAAACCAATTCGAACGGAATCAAATTTGGGAACTTGTTCCCAAGCCTATTGATCATCCGGTCATTGGCACCCGATGGGTATTCCGAAATAAACTGAACGAGAATGGTTTAGTGACTCATAATAAGGCTCGACTCGTAGCTCAAGGATACAATCATGAAGAAGGTATCGACTACGATAAGACTTATGCCCCAGTTGCGAGATTAGAATCCATTCGCATGTTATGTGCATTTGCATATTTTCATAATTTTAAATTATTTCAAATGGATGTCAAAAGCGCATTTTTAAATAGTTCTATAAAAGAAGAGGTTTATGTAGCTCAACCACCCGGTTTTACTAATTTTAAATTTCCTGAATATGTTTTCAAGTTGAAGAAAGCTTTATACGGTTTGAAACAAGCCCCTCGTGCTTGGTACGATCGTCTAAGCACTTTTCTACTTGATAACGGTTTTTCAAAGGGAAAGGTTGACACTACTTTGTTTATAAAGTCTTTGAATAATAATATTCTTTTGATTCAAGTCTATGTAGATGATATTATCTTTGGATCTACTGATGAATCTCTTTGTCAAGAATTTTCAAAGTGTATGCAGAATGAGTTTGAGATGAGCATGATGGGAGAGCTGAAATTCTTTCTCGGACTGCAAATCAAACAAACCAACAATGGGACGTTCATAAATCAAGCAAAGTACAAAAGGATCTATTAAAGAAGTTCGACATGGAAACAGTAAAACCACTTAGCACTCCAATGGCGACTTCAACCAAGCTTGATATTGATGAACAAGGCAAACCTGTCGACATACATAAGTATCGAGGTATGATCGGTAGCTTACTGTATTTAACTGCTAGTCGAACAGACATTTTGTTTAGTGTTTGTTTATGTGCACGTTTTCAAGCTAATCCTAAGGAATCACATTTGTGCGTAGTTAAGCGTATCTTTCGATACCTTAAAGGCACTTCTTCTGTCGGCTTAGGGTATCCCAAAACCACGTCGTTTGACCTAACCGGTTATTCCGATGCTGATTTTGCCGAATGCAAAGTAGATAGAAAAAGCACTAGCGGCACATGTCATTTTCTAGAAAAAGCTCTAGTCTCTTGGTTTAGTAAAAAGTAAAATTTTGTTGCATTATCAACAACCGAGGCTGAGTATATCGCCGCAGGACGTTGTTGTGCACAAATTTTGTGGATGAAACAAACCTTAGAAGACTATAGATTGTATTTTTCACACATACCCATTTTCTGTGATAACACTAGTTCTATTAATTTGACTAAGAATCCTGTATGTCATTCTCGTACTAAACATATCGAGATTCGACATCATTTTCTTAGAGATCGTCAACAAAATGGAGATATAGACCTTGTAGACATAGACACACATAATCAATTAGCTGACATACTCACAAAACCTTTAGCGGAAGATCGTTTCAATTATTTACGTCGAAAATTAGGAATTTTAGATATCAATAATATTAATTAATTTTATTTTGTTAATTATTTATTCAATACTCATAAACTGTTTTCGAGACAAGCCTAAAAAGAGTCTGTCTGTCACCACGACTACGGTTGAAGCGAAGCGGTATTTAAGAGTTCTCCGGTGAACCTCCGTTAGCTGGGACAGTACTCCTACAACTAATCTGAGACAGAAGCTGAGTAAAGAATATTAATTTATAAAATAATATTAATTATATTATTTTAAGATTTAAAATTACTAAACTTTGAATTAAGCATTTGAAATGAATTAATGAAAAGAATGTGGCCTCTTTGAATTATTTTTAATATATATATATATATATATATATATATATATATATATATATATATATAGCCAGGCAACCCTTGGTGAATTCGGCTCGAGTTCGGTCCGAATTCGGCCAGAGTTCGGCTGGGTATACATATATACCAGCACGAACCCGAGGCTTCCTTCTTCTTCATTCTTCCCCACATCCTCATAACAGTAGCAGCGCGCCTCCGAAACCCTAGCTTCTTCTCCACCCTTGTTCTTCCAATCCGTATGGAGATCTTCCTCAAAACTTTGGATTCGTGCGGAGAACGTCATCCTCTACAACATATCCAAATCTTGGAAGGTATAATCCCTTCTTTTCTCCACTTTTCAATACTTAGGATTTCTAGAAAATTTTGGAAAAGAGTGCCTAAGTTCAATCCCTTCAAGAGGAAGAAGACCAATGTCGGTGAAGAGGCATCGTCTTCAGATCCGCAAACGGATTGCCTCTTTTCTCCGGTCCAATCGGACGACGGTGCGTCGGATGAGTTTTACTTTAACACTTCCGATCAAGCTTTATTGTGGTACGCCGAATTCAATATGCATACTATTTGTACCGGATCGCCGATTAAATGGGCTGTCTTTCCAGATCACCATCCTTACTTTGAGGCATTAGGGTTACAATATTTTGTCACCTTATAATTCCCCATTGCCACTAATACCATTAGATTATTCTATTAATTTCGTGTTAGACACTTTTACCGCGAGGACATGTATCGGCTGAATTGATATCGCATTCACTGATGAATTATTAGCGAAAATCCTTGGTATCCCAAACGAAGGTGCCCCGCTCGATGACATCACTGATTTTGATTTCTCTGACATTACGACACTCGTTAGTTTCAAGAATGAGCTTTGTGCACCTGCACGCGCTCGTCCTGGAAAGTTCAAAGCTAATAACTTGAACTTGTTTAACTACGAATTACATCGCATCATCTATTCCACCTTACTGCCAGAATCCACTTCCAAAGATGATGTCACTACTCTTGAGCTTTCTGCTCTTTATCATATTCTTAAGGGGATTCCTTTTTCTGCCCCTAAGACTATTATCCAGATGATGGGTAGATGTCGCGGGAGAGACCGCAACCTCTGTTATGCGATGCTTATTCCTCGCATATTTCAGAGATTTGATATTGACTTATCTACTTTTGCTGTCGACCCCGAGCCCAAGTTTCTCAAACTTTTTTGTTGCAGCATTGTTTCTGTTCCTCCACCTACTGCACCTACTGCACCTACTCCTACTCCTACAGCACCTGTTCCTCCTCATTCTTACCCTATATCATTTGAGGGTATCCATCAGCACCTATCAGATATGCAGTCCTTTTATGTTGAGACCTCTAGGGAACACGAGTTCCGTGATGTTACTCGATTCCAGGCGATTGCCAACTCCTTCTTCGACCTGAGGTTTACACAGACGGGTCATTCTGCTAGCTCTCTACCTCGAGACCCTTCTGTTTCTGGCTACCACATTGACGACGAGGCGGTCCACTCTCTGTTCCAGCCAGGGAACGCTTATGATTGGTATCGTACCGCTGACGCCACTCCTCACACTTCTGGCACTGGTACTTCTGGAGCTGGTCCTTCTAGACATGCTGGAGCTCAGCTGATGATGTTGATGATGATGATGATTTTTGAGATGTTAGATATTGAGACTGTTACTTTTGTCTTATGTTTACTTGGAAATGCTCCGATATTCCAAGATTTTATCAGTACTTTATTATCAGTACTTTTATTATGTGACTTTCATAGACATGGTTTTTGATTATGCCTCAGTTTTAGCATTTAGTCTATTATTCAGCACTTTATTTGTTTCAGTTTTATGTTAGCACTATCTATCTTTTTTTGCTTCATACTTTAAACCTGCCTGTGACAAATACATGCCTGTGTTGTTCTATATTCCTTTTTTTATTTCAATGTTTCTACCATGCCTGTCATGATTATCTATTTTTATTGTGTTTCTTCACTGTTTGTTACTTATGCATTTATTGCGGAGGAGCTTTCTCTTTTGCAATTATTTTGCTAAGTGACAACGGGGGAGAAATAAGATCTAACATTTTCGTGAATACAGGTTATGAACAATGTCTTTTGGTTACTATTTTGAATTGATTCCAAGCTTAGATGTTATATCGGCAAGGTTTGTCAATTATCAAAATGGGGGAGATTGTTGGCCCACTGGTCATGGTCAAACCAGATTTTAATAATTAATCAAACTCTGTCTCGATATACATACAAATCAACTCAGATGTTTACCTACGACGTTTTGGACACTGCTCAACAATGGATATCAACAATGTTCAAGACTGAAGCCGTTTGCCATTCCGAATGTACTTCCTGTTCAGCAATGTACTTTTTCATTTTATTGAGTCTAGGAATACATTGTACACCGAGTCGTACTGGCAAATAGGCAATCCAAAAACGTTTTTCAAAACCATCCTATTATATTACAAATGACCTACGTTTTTGAAAAATAACCTTTTTACAAAAAGCTTCTGAAGGATTTTTCAAAAAGCCAAAATTTATTTTCTCCAAAAATGAACTGGCAGAACCTCAGGAGAACTCGCCCCGAGTTCGGCCAGAGTTCGACCATTTGGAACGTTAGTGAACGTTGGGTTTTTGAACTTGGTCATCCTTCAGTTACGGTTTGTTACAAAGAGTTCTGTCCGAATTCTGTCCGAATTCTGTCAGAGTTCTGTCTTTGGAAAAACTATAAATAGAGAAGTATTTCGATCATTTCAAATCACCAATTCACTTTTAATCTCTTCTCTTCCTGAGCTTACATTCTTCCAAAGAGTTTACAAAAAGCTTTTATTTTCAAATCCCAAGCCAGTTACAATCCTCTAGTCGATTTGCCAGTGCGGTACGGTCTAGAAGTTTCAGAGCGATTATAATCAGAGGCTTGATAGAAGATACAACTCTTCAAATTGAAGTTGGTCGAGTTCTTCGTATCAAAGCTCGCGTCTGTAGAAGTTGCAAGGACTTCGTATGAAAACTTGTAGGATTTTCCAATAGTGGATTCAACTGGAAGCTAGAGTTCTTCCGACTGGACTAGTCCTCACAAGAAGAAAACCAGTATAAATCTCCGTGTTTGCATTTGCCTTCTGATCACTTTTAAATTCTGTCATTTTCTTTTTATGATTATTATTATATCTGTGATCTAACTGCTAACAAGATTTTTTATTAGCAATATTCCGCTGCCTACTCTATTCACCCCCTCTAGGGTATTCTGCTTTACGATTTCGTTCCTACATTGGTGACGCTCGACTTTGCCAAAGATAATAGGCTTCTCATCCTTGTTCTGAGATGGGACTATGTAACAGACTCCTTGGTACATGACGACTCAATTTATATGACTTACAGTCGTTATTTGTGTTTGCAACAACTGTAGAGCATTATTTAGAGTGTACATAGTATTCCAATGTCGAAGACTAGAATAATTAAAAGACACTCTCTTATTGATAAAATATGGGATCTTGTCCCGAGGGATTACATCATCGAGGAATGGAGTATCGACATTAGCCGATATGTACTCTTTAAGTTCTTCATCGGTAAAAACTGGAGCAACCTTGGAAGGTTCAGGAGAGCTTTTCGGGAGCTTGTCCCGTGCTGGCTCCTGGGACTGTGCTGAGAAGGATGCCGAGGTCTTCTCTTGTGGCCTGACGGGTGCCGACAACTGAGGAGGTCTGTCTTTGAGCCACACCTTGAGGGGAGCCTCAGTTGGTGTGCCGGAAGCTGGAGCCTTTCCCCGTAGCTTGGCTACGAGAGGAGCCACCACTTGAGGGGGCTTGCCTTTGAGGCATATCTTCAACGGAGCTTCATTGGATGTCCTGTCCGGAGAAACTGGCGTCTTCCCGCGGAGTTTGACTACCATAGGGGCTGATGTTTGAGGCGGCCTCCATTTGAGTCACACTTTTAGAGGAGCGTTGATTATCATGTCTACCTCTAAGTCAGCTTCGACCTCAGCTTTTGCCTCATCATTAGCATCATTGGCTTCATCTCCGAGATGAATTAATTTGTAGAAATCAGCATCGGTGAAGAAGGCTTCAATCCCTCTGAAGGGAACGACATCAACAAACTCTGTTCGGATGATGCCGCTGGTGGACACGTATTTCATACATCGGTGGAGAGTAGATGGCACCACCATATATTCATGTATCCATGGACGTCCCAACATGATGTTGTAGTTGACGTCTGCATCCACAACATAGCAAGTCGCCTCAGTATGGAGATCGCCGATGTGACACTTCAAGCGGATCTTATCCAGTGGCTCACTCTTACTGGAGTTGAAGCCACTGATGGTAGTGTAAGACGCTATCAGGCGATGTATCGGGATCCCTAACATCTGAAGTAGAGTTCGGGGGATGATGCTGAGAGAAGACCCAGGGTCGATCTGTATTTGATCCACCTTGATGGCACCGACATACCTTGTGTAATACAGGAGTCTGTTGAGCCTGTTGTTCTTGAGCAGTATATCATGTTGAGTGAATGTGATGTTGGGGATGATTTTCCCCATATTATGGCAGTATGGACATGCTGTAGGATCGTCGTCATACTGCTTGACCTGACTGATGAAAGATTCGGCGTCCTTCAGGGCTTCGCAGAGAGCCTCCCGAGTATCTTTAGATAGACGGAGGAGCTCGAATAGGGAAAGCCGTACTGGAGTACTGGCCAGTTGTGCCAGTATGTCAAAGTTGTGGGGCTTGGCTAACCCTAGAGCGTTGTCTTTTCAAAGAGACCTTTCGAAGCAGGCCCCCTTCTGCTTTTGTTTATTAGCTGTAGGAGGTTGGGATGAACCTTCTCCTTGGACAGCTGTGGTGATGATAGGAGGCGTCACTTCGGATGAAGCCTCCTCTGGCTGGGCGTTCTGCTATGAACGCGTTTGTACGGGCAGTGCTTCCTCAAGGGAGAAAGTCACCATTCGGCAAGACTTGGTCTTCTTGCCTTTGATTTTGGAGGTAGAGGGTACCCTCGGTTGAGTCAGCTCTGGAACAAGATCCGGGTGAACCCACATGATCTCTTCCTTGGATGTTGTGAGTGGTGTCAGCCCACCCACGTTGTCGCGGGTTGGTGGAAGGATGACTACTTCCATTATCGCCTTTGGGATAGGGACGACGCCATCTTGAGCTGTGGTAGGCGGTAAGGTGTCGAACTGGAGCGACACCATGTTGGCCGAGACTGTCTTCTCCTTGTAATCGACTGAGATGATGTTCGCATTGATCATGCGCTATATGTAGTCTTTGAGGATGTAGCAATCTTTAGTTGGATGTCCAACGAATCGATGGTAGTGACAATACCTCGGATCGTCGACTCTGCCTACTTGCTTGGGATCAAGAAACTTGATTTTGTCGCTTTGCTTCAGCATCTCGAAGAGCTGTAAGGTATCTTCATCATGGAAGGAGTAGACCATCTTCGGTCGTGGTGCGGTAGGAGACCTCTGGACAGGGCCTTGCGTGCTGTTAGACGCATTGACAGTCAACGCATGCTTCTCTTTCGCTTCGCGGCTGCTACTGCTGGTCGCAGGCCGTTTCCCTTTGTCGTCGAAGGTGGGGAAGTTAATCCCCAGAAGACGAGCATTACGTGCCTTTTTTTCAGCAGCTTCGACTTCAATGATCAATGCGCTCCAATCTGGCGGGGGAGTGGAGTTGAGCCATAGCTTGATTGCAGGGAGCATGTTCGAGCTGCATGTTCCGATGAGTGAATATTCCGGCATGCCCGGAGGCAACTTTAGACATGCTTGTCAAAAATGTTCGATGAAGTCTCGAACGGTCTCATTCTCAGTATGTTGTACTTCTATAAGAGACAACATGGTCATGTCTCTCCCTCCGTCATAGAACCGATCAAGGAAGAGGCATGTCAAGTCATCGAAGGATGATATGGAGTTGTTAGGGAGACTACAGTACCAGTCGTAGGCGACTCCCTTCAAAGCCCCGACAAATAGGCTCGTGAGTAAGGCATCTTATTTTGGGAGATGTCCCGTCTGAGACTGGAAGTAGGTCAGGTATTGGCGAGGAGAATCCTCCCCGTTGTATGGTGTTAGTGTTTGCAATTTATACTTGGGAGGACAAACCACTTTGTTCCATTCGAGGGGATAAGTTTGCGGGAGTCCCATGTTCTGGCGATTCTCCTGTCCACTTCGGGCCTCAAAATGCTCGCGCATGTCTCTGACCATCTCGACCAAGTCTTGTGTCGAGCTGGGAGCAGGTGAAGGCGGTACGGCCTAAAGCTGGATATTGGAAGAAGCTGACGCTCGTGGTGCAGTGTGGTGCTTCGCCCCTGAAGATACCCGTTGAGGGGGTATACTTGATTCTCCGTTGGCCCATGGTTCGAGGCTGGTGGAGACAGGTACCCTTGTCAGAGTGGTTCGAATGTCGAACACCGCCTAGGTCAGGATCTGCATGGAGGCATAGAGGATTTTGAGACTTCCCTCAAGAGTGTCTATGCGCTGCACGATGTCTAGCGCTGGAGCGTCTGATTCTTCTTCATCACCACCCCCTGCCATGTAAGCTGTAACACCCACTCTTCTAAAATAAGGGTAATTTTGAACTTTTATAAATTTGATTAATCAATAATAAGATTTAACTCATGTTGTGATTTTTGGTGATTTTTAATAAATTTAAAACTATTTAAAATGTTGAATTGTGATTTTGATGGTTAACTAGTTAAACCCCAGTTTTGCTAAGCCTAGAGACTAACCATGACCAAGGGAGCCTAGTCATGTGATTAGGATGACTAATTACAACTTTTAGCCTAGGGATATTTTGATTATTTTGACAATTTTGTGAAATTGTAATTTATATCAATTAAATATTGTGCTAATTGAATTGTTAGAGACTAACCTAGTTTTGACTAAACCTAGATGTTAATGATGCTCATGGAGGTTTAGTTAGGAGGTTAGAGACTTAATGGTTAAGTTAGATTAACAATATCTAGATATTTCATAGTAGGATATTTACCCCTTAGGATATTTGTGAAAAAGAAAGCCTTATGACTAGTTGAACCAATAGGAAGGCTTAGAATTGGGTGGACAACTCCTAGCCACTCATCTACATGAAAAACTAACCCTAATTCATCTAATGACCAGCCATCAAGTGCCCGTTCCCTTCCTATAAAGAATCCTTAAGAAAACCCTTACCTCTTTTTACCTTTACATAGAATCCTAAGTGTTCTTCCCCAAATTATAGAGCTTCCCTCTTTGATTTGATTTCCTTTCCCTCACATTCCTCCATCCAAACTTCTCTTAATCCATCCCACACCATCAAGGAAGGATTCTATCCAAGAATTTGGGCAAGGTACAAAGGGAGGTGTCCTTTTGGATAGATCTTCGTATCGGAGCCGTGTCCTAAAGATTTTTATTGGGATTCCACTTCCAATAGGTAAAACCTATCCTCTAACTTGATTTTCTTTGTATATTAATTAGTTTTGAATCCAAAGGATCCATGTCACGACCCGCACCCAATAATTGGACATGAAACGTGAACACGCTCAGCCTACGCCGCAGAGTTGGCGGTAGAACGCTGTAACAATATGATGAACAACCATGCAAATAATATAATTCTCACATGGGATAAACCACAACTCAAAAACTAGAAGGTGAAATAAATATCCATCTCAAAGGAAATGTATAATAACAAATCAAATGAAATCTCCACTGCAAGTCTCAATATCAACTCAAAATCCAAAACAAAGTCTCAGCTCTAACTAAAATAAAACTAAGCAAATGCAGCCGGATCAGATGCTGCGTACTCCTCCTGATAGAGAAAATCTGTCTCTACTAAATTCCCCATGTATGGGCCATACTGGTCAGGGCACACGACCTCCTCGCAATTACCTAAAATTGTTTGGTTACCCAGTCAGGATGGAACGAGTACAATTCACTGAATGCAGTTCCAATATATGAAAGTGACTATAAACAAAGGTTAGACATCAATCATGAGTTTTGAAAATAAATAGTAAAGACGTGAGAAAAGATAGTAAATCAATAGTAAATAAAGTAGACAAATACCTTCCCAACTGTTAAAAATATCTTTGATATGTGATTAGTCTGGGACACTACACCGCGAGGTCTACGAGGTCTACTTGCATGAAAAATAAGCACTGTCTACGAGGTCTACTTGCAGAAATTTAAATAATGTCTACGAGGTCTACTGCATGAAAGTAAAACAATGTCTACGGTCGGATCACATATTTTTGGTATTTCATGTTCCCGACTCAATGTTTTATGATAGAATAAAATTCACATAATTAATGACCAACCAATGAGATATAGTGAAATTCAATATTGAAAACAGACAACAAACTGTACTCGCCTGAGGTCTCAAACTGCTGTAATAGATCCAATGCCAAGTCTGAGCCCAAATGACCTATTTAATAATTTATAAGGATCAATATACAATATTGAATGTGTAAAAATCAACAATTATTCTATTGACCTAGTGCATGGCCTAGGTTATTCTCTATATCAGTACTAGAGGTATAAGTGCCCTTAATACCCTTGAACCTAAAGCAAATAGAATACATAACAAACTCATTGGTTGTGTGACCCCTGTGTGTCCAGGTTTGGAAGGGCAGCCTATAGACTTGGGTTTTTAGCCATCCTGCTATAGGTAAGGTACCACATATTATATTTACAACTTCTAGTCCTAATATACCTTTTCTAATCCTATTTTAGCTTGTCAGGTTCAGGGGTTTAGGCATATACCAGGAACACTCAGGCATTTAAAGTCTGCAGATACATAATCCCTAAGGGTTCCTAGGTCCAGGGAGTGCTGTCTTACCTAGCCTGCTCATCCTGCTGGTGTCTAAAATTACACTAAGTGATCTGCCTGGTTTTACCCAAAGGGTATAGCTCTATATATATACTATTGTATACCTTCTTAATAAGTCTGTACCCTCAAGTCCTGAACTTCACTTCATCATTCTCTTGAAATACTCAGTCATAGAGAAAATAATATATTGTGCCCACTAGCATCACTTGGTTATAAGAGAAATCCTAGATCAGGATCTCATGGGTACATATATCCTGATACCCCACCCTTGGTATCCTGGATGTACACTTGGTTGTCTTCCCCATCCTGGCACACTATAGGAAAGTACACCTTGAGCTAACACTCTACTGGTCAACCAGTCCTTGCCTACCAGTATTAGGAATAGTCTCATACCTGTATCCCTCTGATATAAGAGTTTCCAGTATTAACTCCTGTGGTACTTATGTACTTCTTTAGAATATCAGTTGGTGATATTGGTGAGCAGTGCACCAGTCTAGCACAGGGTTAGCCTATGCATCAACAAGGCTCTGATACGACCTGCTTATCATAACCTTAACTACTACAGTATGGTATCCAGTACTAATCCACCAAGTTTACTGGCAGACTCTTAGCCTGATACAAACCACCTTCATCACCCTAAGGTTTCAGGTTATTGGCTAGCCCATCCCAGGTTATAGTGTAACAGGTTACTAGCCTGTCCATGTCAGTCTCTCCCAGGTCTTAGGGTACTCAAGCCTCTATGGGATAGGGCATACACCTGGTGTAGGTATGTATGTTCTCATGTACACTTGTCTGGTCAGGATCCCTTACATCCAGGTCGGGTCATAGGTGAAATCCTAAAAGCAATATCAACACTATTGTGGCAGTTCTCTGTATGTGTAGAGGTTACCATTTCCATGAAGGTGCTGTAGATAACTCTACCCCATCCTAAGTCTTTGTTAGACCTGTGTACCAGATAGTCTAAAGTGATTTGGACTTGGCATCCACCAGGTATCCTTGTATCTGTTAGCCTTGGCTTCCAGGAAGTTCAGCTACTTACATTGGTGTTGGGGGACAGTGTCCTGTTTCCTGGGACTGATAACTTTGTGTGCAACCTCTGGGTGACATTGACTAACCTGATAGGATTGGGTAATACTAGTCAGGCCTGATATTCCATTACCCATTCAACATAGAACCCCACCTGGCATTGGTATTCCCCTACCACCAAGTATATCAGTGTTTGCAAAAACAAAAGTCTTTTATTTCACCAACTTTTTAAAGAATAGTACAAGAGTACAATAAATTCTGGAAAAGTACAACTGTAGGAATCCGATCAGAAGACGATTGCTTTATCCCTTGGACGATGTGAACTTTGAAGACGATAGCCTTTGAAGAATGCAGCAGCACTTGGACAATAACTCCTGGTCTCTGATGATCTTGAATAATGATCCCCCCTCAATGAAGAACTTGAAACTCTATTTATAGAGTTCTAGAAATAATTTGTAGTTATTCTGGATTGTGCACAATGAACTGCGCTGGGGACAGACTGTGCAGACTGCAAACTGTCACGACCCGCACCCACCGTGAGGGTACGAGTACGTAACAACGCCCAGTCTACGCCGCAGTGTCGGCGGTAGAACGCTGTTCTAGGTCATGAACTATAACTAGCATAATATGAATACTCTCCATAAGGAGGCCAACACAGAGGTACAACTCAATCACAATCTAAGGTAGAATGATAAAGATAGATAAATATGAAATCCAAAAGAGATACATGAGATAGAAGTCTAAGTGTCTAAGATACATAATCCTATAAATACATCTCAAAACTCAAATACAGTAATCCACAAGTAAATACAACTCCAGACAAAATGAAATAACTATCTAAACAACCTCTACTGTGTCTTCTCTAGGCTAGCAGGCAATCCCAGGCTATCTGTAAAATTTATCAACAGGTCCAGTCAAGACAGGAGCGAGTACAGTACATCTCAACAGTTCATAGCAGGTTAGAAAATATAATCATGCAGTAAAGTAAGATATAGATACTGAAGAAATGCAGTAAGTAAATAGAGAGAGAGAACTGAATAGAAATATCTACTATAAGTAAAGTGCTACCAGTGTCTAGTGATTTAGAGCACAAAGTCGACATGTGAACTGCTTGATTTGTATATGGCTATACTAAAGAGGCGTATGTTTGCCATTAAAATTGTTTGATTGAAAACTTTAATACAAACAGAACAGTGTTACAATGTAGGACTTAGATGTAGTCCTAGGAGTACACTTTTGTTTAAGCTGGGTCCTTAGTGCCAATGGAGCGAGTGGTAATGCGTTGACTCCGTTGACCGGCTGACGACGGTTATCGGTTCTCTGAAGGTGTGGATTGCTCTGGGTGCTGGAGCTTGCTGAGAGGAGGAAGACGTTGAGTGTCTGTATCTGCCTCTCTGGTGATTCCTTGTATGTTCGTTATGGATTCTGTGTGTGTGAAGGAGAAGATCCCTCTATTTATAGTTTTGCAGGCTGGCTGCTCATGCGCACATGTAGGATGCGCCGGTGTGTGGGGACGCCACGTGGAGGTTGCTGATGGAGGCGCGTAGATGATGCGCCCTGATTGAGGAGGAGAACTCTTCATACTGCTGTTGTGAGCCGGCACGTAGCAGAGGAGAAGATCTTTCTGTTGCTGAAATCTTGGACGAGTTGAGTCAAAGGACACGTGTCATCGACCCATGGCTCGAAGATCTCGGATTTGGTGGGGGGGGGGTAATCTGGTGAGCTGCACCTTGATTGGGCGCAGGAGGAGGTTGCGGCTCATACCCTTTAGGGGTTACAAACTGTTTAGAGCGCATGGCTTTTGAGGCGCATGCAGGCGACTTTCCTTCTGTCTTTCGGGATCAGAAATCAGTCTGGGGCGCATGGCTTTTGAGGCGCATGCAAAGCTTCAACTGGAGACTCTTCTTCTATCTTCAGGGATCAGTGAAGGGTCTGAGGCACATGGCTTTTGAGGCACATGCTGGTTTGGACGCATGGCCGTAGAGGCGCATGCGGATGGCCACGTGGCAGTAGCCGTCGGAATAGAGTCATGATGATGCTGACGTTGCCGACGCTTCGTTCTCTGAAAAAAGCTGTCAACTGTTCAGACTTTAGGAAGCGTGCTGTCGACTCTGGTGTCAGTTCAGCATTTAATATTTACGACGTTCGATGGACAGCTGAGTGGGCACATTGGTTGGTGTTCCACTCGGCATGGAGATGTGAGGGAGGGCGCATCCTCTGTGATGCACCGGGTACTGTAGGGCGCGTCTGTGTGATGCACCTGATGCTGGAGGGCGTGTCCATGTGATGCGCCTGGCGCATCCGACATGTCCTTTAATGATGCGGCTGTCTCGCTCCTCGAGTGCTATAAATAGCCGTTTGGCTGAATTCGAGGCGTCCGGTTCATCCATTTAATGCAAATTCATTGCACAGAATTCGGAGGGTCATCCACTTGGCGCGTGGGTTTGATTTGCCCGCCTATAAATAGTGGCATGGAGAGAAGGTTTGCTCCTCATTCCCTCACGTACTTCCAACATGAACTTGGATATGTGGGTGCATTCTGTTGACGAAGTGCTCCCGAGGGTAAAGATGAGACATCGTGTTGTCTTCGATGCACTTGAAGGTGACTGTTACATCCAAAAGACGGAGTCGAGGGCTTCTGAGGCAGGCGGAAGGTGCCTGTTGCATCCAAAGATAGGGATGTATAACTGAGCTGGATGCACATAACTGAGCTGCTGAAGAGATGGTAGGATGCGCCTGGCTGGAGGCGCATGACATCTGCTGCGCCTGGCTGACAGCGCATGGTGACTGCTGCGCCTGTCGGAAGGCGCATGGTAGTTGCTGCGCCTATCTGGAAGGCGCATGGTGGCTGTTGGCTGTAGATCTAGGATCCTTCCTTTGTAAAAATTCTCCTTTGTACAACATTTTCTAGACATGTAATAGACTTTTATATATATACATAAAAAGTCCTTCTTCGAATGTCTATGGCTTATTTGATTAGCTGTCTGAGTTCTGGCGCATATAATGCCTGGCGCATGGGCTTTCTGGTTGTAAAATTCCATGCTTCTACAAGACCCCCTTCAAAGTTTTCAAAACTTTTGAATAAGTTTTGGAATACTTTGAATAAGAAGCATGGAGGTCAGGGCGCATGATTTTTGGGCGCATGCTTGTTCGGGCGCATGCTCCTTTCAGTTGATGATGATGACGCCTTGGTAACCCAAAAGATTAATGATGATCTTTTGGTTATATTTGTTGTTATCTCCTCACGGAACCCGAAGCGACGGCTGAGATTACACGTCATCGGTTCACGCGTGCGACCAAGCCCTATAAATAGGTAAGGGTTGGAGAGAGAGAGAGAGTTCATCTGCTCTGTGCCTTTGCTTTCTTTAGATTTTTTCTTCAAAACCCTAACTTTTTCTTCTCTGAGAGAATGGCTCCCAAGACTCCTCGCGGTGGTGCCGGCAAGGGGAAGGAGAAAGCGAAGGAGTTCGTTGATGAGGATTCACCTATCACCCCTGCAACTCCGGCCGACGTTCGTCCTGAGGTGACAGGTGGGTTTCATTTCCTTCACGTAAGCTTTTGGGCCAGACTGTGCCCTAACTCAGATTTGCTGACGCGTATAGACTTTTGTCCTGATGATACGCCGAGGTTCTACCCCGCCGACGTGTATAGGTTTACACCTTTATCATGCACCGAGGTTTAATGGCTGACGCGCATGGGTTTCGTACCCTGATGATGCGCCGAAGCTGCTGACGCGCATGGGCTTACGCCCTGATGATGCGCCGAAGCAAGTTGACGCGCATGGGCTTACGCCCTGATGATGCGCCGAAGCTCTGATGCTGGCGCACATAGGCTTACGCCCTGATGATGCGCCGAAGCTATTTGACATTTTTGCCTGACTTCCACCTTTGTTGTATCAGTGTCGATGACGATCCCTTTGTTGAATGAGGTCCTTCTGGACGCTTCTCTTTGTCAGATGGGAGTTGATTTTGACGAGGCGGTGATCAATCCTGTGAAGGATGCTATCTTATAGGACCAACCTCGTGAGAGAATGCTACAAATCCAGACCCAGTTGCCTCTTTTTCTCCAGAGTATGATGGAGAGTGGTAAACTGAAGTCTGCTGAATCCGAAGGTGTAACTTTCTTAAAACCTGCCTTTCTGTTTGGCGACCGACTAGTCTCTTCCGAAGCGAAGATATTGAGGATCAGAGAAGACTGGTTCTTTTCTGCCAAAGGCATGGTTTTGTACATGCAGCAGGTTGACCGCCAGTTGCCGCTGACGGCTTTTTATCGTCTAGCTTCGAAGAGAAGGATGGGTTGGGAACTTACTCCCTCTCAAGGAGGGGCCTTGGGAGGTACCCTCTCAATTGACGCCTCCTCGAACCAGCGAGATACTTTGACTGCTTCACGAGCCGGTTCTTCTTTCAGTTACCGAGCCTTGCGTCCTGGGAGCATCTACAGTGAGGTCCCAAACGACACGTTTCCCTTCAGTGTCCCGATCTTTGCAAATCGGATGCTGACATCAAAGGTGATGTATCCGACAGGTAGCTTCAGAGTCGAAGGCTGGTGTCACTACATCTCGAAGTGGGACGAGTTGACAACTTGGGTGCTTTCAAGGTTCGAGGTTGAGCTTAAAGAGATCGGGCTGACAGCCGCCATTCGGGCCACTCAGGCAGGCGTGGACCTCAATAAGCCTATGTTCCTTGCGCTCTTGGAGCTTTTCAATGCCCAGACTGGTAGCTTCTTTACTCCGGTAGGGGAGTTGGGATTGGCCCTTCATGAGATGTACGAAATGTCCAAGCTTCCTTGGGGCTCGGAACCGTACGAGGAATATTTTCCATCAAATGAAGAGATCCAAGTTCTGGAGGATAAGGATCCGGAGATGATGGCTGTTTTCAAAGAGGTGACAAGCCATCATTATCTGATGCACAGGAGGGACATGGGCAAGACCCAGCCTCATGTGACTGCTTGGAGGGACTACGTCTTCAGGCAGGATTTGACGGATCCTTCGAGGATTCGGTTTGCGACTCCGCAGGGATTGAAGCCCGCGGAAGTGAGTTCTAAAATAAGCCGGCTGGACGAAAGGACCCCACACTCTAATGAGGGCGGCAAGGCTACGTACAGCTGTTTCTGGCACTGCGGGCACCGGATGTCATCTAAGGCAGTGTTGACGTCCTACTTGATGATATGGCTCCGGGATTGCGTATTTGCTGGTGGATCCGGTGCCGTCGAGAGGGTACATCGGAATCTCATTTTGCCGGCGGTGAAGTTGGCCTGTGGACGACCTTTGGCTCTCCTCCCCGCGATGGTGTGCAACCTGTTGCGCGATTTGAGGTCCTTTGCCGATGATGTGATCCACGAGAGAGGTAACAATGATAACTTTCCCCGGGCCGAGCTGCCTTTCCATTATCTTATGGGGTGGCTGATTCTGCATCATCTGAACGTGATGAGTCCCGGTCCGGAGGAGGACCATGTCGAAGGGGATGCCTTCATTCGCCGCTTCTATAAGAGGAAGTGGTCTTACACTGGCGTCCCCGTTTGCAGGAGAGTCTTGTCCTACCTTCAGGGGTGGAAGATTGTCAAGGTTGGCCCGATCTTCAAAGATTTCGAGGCCGACCAAGATTTAGTTGACTCTGGCGAAGATGCGGTCACTCTGCCAAAATGGAGTTTTCGTTGGTTGCAGAGTATCCGGCCTTCTCACCTGGTCTACCGCAACCAGAACAGGTGTTATCTGGAGCTTTATCTGCCAAGCCGATTTGCTCGTCAGTTTGGCTATACCCAGTTAATGTTGCGGAATCCCAGTAGTAGTTTAGGCTTCATCGGGAGTTTGCTGGATGGAGCCCGGGGCTGGCAATATTATAACGCTGGATGCACTAGCGTTAAGTTCACCACGCCAGTTCGCAATACTCGGCCGTCGATCCTATATCCGGCCGCCAAGCTGTATCGCACTATGACTGCTATGTCTCCTGGTTATGACAGGGAGACTAGTTTCATTATTGGAACCCAGCTGGAGGCGACAGCGAATATGTTGATAGCAGCCCGATCATATCGTCCACTAGAGTTGGCGGGGTATCGGGCTGCTGCTGCAGTACCAGTGGAAGACCCGTCTGTCGGGAAAAGGCGTGCTGACACAGAAGCTGGTTCTTCTGTACCGAAAAGGTCGAAAAAGGTGCCGACCCCGAAGGTTACGGAAGTGCCACTTATAATGCCAGCAGGATCAATCCCTGCAGAGGTAAGGAATATTTCGTAATTCCAATTCTTTTCGTCATTATGGCGACTTATGCTCTTCTTCGTGTAGGGATTGAAGAAGAAGTCCCGTGTTTCAAAATCGGGCGCTAGTAAACCGAAGGAGGTGGCAGGCTCTTCTGATGAGCGCATTCCACCGATGCTAATGTCTTCCGTGGAGGAAGGTCCCGAAGATGTTCCTACGGAGGTTTTAATATCTCCTGACTTCGAGGTCGCAACAACTTCTGGGAGAGCACCATCTGCCGTGGAGGCCTTGGATGCTGAGGGTCCTGCGGACTCGAGGCATCCTGATGATGAAGTGGACTGGAGTTCGTCGCCTTCCGATGACGTTCCTCCGGTCTTGCAAGAATCTGCTGTGGGGACAGCAGATATGGTTGAGACAGAGGAGAGGGTTGAATTCCCTCTTTATCATGATGAGGGGAGGTCGGCTGCATCATTGCCGAGTCCTACCCCGGCTTCAACCGTGGAAGTTGAGGCGGCTACCACTCAGGAGGTAGCGACAGATTCTGTCCCTGTTGAGGGACTCGATGATGAGACCCGTCTGCCAGTCAAGACCGCTGCGACGGGTCAAGAGACAAGTGATAATCTCCCTATTCTGCCAAGGGAGGTACCAACTGTTGATAGGATGTTGGGGGTAGAAGAGGTGGCCGTTGACCTCGGTAGTTCCTCCGGGCTTGAGAAGGGTAAGGGTGTAGAACCCTGTGTCGCTCCTTCTACCTGGGGGACCATCTCGACGCCTGTGCCGGCCCCTTCTGTTGCTTCGGCTCCTCGGGCTAGAAGTCCAGCCCCTGTTGATGAAGAGCCCATTGATGCCGAGGTTCAAGCCTCGCTGATTGAGTTTGGCGGATCTTCTTCCGGTCTACAAACTGTAGTAGCTCCTCCAACTCCCGCGATGATGCCGCAGGTCATGGCGGATGCAGACGAGTATGTGAAATTCCTCGTCGAGGGGGTGTACAAAATGTTGCAGAAGGGTGTATCTGCTGTGATGGATGCCAATGGGAGTTTTGCGACGGCAAAAGCTCTGGCAATGCCCTGCATCGAGCTGATTCGTATTCACCAAGGCCACGACCATATGGCCAAAATTCTGGAGGCTTCGGTGATTGAGCTGGATGAGCGGCTCGCGGAACTTCAACGCATCCAGCGAAACGACCTCTCTGTCCTGATAGATGCGGAGAAGGGGAAGCTGATCGCCGAGATCGAGTCTTCATACCAGGCCACCGTGGGCGTTTGGGAGCGCGAGGTGGCTGAGACTGAGGCTACGGTAGAGCAGTTGTCTCAGTCCATGAAGACGACGGTGGGAACTCGAGCTGCATTGGAAGCTAATATCGCGGATATCGACACCCAGATGCGCCGCCTTGAAGACCAACGGGCCCGACTCCAGCTAGAGGTCGAGCGTGTCCGGGCTGAACATACAGCATTTAAGAAGGATGAAGCAACTTTTACTCAGCGGACTCTTGCCTTGGCGCAGCAACGACGACAGCTTGATGAGAAGCATGCAAGTGATACTTCCGCTGGGGCCGTTGAATTGATGCGCCAAGAAGCAGAGCGACGAGTCCTGGCGACGGTGGAGGCCCACGCAGTCGACTTAAAGCTTCGAGTCAGGGAGCTCTCAGCCCATCCTGGGGAGATTCAGGGACCATAGCTTTTTTCCTTTTTCTTTTGTGTTCTTTTGCAACCCTTACTGGGGGATGATGTAGTTTTCTGTACTCCTTTTTCAGAAGAATAAAGAAGTCTACAACCTTTTTTGTGATGTGTTCATCTTTTGTTGTCACGAACTTGATGATTTGTATGGACCTATTATCTTTTGCGCACCTTGGTTTTCAGGTACAGATAATAAGTTTGAAGGAACCATCATGTTTGCTCAGAGGTAATGTGGACATGGCAATCATTGGGTTCGAAATGATAGAATCTCCCTACTCAGAGGTATTATGGACGTGGTAGGAATGATCTTGAGGGATACGCTGAACAACTCAGAGGTTATATGGACGTGGAAGTTCTGCGATAAATATACAATAACGCAGGGGTTGTTTGTACAAGATGTTTACTCAGAGGTAATGTGGACGTGGTAAACATGAAGGGTAGCGTAGGCTTACGAAGTGTAAGATTCTGCTTTGTAGGGTGTAGAGAGACAACTCAGAGGTAATATGGACGTGGTTATCTTTCTACTGGAAGATGCCACGGAACAGCTGGGTTCTGGAGGCGTATGAGTTTGTGGAAAGAGGTTGTTTGAGGAAGTACATGTCTGGAGGATGTCAAGAATAGTACTTCTTTAGGAACTTGCCGTTGATGGGCATCATGAACAAGTCCCCATTGGGTTTGGTGAGGCGGTAAGCACCGTTTGAGTATACCGTCTCTATGATGAAAGGTCCTTCCCACTTGGGCTCGAACTTTCCTGGTGTCTTGTGGGTCAACACCATTGGTCTTCTGACTGCTAAAACCAGGTCGCCAACTTGGAAAGTCCTCTTTTTGACCTTTTTGTTGAAAGCCTGTGATATACGGGCTTGGTAGAGCTCGATGCGTTGTTGAGCTAGGAGACGCTTTTCGTCAAGTGCCTCCAGTTCCCGCAGACGACGACGTTGATTGTCCTCTTCTGTGAGTTTGTTTGTGATTGCTACGCGGAGCGAAGGTATCTGTATCTCGAGAGGCAGTACTGCTTCGCTCCCGTAGACCAGGGAGAATGGAGTGTTGCCTGTTGGGGTCCGTACCGTTGTGCGGTAGGCCCAAAGGCATTCGCCAAGTTTTTCGTTCCAGTCGCGTTTGTTGGATGACACGACCTTTTTGAGCAGCCTAACGATAGTTTTGTTGAATGCCTCAGCCAATCCGTTTGCTGCCGGATTGTAGGCGGTTGAGGCCACGTTCTGAATGCGATTCTTGTCACAGAACCTGCTGAAAATGTGGCTGATAAACTGAGGACCATTGTCATAGATGATCTGCCGGGGTACTCCGAAACGGTAAATGACATGGTGTTTGATAAAGCTGACCACCCTGGAGCTTTTTACTTCTGCTAGTGGAACTGCTTTCGCCCATTTGGAGAAGTAGTCGGTGATGGCCAGGATGAAACGGTGTCCTCTCGATGAAGGAGGGGTGATTGGCCCTACAATGTCCATGCCCCAGGCTTCGAAGGGCCAGGAGGCGACTGTAGGATGTAGCGGCTCCGATGGTGTATGTATGAAGTCTGCATGAAGTTGGCACGCGTGGCACTTCTTGGCATATTCGACAGCATCGGCAACCATGGTTGGCCAGTAGTAGCCTATACGTCGCAGTCGATCTTGCAACTTAGGACCGGGTTGATGAGCTCCACAAGTTCCGTCATGAGCTTCTTGAAGAGCTTCGGCTGCTTCTTCGTTGGACAGGCATCGAAGGAGGAGCCCATCGAAGGAGCGTCGGTACAGCGTTTTGGTAGCCGTATCGTAGTAGAATCGAAGAGAGCGTCTCCTGACTGAGACGGCTTCCTTCGGGTCCTCTGGAAGGATTTCGTAGACAGCGAAGTCGATGAACGGAAACCTCCAGTCTCGGACATTAACACCAGTGTTTGTCGGTATGGCGTGGGCCACTTGCAAGCATAGGTTGTTTCTGGGACAAATCAGATCTCGTCCTGTTACCGTGATATAGTGTTGAGTCCCAAAGGGCGCTGCTAATGAGGCTGCGAGGCCGGCCAGAGCATCGGCCTCCAAGTTTTGTAAACGGGGGACATGTTCAATGAAGAACCCGGTGAAGGTTGAAATGATATTCAACGCGACTTCATGATAAGGGATTAAATCTTCATGGCGAACTTCGTATTGTCCCCGAACCTGGTTTACGACGAGTTTTGAGTCGCCGTAAGCTTCCAGATGGTCGACCCCCAGCTGTTGTGCGAGCTGGAGTCCCATGACGAGTGCGTTGTACTCGACAACGTTGTTGGAGCACGGCTTCGAAAGAGAGTACGCACGCTGGATGACCAGCTGATCGGGGGAGACTAAGACTACCCCCACTCCTGCGATGATTTGGCCTTTGGGGCCTGTTCTCGAAGCGCCGTCGAAGAACATCCGCCAAACGGAGCTTCCTTCGGTGACGTTGGATTCTTGGACCTCATCCGGGATATCTTCATAGAGTTTTGAGGATTCTGGGATGGGGTGTGCAGCTAAAAAGTCAGCCAGAGCTTGACCCTTAACAGCTTTTTACGGCACAAACACCATGTTGTACGGTGTTAGCAAGATCGCCCATGTAGCCAGCCGGGAGTTCAATGATCCTGGCTTCGTCATGAGGACTCTGAGCGGATTGACTCGAGAAATGACATGAATTGTCTGACCCGAGACATAATGACGAGTCTTCTGGATGGCAAACACCAAAGCCAAGCACTCCTTTTCGACAGGGTTGTACCGGTGTTCGGCCCCGATGAGTGTTCGACTGAGGTAGTAGATTGCTTGCTCGAAGCCTGTATCGCTGTTTTGAGCCAGCAGAGCGCCAAGAGAATGATCCATGGCACGGACGTAGAGGAGGAATGGTTTGCCGGCGACTGGCGCTACCAGGACTGGTGGGCTTGTTAAGTAAGCCTTGATGTCGTCGAAAGCCTTTTGGCACTCCTCTGTCCAGACGTAAGAGACTCCCTTCTTCATGAGCTGAGTAAAGGGTTGACATCTACCGGAGAGGTTTGCTATGAACCTCCGGATATATGCCAGACGTCCCTGTAGGCCCCGAAGTTCTCGAAGGTTCTTCGGAGGGTCCATGTTGAGGATGGCTTTGGTCTTCTCAGGATCAACATGAATGCCTTTCGCTGTGATGACAAAGCCCAAGAATTTGCCGCTAGAAACCCCCAGAAAGGATTTAGCGGGGTTCATTTTGAGTTGATGTGCCCGCATGAGATCGAAGACCGTCTTCAGGTCCTGTAGGTGATCTCCTTTGAGGCGGCTCTTGACTGCGATGTCGTCAACATAGCATTCGACCGTCTTGCGAAGATGTTGACGGAAGATGGTGCTCATAGCTCGCTGGTATGTCGCACCGGCGTTCTTCAAGCCGAAGGGCATTACTGTGTAGCAGAAAATACCCTTTGGAGTCCTGAATGATGTGTGTTTTGCGTCATCGGGGAACATCTTGATTTGATTGTAGCCTAAATACCCGTCCATGAAGGACATGCGCTCAAAGCCACATGTGTTGTCGATCATCACATCAGTGATTGGAAATGGGAATTCGTCCTTCGGGCAAGCAGAGTTGAGATCCCTGAAGTCGATACAGACTCGTATCTTCCCGTTCTTCTTAGTGACAGGAACGACGTTGGCTACCCAATCCGGGTGTTGTTCCTCACGGATGAAGCCGCTGGTCAAGAGTTTGTCTACCTCCTGATCGATGGCATTCATGATGTCCGGACGGAAGCGTCGCTGCCGTTGTTTGATAGGTTTGGCATCAGGTAAGATGTTCAACCTATGCATTGCGATCTGTGGATCGAGTCCCGGCATGTCTTCATAGCTCCAGGCGAAGACGTCGATATACTCTTTAGCCAGTTGGATTAAAGATTCTCGATCTTCTCCTTCCAGGCTTTTACTGATGAAGATGGGTTTGGAAGAAGACCCCTCCCCGAGGTCGATCTGCTCGACTTCGTCTTCGGTGGGAGGTTTACGAAGCTTAAAACGAGATTCCTATTGTTCCCCTAGGCGTTGGGCCCAGGGTTCTTCTTCGAAGGGTTCTGGCGCTTGGTCTTCGCCTTCACCTTTTTGTGGTTGTGCTGACGTCATGTTAGCTGACAGCACTTTTCTGAAGACTGATCCGATACTGGTATCAGAATCCCAAGTCGATGCTTCGGACGAATGGGAATGTTCTATGTCTTCTGTATCTGAACTCTCTGGGGTTGATGGCGGCGTGACATAGCCTAACCCTTGTCCAGTCCGATTATAATAGTCCTGTGGCTTTCCATTGGGCATCGAAAGCCGGACAGGGAGATGCCGACCCTTGCCGTAGTTTAAGCCTTTGTTGCTTTTCAGGTCGTAGCCCATCTTTTGGATGATGTGCTTTGCCGCATCCGTGTACCGATAGACTTGTATTCTGCCGGTATCAGGTTCGGGCTCGATTGACGGGAGGTCCCGATGACGCTCGACTTTGCCCGAGATGATGGTGCCTTGGTCTCGGCTCCGTAGAGGGACTATGAAGACTCTTTGAGACGGGACTATTCGATTATGGTAGACGGTCGTTATTTGTGTAGAGCGTTGTCTAATGTATACATGGCATTCCAGTGTGGAAGATAAGAATAATTAAAAGACACGCTATTATTGATAAAATACGAGATCTTATCCCATGGGATTACATTGTCAAAGGAGGGTGCCTCTACGTCAGCCGAGATATAATCACCAAGCTCTTCGTCTGTAAGAACTGGGGGCAGACTAGGAGAGTCCACCACAGCTTTGGGGTCTGAGAGGGTTATATGAGCCTTCTTTGACACCTTGGATGACTGCGGCGGCTTGCCCTTGAGACGCACCTTGAGAGGCACCTCGGCTGCGCCTCCGGTGAGTGGTGCCGTCCCTTGTAATTTTGCCACCAGGGGAGCCGATGTTTGAGGTGGCTTTCCCTTGAGGCGTATCTTCAGGGGTGCTTCGCGAGCCGGCGCTTTCCCTGATAGCTTGATGCTCATTGGAGGCGCCTTCTGGGGTGGTTTTCCCTTCAGTCGGATTTTTAAGGGGGCGTCGGGAGTCATCTCAGGCTCCATGTTCGGTTCTATTGCCGTCTCTGCCTCATCATCAGCATCGTTGGCTTCCTCCTCGTCAATGGGCTTGTACAAGTCGGAATCGGTGAAGTAGGCTTCAATCCCTTTGAAAGGATCGATGTCTGCAAACTCCGTCCGGATGACGCCATTGGTGGATACATACTTCATGCACTGGTGGAGCGTGGAGGGCACCACCATGTACTCATGTAGCCATGGTCGACCGAGCAGGATGTTGTAGTTGACCTCGGCATCTACCACATAACAAGTCACCTCAGTTTTGAGGCTGCCAATGTGACACTTCAGTCGGATCTTGCCTAATGGCTCGCTCTTACTAGCATTGAAGCCACTGATGGTTGTATTGGAGGGCGCCAGCCGGTACATCGGGATCCCCAGCTTAGATAGCAGCGCCTTCGGGATGATGCTTAGGGAAGACCCAGGATCGATCTGAATCCGGCTCACCTTGACCGAGCCAATGTACCCTGTATAATACAGCGGTCGGTTATGTCGGTGATGCTTGAGCAGCATGTCTTGTTGGGTGAAAGTTATGTTTGGGATAACTTCATCCGCACAATGACAGTACGCACAAGTAGTTGGGAGGTCTTCAGGCTGCTTGACCTGACTGAGAAAGGATTCAGCGTCCTTCAGATCTTCGCAGAGAGCTTCTCGGGAATCTTTAGAAAGATGCAGGAGCTCGAACAAAGACAGACGTGCAGGTGTACTGGCTAATTGTGCCAGAATGTCGAAGTTGTGAGGCTTGGACAGCCCCGAAGCATTCTCCTTCCGTAGAGGTCTGTCAAAACGGGTTTCCCCTTCAGTCGGATTTTTAAGGGAGCGTCGGGAGTCATCTCAGGCTCCATGTTCGGTTCTGTTGCCGTCTCTGCCTCATCATCAGCGTCGTTGGCTTCCTCCTCGTCAATGGGCTTGTACAAGTCGAAATCGGTGAAGTAGGCTTCAATCCCTTTGAAAGGATCGATGTCTGCAAACTCCGTCCGGATGACGCCATTGGTGGATACATACTTCATGCACTGGTGGAGCGTGGAGGGCACCACCATGTACTCATGTAGCCATGGTCGACCGAGCAGGATGTTGTAGTTGACCTCGGCATCTACCACATAACAAGTCACCTCAGTTTTGAGGCTGCCAATGTGACACTTCAGTCGGATCTTGCCTAATGGCTCGCTCTTACTAGCATTGAAGCCACTGATGGTTGTATTGGAGGGCGCCAGCCGGTACATCGGGATCCCCAGCTTAGATAGCAGTGCCTTCGGGATGATGCTTAGGGAAGACCCAGGATCGATCTGAATCTGGCTCACCTTGACCGAGCCAATGTACCCTGTATAATACAGCGGTCGGTTATGTCGGTGATGCTTGAGCAGCATGTCTTGTTGGGTGAAAGTTATGTTTGGGATAACTTCATCCGCACAATGACAGTACGCACAAGTAGTTGGGAGGTCTTCAGGCTGCTTGACCTGACTGAGAAAGGATTCAGCGTCCTTCAGATCTTCGCAGAGAGCTTCTCGGGAATCTTTAGAAAGATGCAGGAGCTCGAACAAAGACAGGCGTGCAGGTGTACTGGCTAATTGTGCCAGAATGTCGAAGTTGTGAGGCTTGGACAGCCCCGAAACATTCTCCTTCCGTAGAGGTCTGTCAAAACGGGCCTCCACCTGCTTCTGCTTATTGGCTGCTGAGGGGTTAGATGGACCCTCTTCAGGGATGGTGCTAGGAGGCACCACCTCGACGGCGGCTTCGTCGGATTGGGAGCTCTGTTGTGCACGTGTTTGCACTGGAAGTGCCTCTTCTGTTGAAGAAGAGACTGTGCGGCAAGACTTGATCTTCCTGCCTTTTGATTTGGAGGTAGGACATACCTCCGATTGAGTCACCTCGGAGACGAGGTCGGGGTGAACCCAGAGGACCTCTCCTCGAGATGTGGTGAGCGGGGTGAGTCCACTCACATTGTCACGAGTAGGTGGTAAGTTTACCACCTCCATTGTCGCCTTAGGGATGGAGACGACGCCATCTTGTGTGGTAGTTGGCGGCAAGGTGCCGAACTGAAGCGAAACCACATTGGCCGACACCGTTTTCTCTTCATAGTCGACGGAGATTACATCCGCATTGATCATGCGCTGGATGTAATTCTTGAGGACGTAGCAGTCCTTGGTCGGGTGTCCGACAAACCGATGGTAGTGACAGTACCTTGGGTTGTCCACTTTCCCAACTTCATCGGGCCGCTTTGGGTCTGGTAGCTTGATCTTGTTACCCTGCTTCAGTATCTCGAAAAGTTGCAGGGTGTCGTCATCATTGAATGAATAAACCTCCTTGGATCTCGGTGCCAGTGGAGGCTTCTGAGTAGGCGCAGATGCGCCTTTTGAGGCATTAACAGTCAATGCCTGTTTCCCCTTTGCTTCTTGTCCGGAGCTGTTAGCTGCGGACTTTTTTCCCTTATCGTCAAAGACGGGGAAGCTGACACCCAGAAGACGTGCATTGGCCACCTTCTTTTTTGCAGCTTCAGCTTCGATGATCAGGGAGCTCCAGTCAGGAGGGAGAGTAGTGTTGAGCCAGAGCTTTACTGCAGGCAACATGTTCATGCTGCAAGCGGAGAGGAGCGCATGTTCTGGCATGCCTGGAGGTAGCCTGAAGCAAGCCTGTCAGAAGCGTTCGATGAACGCCCGAACCGTTTCCTTCTCCTTCTGACGTATCTCTATGAGAGACGCCATCGTCATGTCCTTCCCGCCGTCGTAGAAGCGGTCGAGGAAGAGGCGCGTCAGGTCGTCGAAGGACGATATGGAATTTTCGGGGAGGCTGCAGTACCAGTCATACGCCACTCCTTTCAGGGCCCCGACAAAGATACTGGTGAGGAGCGCGTCCTTCTTCGGAAGATGCCCTGTCTGTGACTGGAAGTACGTCAGGTACCGTCGCGGAGAGTCCTTCCCGTCGTATGGGGTGAGTGTTTGTGGTTTATACTTTGGGGGATAAACCACCTTGTTCCACTCGAGGGGATAAGGCTGGGGAATGCCCATCTTCTGGCGTTCCTCTTGCCTGTTCTTGGACTCGAAGCGCTCCCGCAGGTCTTTGATCATTCGACCACATCCTCCGTAGAGCTAGGAGTCGGGAAAGGAGGTACCATCTGGGTTGGAGCGTTTGAGGGCTCCGAGGTCCGAGGTGCTTCTGTATCCGAGGGCGCCCGTTGGAGGGGCACACTCGACTCCCCATTAGCTCCTGGGTCAGGACCAGTTGAAGGTGTCCTGATCAAGGCCGACCGCATCTCAAACACTGCTTGAGTCAGTGCTTGCATAGAGGCAGAGAGGGTTTTGAGTCCTCCCTCCAATGAGTCTATGCGCTGGACTATGTCCTGTGACGGCGCATCAGACTCGACATCATCCCCAGCCATGTATACTGTCCTGACACGGCCAGGAGTGGATGGATTGGTTGAGGTTTCGCTTTCGGCCTCACTCTCATACGGGGGAGTCACTTCTCCTGGTGTTGGGCCACCCCAGCCACATTCTGGAGTTCATCTTCAATAGGCGCATCTGCAAGGGTCTGCTTGCCCTCAGCTCCGTCTTGAAGGACCTCTTCGTTTCCAGAACTACCCCCGGCAGTGTCCTGGAGGACATCCTCATTTTGAGGGGCTTCAGGGAGAGTAATCTCGCCTTGATGATGAAGATCCGTCGCAGCTGTGCTTTGGACATCTTCGTCTTCGGAAGGAGGCTCAACAAGGGTCTGGCTACCCCCAGCTTCCTCCAAGGACTTCTTCCTCGACCGAGTGCCTTCAAACACTCCAGAGGTTGAGACAGCTGCCTTGGTTTTCCTCGGCTGGCTTTTGGATGAAGACGAGGAATTGGCAGTCATCTTCCGGATTGATGAGGAGTTGGAGACCACGTTGCATGAAGCAACCTTTGGCTCTTCTTCAGCTGACACCTTTGTCCCAAGGCGACGTCGGAGAGGTGTCGATGATTGCAGTCGTTGGAAGACCGACTGTCTTGGTGGAGCTGCCGCCTTGCAACAGCAGTTGATGGTGACCACTGCACAAGTATGCCCCGTGAGAGGTGCATCGTGTTTGTTGGTCGACTCTCCTGACCGGCGCTTGTGAGTGATCACGTTGCGCAGGTCATTGGAGAAGAGTGGTGCCTTCACACCCCCTTCAGACGTATGGCAAGGCCAAACGCCAGGGTGGTCAGGTGAGTGCTGCGCCCCCTGATCTAATACCAAGCAGGCATCACGATCAGTAGTGGAGGAACCACAACATTTGAAGTGACTTGAACGGACCTCAAACGCACAACCAGAGGAGGCGCGGGAGTTCAAGACCACTGAGTTTGCCTCTCTCGACTTGGTTGTGCACGCAGTAGATGCGCCCAAGCGAGATGAGGACTTTGAAGATCGACTCGTTGTTGGTGCAGAAGCACTTGAGTCAACCTTGTACAGCTTGCCATCGGCAGCGCGCGTGATGACGAGCGCGTGCCTCTGGACGGCTGCTGGCATAGCACGTTTGTGGCGCATGGCCCGTGCCGCCTTGGATTTCTTCGTACCAGCCCGCTGGGGTGTATAGTACTCAGCATCCAAATTCTCCTCGCCATTACAGCGAGTGAGTCTGTCAAAGACAGAGGCTTTTTGTGACGCATCAGAGGTGATGCGCGGGGCATTGGCTGCGCCCCTGCTCCGTCGACGTATCTTCCTCGCCTGAGAGGGAGATAGCTGGGGAACGTGGTCAGCCGCACGCTTCCCCAAGAGATGCGCTGCATCGGCGGGCGCACCTTGGTTGCTGAGAACGTCAGCAGGAAGGGAAGGCTGAATTACTGCATCCCCTTCAGTGGTGGTGCCCGAGGCGTCGACCTTGTGCACCCAGGCCGTGCGGATCTTCTTCGGCTTTGGTAGCCGCTTCGAAGGACTCGCACTTCCTTCAGAAATGAACTCCTCGTACGCCTGTTGATTGAGGCGCACGACCAGCGTCTTGTGGGAGGAGCCCACCTTGACGTTGTCGACCTGTGATACGACTTTCTCGGAAGAGGAGAAAGAAGTCCCCAGCAGGGTCGCCAGCTTGTTTGCCATTAAAATTGTTTGATTGAAAACTTTAATACAAACAGAACAGTGTTACAATGTAGGACTTAGATGTAGTCCTAGGAGTACACTTTTGTTTAAGCTGGGTCCTTAGTGCCAATGGAGCGAGTGGTAATGCGTTGACTCCGTTGACCGGCTGACGACGGTTATCGGTTCTCTGAAGGTGTGGATTGCTCTGGGTACTGGAGCTTGCTGAGAGGAGGAAGACGTTGAGTGTCTGTATCTGCCTCTCTGGTGATTCCTTGTATGTTCGTTATGGATTCCGTGTATGTGAAGGAGAAGATCCCTCTATTTATAGTTTTACAGGCTGGCTGCTCATGCGCACATGTAGGATGCGCCGGTGTATGGGGATGCCACGTGGAGGTTGCTGATGGAGGCGCGTAGATGATGTGTCCTGATTGAGGGGGAGAACTCTTCATACTGCTGTTGTGAGCCGGCACGTAGCAGAGGAGAAGATCTTTCTGTTGCTGAAATCTTGGACGAGTTGAGTCAAAGGACACGTGTTATCGACCCATGGCTCGAAGATCTCGGATTTGGTGGGGGGGTAATCTGGTGAGCTGCGCCTTGATTGGGCGCAGGAGGAGGTTGCGGCTCATACCCTTTAGGGGTTACAAACTGTTTAGAGCGCATGGCTTTTGAGGCGCATGCAGGCGACTTTCCTTCTGTCTTTCGGGATCAGAGATCAGTCTGGGGCGCATGGCTTTTGAGGCGCATGCAAAGCTTCAACTGGAGACTCTTCTTCTGTCTTCAGGGATCAGTGAAGGGTCTGAGGCGCATGGCTTTTGAGGCGCATGCTGGTTTGGACGCATGGCCGTAGAGGCGCATGCGGATGGCCACGTGGCAGTAGCCGTCGGAATAGAGTCATGATGATGCTGACGTTGCCGACGCTTTGTTCTCTGAAAAAAGCTGTCAACTGTTCAGACTTTGGGAAGCGTGCTGCCAACTCTGGTGTCAGTTCAGCATTTAATGTTTACGACATTCGATGGACAGCTGAGTGGGCACATTGGTTGGTGTTCCACTCGGCATGGAGATGTGAGGGCGGGCGCATCACTCTGTGATGCGCCGGGTACTGTAGGGCGCGTCTGTGTGATGCGCCTGATGCTGGAGGGCGTGTCCATGTGATGTGCCTGGCGCATTCGACATGTCCTTTAATGATGCGGCTGTCTCGCTCCTCGAGTGCTATAAATAGCCGTTTGGCTGAATTCGAGGCGTCCGGTTCATCCATTTAATGCAAATTCATTGCACAGAATTCGGAGAGTCATCCACTTGGCGCGTAGGTTTGATTTGCCCGGCCTATAAATAGTGGCATGGAGAGAAGGTTTGCTCCTCATTCCCTCACGTACTTCCAACATGAACTTGGATATGTGGGTGCATGCTGTTGACGAAGTGCTCCCGAGGGTAAAGATGAGACGTCGTGTTGTCTTCGATGCACTTGAAGGTGACTGTTACATCCAAAAGACGGAGTCGAGGGCTTCTGAGGCAGGCGGAAGGTGCCTGTTGCATCCAAAGATAGGGATGTATAACTGAGCTGGATGCACATAATTGTGCTGCTGAAGAGATGGTAGGATGCGCCTGGCTGGAGGCGCATGACATCTGCTGCGCCTGGCTGACAGCGCATGGTGACTGCTGCGCCTGTCGGAAGGCGCATGGTGGTTGCTGCGTCTATCTGGAAGGCGCATGGTAGCTGTTGGCTGTAGATCTAGGATCATTCCTTTGTAGAAATTCTCCTTTGTACAACCTTTTCTAGACATGTAATAGACTTTTATATATATACATAAAAAGTCCTTCTTCGAATGTCTATGGCTTATTTGATTAGCTGTCTGAGTTCTGGCGCATATAATGCCTGGCGCATGGGCTTTCTGGTTGTGAAATTCCATGCTTCTACAGCGTACATGGCTATTCTACTTTAGAATTGTTCACATGGCTATTTATACTCCCCCGTACCCCCAACTAATACACAAGGATGCAAACAAGTTATGTTACGTACATGCTTCTATGTAACAGCCCTCGAAGGGTGATAAGCCCCCAAAGGGTGATATGCCCCCAAAGGGTGATAAGTCCCCAAAGGGTGATATGCCCCCAAAGGGTGATAAGCCTCCGAAAGGTGGTACATAGTTGTCCCATAAATGGGGATTCTGATAGACCCAATAAATAGGATAAGGATTCAGAGAAGACTCTGTGATCATATGAATATATGTCACAAGTGATCAAAGAACCAAAGAAGCATATGATACGCCATGTAAGTGAAACGCACAGAACATAGAGTACCCGATGCTCCTGAAGGGATAACATCTCAAGAAGGGATCCATATAGTGCTAATCCGTGTGACCAACGTGACAGTATCAAGTAAAGTAATTTAATGCAGAAAATAATTCTAAGCAGGATATGAAATGATCATAGAATGTACTCGCCTGATATCTGAATGTCCAAGGTAAAGATACTGTCCAAGGAGAGGTGTCTGGCTCCTAATTGGAACAGCACAAGTCACAACATGTCCAGAAGGGTAATATAAAGCACTACAATGCATTCTACATGAATCTAGGTCAAACTAGGCCAAAGTTAACCCTTGGTCAACTCTGGTCAACTGCACTAGTCAAACTAGGTCAAACTAGGTTATGTCCTAATCCAGCAAGTCTTACTAGGCCTAACCAAGACTATCCTAGCAAGCACACATCAATACAAGGCTATACAAGCCAACATACACCCAACTATATATAGCATGCAATTATTCAATACTTAAATAGGCAAGAATTCACATTGGATATACACTAGGTAATCTATTACTTTAAACTATATGTCTACACATATATACACATGCATATATTGGTATTCAACATTAGGTCTATAATCATGGTATTTCAAATGGTTATATAAACTTATATATTACAACACAATATGCTAACATATATATAATATACATACATAGCTAAGTTAACTGTATTCATAAATACTTATTTAAGAGGCTATGTGTGTGTATGTGAACATGGCAAAGGGGCAAGTGAGGGTTAAATGGGCATACATAGTGTATACATATCAAAGAGTGTCAAAGTATAAGTGAACAAAGTGTCAAGTGTGATAGTGTCTACATAGTGTAAGGGGTACATGAGGTAATATAGGATTTGTGTTAACATAGAATATTATATCTCATTAACTTGTATATTGCATACATTACATCTATTATTATATTACATTCATGCTTGCATTCATTCATCATTCATTTATTCTCTTGCACTACTATATGCACCATACATTACATACTATGGAACCTACATATTCATTACAAGCCATACTTATACATGCTTACATTAGATAGGATACTTACACCTCATACATCATTTATTTAAACATTTACTCATGCTTGCATTCTCTATTTAATTACATAATGTATATACATTAACATGGGTTAAAATCAAATAGAACATTATATTACACACAAGGGTGCACAAAATGCATATGCCGAATAGTAACTCCTACTAATAATCAATACTGTACCATCTCAGCATGAATTAAAATCTAGGATTAAAGTATGTTATAGATCTATGTGTTAGCTTTCCGAAACATCAAACGGATCGCGTTTTCGTTTCCGAAAACTTCCGGAATCGCGAAAACACCGAGAACGCGTTTGTCTTTCGTACAACTGACACTCAAATAATTCTCCAGAAAGTTACAGAAAGAATTAGGCCTATTAATATATGTTTTTGGAAAGCTAACTTCAATACGCTTCTTTTAAAAAAATGGGAGATTAAACCAAGCTTTGAGCTAGAAGTTATGACGTTTCTAAGTTAGGGCTGAAATTAAAAATATGGATAAAAATCATGACGGATTTGGGTAGTTTGAGACAAAAGAACACAAGTATATAACATAATATATCAAGAACTCACTCTCTACACTAATATATATATATAAGACACTACAGAAAACATCTCCAATACAAAAATATGAGATTAAACATGTAATAATTCATTCATATATAACAACAACACATAGTGTGTCCAAATTTGGGGTTTTCCCACATGGACACAACCACAACACAATAGACACTCCTATGACCTCCAAATGGACACGAAATGGACACAAATGGAGATACAACCATGGGGGTCATTCCTATGGATTCAAAATAGACCTATATGCATGAGAAAATAAAAAAGAGAAGGGATTTATACCACCCGGTAGATCGAATCGAAGAAAAGCCTTCCCGGAGCGACACCGACACGTAGAGATTCCAAAAGGACACGAACGAGCTCCGAATCCTCCCAAACTTGGATAGCTTCCTCCTTGGCTAGAATGGAGAAGAAAAAAAGAAGATTTGGTGGCAAAATGGAAGGATTTGGTGGAGAAATTGCTAGGGATTGCTCTCTAGGAATTTGGGGAAGAACAAGAGAGAGTGTGGATGAGAATAATGAAATGAACTTGAGCCTATCCTCTCCCAAAGTGGCTGGCCATATGGGACTATTTGTCCTATTATGGTAAGGTCCAAAATGCCCCCACTAACCTATTCTATGAGTATTAGGAAAGGGCTAATTGGTTGGGGCTAAATTAGTCATTCTAAAGTCTCTAATCACACTAACCTTATCCATAATAATTAGTCTAACCTCTAACTAAAATATTTCTATCATGTGGACTAAAATTAATATCATGTGGGCCATGCCTAACTAGTGTGTGGGTCCCAATAGAGTCAAACTACCCCTGGGTCCCCGTTTCAAGTCGGATTGAGTTGAAATTCGAACCCGACTCAAATAATCCCAAAACAATATCATAAATAATAAAATAAATTTCAACCCCAAAACAATATCATAAATAATAAAATAAATTTTAAAAATATTCAAAAATGTAAAATGACAAAAATATCCCTGTTTCTGAAAACTGGGGGTGACAAATCTATCCACCTTAAAAAAAATTTCGTCCTCGAAATTAAAACAAAGCAATCACAGGAAACACATGCAGAAAACAATCTCATTCAAATACTTTTCAAAAACAAAATCAGCAATAAAAAAAATCTCTTTGAGGCACATCAAACATTTGTAAATAAAAACTGATACGTGTCCGATACGGACACAAAACCATCACAAAATCACACCTATCAAAGGTCAAAATCAACAATCACCAATGCAATAAATATCAAAATATTTCAAAGAGGTCAAATGCAAAATATCCTTAGGCCAGAAATGATATTAAAATATCCTAATCACATGGTTAGGCTCTAGGTCAAACAGTCTCTAGGGTTTCACTAGCAAAACATCAAAATCACAAGTCATGATTTTAAATAGTTTTAAAATGATTTAAAAATTACCAAAAATCATATCATGATTTAAATGTCAAATCAATAAATGATTAAAATTACAAAATTTTAAAATTACCCTCATTTTAGAGAACTGGGTGTTACAAGTCTACCCACCTTAGAAAAATTTCATCCTCAAAATTAAAATGTTCATACTCCTTCTAGGTCAAACCTCCCACAATCAAAGTCTCAGAACTTAAACAATCATACGATTTTAAAGGATGACATACAGGGTCATGGCATACGGTGGTAGTGAAAGTCTCATCTAGGTATACTAGTCATGCTAAACCAAAACGGTCATATGGTATCAAAACACACAAGCAATCTAGGGTGCTAAACTAGAAAAGATACAGAAATAACAATCATCAAGACTGTAAGGCAGTCTACCATCCTATATAAAAACTGGTACTTATTAAAATAAAATAAAGTTAACTACCATTTATCTAATAAGGGGTACTATTCAAGAAAATCAAAATCAAAAGTTAAAGAATGAAAGCCAATTGCATGGAAATCCAATCACAATATATTTATATATATAGCGTTAGAGAGGGAAAAGCTAGCATTATGTACAAGTTATGTAGTTCGTGTGTGTATGGGTGTATGTGGACATGTTCATATGGTTAGATAATAGACGTGTGTGTATGTAAAATATACATGAAAGTGCATAGGAGGATTTGGGGTTTCAAACAATAACTATCAAGTTACACTAATCATGGCATATTGGTTAAACAATCTACAATACACAACTCATTTGCTCATAACATGCATGGCTAACCATGTATATATGTATATATAAAGAGGTAGAGATTTAGTTATATATGTATATACATTATAACATGTATGTCTAAGCTCTATATATATCTATATAGATATATAATCATGACATAGAGAGGAAGAGTTAGGTTACATGACAGGGTATACTAAGTTAGGGTGTGTGTGTGTCCTTGTACAGGGTTATAGCTTAGTATTGAAAGGTTAAACCCAGTTTTAGTTCAGCATTTACATACAAAATCTGAAAATAAGCTAACATTTAAACCAGTGCAATATTAACATAATACAATTTCAAAATTTAGGAGTTTGAAACATCACAACTAATCTCAATGCTCCCAATACATCCTAACATGATAGAAATGAAACCCTAGTATACTATCAATACATTTATCTACGCATACAGTTCAATATTACATGTTAAATCTGAAATTGAACTTAACATGGAAATCAATGTAAAAATGTTAACATGTATTCAGTTTTCAGGATTTTGGAGAATTTGCACATCAAAACCAACTCAATGTTTATCACAACCTAACATGTAAGAATATGGAACCTAAATTTATATCCCTACAACAACAATGTACACAGCTCTAAATATTACATTTAAAACAATCAATTTGAACTAACATTTAAAATCCTGTATTAAGGGTTAATATGCACACAGTCTCAGATTTGACAAATTTAAACACAAAACTCAACCAAATTTTTTTTTTTGAATTGAAACCCTACGTATAACATACATGTACAGTGATATAAATAAAACTATTATCATGAAATTTTATATTTAAATTACGAGTTAAGCTAGGAAAAGCAGAGAATCGGAAATATTGGGGTTTTGAAAATTTAAACATTAACGACATATTAATATGTATTCAGATAGGTGGAAATCAAGTGTAGCATGCATAAGTGTCAGGAAAGTGTCCACTATATATATTCATATATATTCTCATGTCCCAATATAAAATTTTAATTCTACGTTAAGACCAACAATTAGATTCCTACCAAGGTTGCAAGCAGGTGATTGACGTAATCAAGACAGTATTATTATTATTATTTAATACAAGAATAATAGCAAGAAAGAAATAACGATAAAATCTGTTTTTGCTTATCTGTTTAAAAGAAAAACCCATTTTGAAACCCAGAGCTAAATTTTCAAATCCAAGATAAAGTCTAGCAAAATCATCGATTCATTGTATTAAGAAGAATTTCATAGTAAGAAGTTACACAAAGTTTATAAAAACAGCTAAAGCTACTCCTAAGTTAAATAAATGAGAAACAAAACAAAACAAACAAATAACAATTCTCTCTCTTTTTTTGTTGAAGGACTGAAACAAAAGTAGAGAAAACATGTTCAAAAATATTTAAGGTACAATCTGATAATCATATGCGTCTTCTTGAAATTATGTTGTCAGAATTCTGCCACGCCAATAAGCATAGCTGCAATAAACGATAGAGTCCATAATAAGGCATACACTCTATAATCATGTTATCTAGAATTCTTACCACGCCACCCGGTATGGCTGCAAAAAAATCTAGATTTCATAACTAAGATAAGTATAGCTATATCAGGCTCTACGTCCTTGTCATGCTAGCAAATATGACTGCAATAAATTCTAAATTCCATAATAAAGTAGATTTTTACCTTTCTCACTGTCCTTATTAAGTATGTTATCAGGTTATACCTTAATTCCAAAAAAAATGTACATATACATATAAATACAAACTCAAATTTAACAACTAACATCAAGATTCAAAATTCAACAATAATCCATCAAAAATCATAAAAATACAGACTCAAATTCAACCACTAACATCAAGACTCAAAATTCAACAATAATCCATCAAAATCAAGTTCAATAACAGGAAGTAAAGGTAAATCAAATCAGGGAAAAACAGATTTCAAATCGAAGTTAAAATAAGATTCTCAAGGGTCGTCCCAGGAATCTCTCAAGGAATCCTAACCGTGATTGAGTACCTTCAAAATATATCCTATTCCTACTGCAGGCTGTAGTAGTACTCTAGTTCGAATACCACTATATAAACTCGACCTGCATGGGCCACCACTTAAAACGTGTCACGACCCGCACCCACCGTGAGGGTACGAGTACGTAACAACGCCCAGCCTACGCCGCAGTGTCGGCGGTAGAACGCTGTTCTAGGTCATGAACTATAACTAGCATAATATGAATACTCTCCATAAGGAGGCCAACACAGAGGTACAACTCAATCACAATCTAAGGTAGAATGATAAAGATAGATAAACATGAAATCCAAAAGAGATACAGGAGATAGAAGTCAAGTGTCTAAGATACATAATCCCATAAATACATCTCAAAACTCAAATACAGTAATCCACAAGTAAATACAACTCCAGACAAAATGAAATAACTATCTAAACAACCTCTACTGTGTCTCCTCTAGGCTAGCAGGCAATCCCAGGCTATCTGTAAAATTTATCAACAGGTCCAGTCAGGACAGGAGCGAGTACAGTACATCTCAACAGTTCATAGCAGGTTAGAAAATATAATCATGCAGTAAAGTAAGATATAGATACTGAAGAAATACAGTAAGTAAATAGAGAGAGAGAACTGTAATAGAAATATCTACTATAAGTAAAGTGCTACCAGTGTCTAGTGATTTAGAGCACAAAGTCGACATGTGAACAGCTTGATTTGTACATGGCTATACTAAAGAGGCATACATGGCTATTCTACTTTAGAATTGTTCACATGGCTATTTATACTCCCCCGTACCCCCAACTAATACACAAGGATCCAAACAAGTTATATTACGTACATGCTTCTATGTAACAGCCCCCGAAGGATGATAAGCCCCCAAAGGGTGATATGCTCCCAAAGGATGATAAGCCCCCAAAGGGTGATATGCCTCCAAAGGGTGATAAGCCTCTGAAAGGTGGTACATACTAGTCCCATAAATGGGGATTCTGATAGACCCAATAAATGGGATAAGGATTCAGAGAAGACTCTGTGATCATATGAATATATGTCACAAGTGATCAAAGAACCAAAGAAGCATATGATACGACATGTAAGTGAAACGCACAGAACATAGAGTACCTGACGCTCCTGAAGGGATAACATCTCAAGAAGGGATCCATATAGTGCTAATCCGTGTGACCAACGTGACAGTATCAAGTAAAGTAATTTAATACAGGAAATAATTCTAAGCAGGATATGAAATGATCATAGAATATACTCGCCTGATATCTGAATGTCCAAGGTAAAGATACTGTCTGAGGAGAGGTGTCTGGCTCCTAATTGGAACAGCACAAGTCACAACATATCCAGAAGGGTAATATAAAGCACTACAATGCATTCTACATGAATCTAGGTCAAACTAGGCCAAAGTTAACCCTTGGTCAACTCTGGTCAACTGCACTAGTCAAACTAGGTCAAACTAGGTCATGTCCTAACCCAGCAAGTCTTACTAGGCCTAACCAAGACTATCCTAGCAAGCACACATCAATACAAGGCTATACAAGCCAACATACACCCAACTCTATATAGCATGCAATTATTCAATACTCTAATATGCAAGAATTCACATTGGATATACACTAGGTAATCTATTACTTTAAACTATATGTCTACACATATATACACATGCATATATTGGTATTCAATATTAGGTCTATAATCATGGCATTTCAAATGGTTATATAAACTTATATATTATAACACAATATGCTAACATATATATAATATACATACATAGCTAAGTTAACTGTATTCATAAATACTTATTTAAGAGGCTATGTGTGTGTATGTGAACATGGCAAAGGGGCAAGTGAGGGTTAAATGGGCATACATAGTGTATACATATCAAAGAGTGTCAAAGTGTAAGTGAACAAAGTGTCAAGTGTGATAGTGTCTACATAGTGTAAGGGGTACATGAGGTAATATAGGATTTGTGTTAACATAGAACATTACATCTTATTAACTTGTATATTGCATACATTACATCTATTATTATATTACATTCATGCTTGCATTCATTCATCATTCATTTATTCTCTTGCACTACTATATGCACCATACATTACATACTATGGAACCTACATATTCATTACAAGCCATACTTATACATGCTTACATTAGATAGGATACTTACACCTCATACATCATTTATTTAAACATTTACTCATGCTTGTATTCTCTATTTAATTACATAATGTATATACATTAACAATGGATTAAAATCAAATAGAACATTATATTACACACAAGGGTGCACAAAATGCATATGCCGAATAGTAACTCCTACTAATAATCAATACTGTACCATCTCAGCATGAATTAAAATCTAGGATTAAAGTATGTTATGGATCTATGTGTTAGCTTTCCGAAACATCAAACGGATCGCGTTTTCGTTTCCGAAAACTTCCGGAATCGCGAAAACATCGAGAACGCGTTTGTCTTTCGTACAGCTGACACTCAAATAATTCTCCAGAAAGTTACAGAAAGAATTAGGCCTATTAATATATGTTTTTGGAAAGGTAACTTCAATACGCTTCTTTTAAAAAAACAGGAGATTAAACCGAGCTTTGAGCTAGAAGTTATGATATTTCTAAGTTAGGGCTGAAATTAAAAATGTGGATAAAAATCATGACGGATTTGGGTAGTTTGAGACAAAAGAACACAAGTATATAACATAATATATCAAGAACTCACTCTCTACACTAATATATATATATATAAGACACTACAGAAAACATCTCCAATACAAAAATATGAGATTAAACATGTAATAATTCATTCATACATAACAACAACACATAGTGTGTCCAAATTTGGGGTTTTCCCACATGGACACAACCACAACACAATGAACACTCCTATGACCTCCAAATGGACACGAAATGGACACAAATGGAGATACAACCATGGGGGTCATTCCTATGGGTTCAAAATAGACCTATATGCATGAGGAAATGAAAAAGAGAAGGGATTTATACCTCCCGGTAGATCGAATCGAAGAAAAGCCTTCCCGGAGCGACACCGACACGTAGAGATTCCAAAAGGACACGAACGAGCTCCGAATCCTCCCAAACTTGGGTAGCTTCCTCCTTGGCTAGAATGGAGAAGGAAAAAAGAAGATTTGGTGGCAAAATGGAAGGATTTGGTGGAGAAATTGCTAGGGATTGCTCTATAGGAATTTGGGGAAGAACAAGAGAGAGTGTGGATGAGAATAATAAAATGAACTTGAGCCTATCCTCTCCCAAAGTGGCTGGCCATATGGGACTATTTGTCCTATTATGGTAAGGTCCAAAATGCCCCCACTAATCTATTCTATGAGTATTAGGAAATGGCTAGTTGGTTGGGGCTAAATTAGTCATTCTAAAGTCTCTAATCACACTAACCTTATCCATAATAATTAGTCTAACCTCTAACTAAAATATTTCTATCATGTGGACTAAAATTAATATCATGTGGGCCATGCCTAACTAGTGTGTGGGTCCCACTAGAGTCAAACTACCCCTGGGTCCCCGTTTCAAGTCGGATTGAGTTGAAATTCGAACCCGACTCAAATAACCCCAAAACAATATCATAAATAATAAAATAAATTTCAACCCCAAAATAATATCATAAATAATAAAATAAATTTTAAAAATATTCAAAAATGTAAAATGACAAAAATATCCCTCTTTTTAATCTTTACTTTGCTTTCGAATCCTCAAGTGCAAAAACTCTTCTCCTTCTTCGACTTCTTCTTCCTTTTCTCGTCATCAACATCAATGGCGCCCAAGCGATCGGCCACTGAGAAGGGAAAGACCCCTGCCGAACCTTCGACTCATGTTGCGCCGCGAGTATCTCGTCACGAGACGGGTCATCCAGCCCTGCAAGGTGAATGACGAACCATGATCGAACCCCTTTTTAGGGTTTTTGATGTTCTGAACTTTCGTGCCTCTCTCTTTTTAGAGATTGATAGTATTCTCAACTACTTGTGCCGCCCTTTTTAGGGTTTCGGCTGCATGTACAACACTTTTCATTTTTATGAAAATTGTATCTTTGCGCAATCGGTTGGAAAGCGCTGACAAAATGATCTGCGCAGTCCATCAGTTTGCACAATGATGCGCAAACTAACGTTTTGCGCATGTCGGTTGTGCTAGCGTAAACTAATGTCTTGTGCAAGTAGGCTGTGCTGGCACAATCTGATGTCTTGCACACATTGGCTGTGCTGGCGCAATCTGATGTCTTGCGCACATTGGCTGTGCTGGCGCAATCTGATAGTTTGTTTCACACAGCGCAATTTGATGAATTGTGAAGAAATTTTTTTATTTCTTTTGCACATACTGATCTTTGTCTCTTTATTTGATGGAGTTAACCTCAAAGAAGATCCCAACTACGAGGTTCTTGCAGGATCTCTATCTGAATCAGCATTCAAGGAAGATCTCTCTCATGTCTCTTTTCCTCAGTATGCTTTACCGTCAGCTCGACAGGCTGTCCTGATTGTACAGGATAATGATACTTTATTGTGTCTGATGAACGGGCAGCCTCTTCAAACTGCTGACACTGTCACCCATAAGAAACCTCTGTTCTTGTTTGGTGAGGCTTTTGACAAGAATTCTCAACCAAGGCCTCGCATGGAGTAGAGAATCTTCCAAAGGAGCGAGAAGACGATATATTTGCCAGAGATCTTCAGATGTCTCCCTCTGTCTAGATATGCTTTTGCAAGTTATCCCAGAAGAATGGAATGGGACATAACTCCGCTGCAGCAGGCCCGAGTGGGTAATATCTGTGTTAAGAAGGGGCCAGACCATAAAGATATATTCTACAGTTCTTCTGAGCGACATAGCTCTCTACTCAGAGGACTAAAACCCGGTTGCATCCCGCCAGAAGATTCTTCTCTGTTGCTACCAGTAAGAACTCAAATATTCGCAAATGAGTTTGCGAAGGCAGAAGGGAGATATCCAGACCAAGAGCTACGGTTGACAGGTCTTGTGAACCCGAACAATAAAAGGTGGATCTGTATAGCCAATTGGATATTAGTCCAATTTGAAGATCAGCTTAAAGAGATTGATCTGTATCAGGCAGTGTACGCCACTATCTATGGCTTTTCCCCGAATCCATATCTATTCCTCGCGTTGGCGGAGAGATACAATTATAGGACTGGGACTTTTATGACGCCGTGCGGGAAAATTGGATTAGCCTTGCATGAGATGAAGTACATATCAAATTTGCCGATGGAGGATATCCCCTATGAAGAGTTTGTCCCAACAAATGATCAGTTGGACAGACTGCGTCAGGAGAATGCCCGTGTGGTAGATTTTTTTGAGGAGCTACTCTGCCACTACAAGATTTGTTCTCTATACTATAAGAATGGCACAGCCGGCACGTGCTATTCGACCAAGTGGCTGCCATATCTTTTCCTCAACCATATTATTGAGAAGAAGACCAAAGACCATGAGAACTGCAATCCCAACTTCTTCAAACCGCTTAGCAATAGCAAGGTGATAGTGTTGATGGAGACGCATAACGAGATGGATATCAAGATCAAAGATGATCTTCAGTATCCTCCTTTCAAGAGAGGAGACATCATCGAGAGCTACATGAGGTTGGGTTACAGGCCCATGTCAAAGGAAGCCCAACTAGCAGGTTTCCTTACTTACTGGCTTCGACGATATGTTATTCCTGGGGCCAGTGCCGTCGACCGCTTCCATCGTGGCGTACTGTTTGCTGCCGTCCGCCTAGTTTTCGGCTACCGAATGGATTTGTTGTCAGCAATGACATGCAGGATGAATGCCAGCCTCCGCCTCTTTGTTGATTCAATGCTTCGAGGAAAAGGCGAGAAGGGATATTTCCCTCGGCTGGAATTACCGTATACATATTTGTTCGGATGGCTGCTTCTTCACCATCCTTTCTTAATGAACCCTTCCATGGGGACAGTGAGTGGCAGTTTCCTAAGAAGGTATTCTGGATGCAAGTGGATCTATACCACTTTGAGAGACTGTCGGCGAGCTCTGAATATGGGCAAAGGATGGAACTTCTACTGTGTTCCACCTCCAGTCGGTTATAAACATATGTCAACGAACCTCGTCGATTCTGTGAGAATACAGCCTTTGGGCCATACAGCCTTTGACTGGCTGAGAATAATTCGGCCATCGCTTCTGGTTTACCGGTTCGAAGATGAGTGTTTTCTCGAACCTTATCTGCCAAGCCGCTTTGCACGCCAATTCGGCTATGACCAATTTCATGTGGGCAACGCCATAACGTGCCTACAGGGAAAAGGTTATTTGATTGATGGAGCCCGGGCTTGGGCCTACTACAACGCCCGTGACACCAGGACAACATTCTCGATGCCTATAAATAATGATCGTGGCCCGCGCATGCTGTACACTTATTCCATCTTCTATACATCAGCAAATACGTTTGCTGAGAATTTTAATTTGTCAGACAGCTTTACGACGGTGACCCATTTTAGGATAGGAGCACCTGTTTTGTTGTCTCCTGGAAATGATGAAGAGCACGAGCCGGCTGATGCGCCTCTAGAAGCTTCAAGGGAAGCCAACTTCCCTGAAGAAGTCTACGATCGCTGCGTGTTTCTTTGAAAGTTGTAAGATCTCCGATCAATGAGAAGAAGAGGAAGGCAGAAGAACCATCTTCTCCTGTCTCTAAGAAGAAAACTGTTGTAGACTTTTCGGAAAGAGTCACTACTCGATCGCAGTCTCGGAAACAGGCTGAGTCGATTCAAGAGAAGAGGCGACGATCCCGACTTCCATCCAAAGACAAACACACGCTGCAGACGTAGAGAGCCCGGAAGAACCTCTACGCAGAAAGAAAATAGCTTTCAAAAAGAAAGTAGTCAATCCTCCGAGACCCATCCATTCATCGGCCCTAATAAATACTGTTGTCGGGGTTATGATGTCTTCTCCTACACCTGCTCATGAGTCTAGGCAGGTGACAGATACACAAGAAGGGGCTACCGGTGCAGAGATAAGGGACAAGGTCACAGACACAAGGGAAGAGACTGCGGAAATAAAAGATGAGGCTGCAGAAGCAAGAGGAGCATGTGTGACTCCGACCCTAATCAACAAGTCGGAATCATCTGTTGAAATATTGCCATCTCCCACACTTGCAGTGGAAGCTACTCATCTTCCAGCTACACCAAGATCGCGTCGTGCTGAAGAAGATCGATTGATGATCGAGGCTCTAGATGGATGTAACTTTAACTTCCATGACAACATAGATCCAATCAATGCAAGTGATGATGAGGAAACACAAGAAGAGGGAGCAGATGATGAGAAAACATCAGCGAAGGATGTTAATGACAATCTAATTTTGGAAGAAGATACTGCTATTTCTGTATCCCAGGAGAAGAGTGCTGCTGATGAAGCAGCACTGGAAAAGCTATTGTCACTGATCACAAAGGTATTGACTGATGTTGATAATTTTCATTTATAGATCAGATGACTGACGTTTTAACTTTTATTCATGCAGAAATTCAACCTTCTCCAATTCTTCCGGTATGCACTAACATAGTGCAAACAGAGGCGATAGCCAGCAGCAGCCATCATTTATCATGCGGCTCTGAGGCGGGAAGTAGTCAGGCAGTAATGTCTGAAACGACTTCTGCGAGGCTCCAACCTATCTCATTAAATGACGATCTTGTCTCTAGACCCAGTTTTGGTAAGCTTGTCTTTATTTTGATTTTATTTTGATAGTCTTTAATGATAGTGATGATGTTTATTCGATTTCGCAGAAGAACATCCGGGAGGGGCAACTAGCTCCACTATGGCTCCTTTGTCAAAAGAGGCTACAGCCGATGTTCAAGAAGCCAAACTTCCGCCTTCACAAGCATCAACTGCTGAAGCTTCTGTAGGAATAGCTGCTACACCTAATACAGAAGCTACCAATAAATTCGTAGTTGGCTCTTTTACCAATTTCTTCTTCAGCTCCTTGGGACCTTTGGTAGAAAGGGTAATGGAGAAAGAGAATATTGGATGAGCTGGAGGAATCAATTAAGATTTACAAAGATCTTAACCGAGGGGAGGTAGAGCCTCTGGTGAATGCCAAATTCGAAAGGATGACTCGAGAAGCTGAGGTCACGAAAGCTGATTTCAAAATTTTTTTGAACATTTTTACCATAAAATCTTCAGAATATGATTCTCAGATGGATATAATAGCGTCTGCTGCTGTGGAGAAAGAAAAGAAGGTTGCTGATCTGAAGGCAGAGTTTGCTCGACTTCAAGAGGAGTTGAGAATCGTTCAACTTGCTCTTGAAGAAGAGACCACTCAACATCAAGCTTCCGTTCAACAACTAGACATTCTGACCCAAGAGAAGAATGAGTTTGTAAATTTTTATTAAGATGAAATCACTCACCGACTAGTGACCTTGCCAACATTTGACGCTGTATCTGGAATGGCGGAGGCTAGAAGGCGGGTGCTGGATTCTCGTAAAGAATGACTCCAAACCTTGAAGCAGCAGAATCTGATGATCCCACCAACTGAGTGAAAGAAAACCTTTTGTATTTTCTCCTTTGTGATATGTCTTTTTGTAATGTCTTTTATCTTGATCAATGAAAAGATACTATTTGTGTGGCTCTATTATTTGTTGCATATCCTATTACGGATATAAATAATAGCGATAAAAAATATATTCAGAGGTTCAGGACATGATATATTTTTTGATTTGGAAAATAATCATATTCATTATATCTGCTCAGAGGTAATATGGACATGACAGAAATATAACTTTTTTGAATATTATTATTTCAGTAGACAACTTAATCAGAGGTAATAAATACGTGACAAGTTGCTGATATGGATGAACGGATGAGTCGTCAGGATGTATGAACAAAATGAATCATTGGAACAAACGGATGGATCGTCAATTGGATGGAGTGAATGGGTAAACGGGTGAACCGTCGGATAAATGGAATGAACGGATGAATCGTCAGATGGGTAGTATGAACGAATGAACCGTCGTAATAAATGGAATGAACGGATGAACCGTCGTATGGGTGGTATGAACGGATGAACCGTCGTAATAAATGGAATGAACGGATAAATAGAACAAAAATTTAGATGGAATGATCAATTTCAATTTTAACACAAAATATCGTCTGAAGATGCATCCAAGAAGATTGAGATCATCCCAAAGGTCGAAGAAGCCACTAAGGAACGTCCAGCAGAGCCAACCCAGCCAAGGCAGATAGAGGCGGGTGAAGGTTCATCTGTACTTAAGCCGCCACGGGATATCTTGGACTTCCTAGTTGAGCCAGGGAAGACTGAAGAAGAGGAGACCATGAGGATGGCCGCTTGCGCGTTTCTGGTGTCATCGAGCAAGGATGTCCTCGGCTCTTTTGCCGATTATGTTTTTGAAAAGGACGACAGTGGTCCTCGTCCTGTCTTTAAAAAGGACGATAGTGATGCTCATCCTTGATATCTTGTAACATCATTTAGGATGAAATAAAATAAAATTTTATTTATGAACTGTCTTGTTATATTGATAAGAAATCCCTTTTACATTCATACATAGTACTTTTTAAGGAATTTGCCATTGATAGGCATCATCATAATTTGACCGTCGAGCTCTATGAGTTGATAGGCTCCATTTGAGAAGACTTTACTCACGATATAGGGCCCTTCCCACTTTGCATCGAACTTGCCTTTGCTCATGTGAGTCATAGTCATAGGACGTCTGACTGTTAGAACGAGTTCTCCTTTCTGAAAGGCTCTGACTTTAACTTTGCGGTTAAAAGTCTTCGAGATGCGGGCTTGATATAATTTAATATGTTGTTGAGCAAATAGCCGCTTCTCGTCGTGCGCCTCTAATTCTTGGAGTCGAAGAAGATCATTGTTCTCTGTAGTAAGTTCGTTAGCGATGGCGATTCTCAGAGATGGAATTTGAAGTTCCAGAGGTAGAACTGCTTCACAACCATACACCAGAGAGAAAGGTGTACAACCTGTAGGGTTACGGACTGTAGTACGGTAGGCCCATAGACATTCTCCAAGCTTTTCACTCCAATTTCGTTTGTTAGTAGACACAAACTTCTTAAGAAGCTTGATAATAGTCTTGTTAAAGGCTTCAGCCGAGCCATTAGCAGCAGGATTGTAAGCTGTAGAGGCGACGTTGTTAATCCGATGATCGTCACAGAATCTGGTAAACTTTTGACTGATGAACTGAGGTCCATTGTCGTAAATGATTCGTCGAGGTACACCAAATCTATAAATAATATGGTGTTTAACGAAATTGATGACGCTGCTGGTTTTAACTTCAGCCAAAGGTATAACTTCGGCCCATTTGGAGAAATAATCAGTTATTGCTAGAATAAACCGATATCCTTTAGAAGAAGGAGGATTGATGGGACCTATAATATCCATGCCCCAAGCCTAAAAAGGCCAGGAAGCAGCAGTCGGATGAAGGAATTTCGACGGTTGATGGATAAAATCTGCATGAATTTGACATGCTCAACATTTTCTTGCATATTCGATGGCATCAGATACCATAGAGGGCCAGTAGTAACCCATTCGTCGGATACGATCCTGTAGCTTAGGGCCAGGATGATGTGCTCCGCATACGCCGTCATGAGCTTCACATAATACCTGTTTTGCTTCATCACCAGCAAGACAACGCAAGAGTAGGCCGTCATAAGTCCGTCGATAGAGAGTCTTGGTGGTCTGATTGTAATAGAATCGAAGAGATCGTCGACGAATACTCGTAGCCTCCTTAGGATCTTCAGGGAGTATGTCATGAACTATGAAGTCGATGAAAGGAGCTCTCCAATCTTCATTGATAACATTGACCTCGGCAAAATTACTGAATTCAATGTTGTGATTGTTTTCAGTGCAAAATAACTCTCTATTGGAAACAACAACCACTTGTTGTCTTTTGACCGGAATTGCCAAGACTGCTGCGAGATTAGCTAAAGCATCTGCCTTAGTGTTGCAAGCTCGTCGAACATATTCAATGAAGAAAGCCTTGAATGATGTAGCCATATAAATTGCCGCTTCATGATAGGGCACTAGATCTTGATGGCGTACTTCATATGTCCCTCTAACCTGATTGACAACCAGTTTAGAATCGCCATAGACTTCAAGATATTCGACTTCCAACTGTTTAGCTAGCTGGAGTCCAATAAGCAAGGCATTGTATTCAGCCACATTGTTAGAGCACGGCTGATCTAAGGAATAAGCTCTTTGGATAGCTAATCCTTCTAGAGAGACTAGAACGATTCCAACTCCTGCGAAAATGGTCCCATTTGGTCCGATCCGGGATGCTCCATCAAAGAACAGACGCCAGGTAGGAAATTTTTCAAAGATCATATTTGATTCCAATGTTTCATCTGGAATTTTGTCATAAAGCTTAGATGTCTCCGGAACGGGATGAGCTGCTAAAAAGTCAGCTAGTGCTTGACCTTTAACAGACTTTTGCGGAACATAACCCATGTCATATTGGGCTAGCAGAATGGCCCATGTAGCTAGTCGAGAATTGAGTGTGCTAGGCTTCTTCATCAGTACCCGAAGAGGATTAACTCGAGAAATGACGTGAATGGTTTGACCAATGATATAATGCCGAGTCTTTTGAACAACAAACATAAGAGCTAGGTATTCTTTCTCAACCGAACTATAACGGTGTTCAGCACCAATCATAGTACGACTAAGATAGTATATGGCTTGTTCATGGCCTTCTTTGTTCTTCTGGGCAAGTAAAGCACCCAATGAATGATCCATAGCACGGACATACATTAAAAATAGTATGCTTGAGATTGGTGGTACCAAGACTGTTTGGTTCATCAGATACCATTTTATATCATCAAATGCTTGTTGATATTCTTTGGTCCAAACGAAAGATACACCCTTCTTTATTAACTGAGTAAACGGCCTGCAGTGTCCAGACAGATTTGAAATGAACCTCCTGATGTACCCAAGCCAGCCTTGGAATCCTCGTATCTTTTTTAAGTTGCGTGGAGGACGCATCTCTTGAATGGCTTTGATCTTCTCCGGATCCATGTGTATACCTTTAGAGGTAATGACGAAGCCGAGAAATTTACCACTAGAGACACCCAAGAATGACTTGGTGGGATTCATTTTTAATTGATGTTGGCGCATTAGATTGAAGATAGTTCTTAGATCTTGGATGTGATCTTCCTTTAGACGACTCTTGACAGCAATGTCGTCAACATAGCATTCGACCGTCTTACGAAGATGATCTCGAAAGATGGTACTCATAGCTCTTCGGTAAGTTGCACCAGCGTTCTTGAGACCAAACGACATCACAGTGTAGCAATAGACTCCGTGAGGGGTGCGAAAAGAATTATGTTTTTCGTCTTCAGGGTTCATCCGAATCTGATTGTATCCAGAGAATCCATCTATGAAGAATATCCTTTCGAACCCACAAGTATTGTCGATCATGACATCTGTAATAGGAAGAGGAAACTCATCCTTTGGACAGGCTTCATTAAGATCCCAAAAGTCGATGCAAACTCGAACTTTGCCAGTTTTCTTCAAGACTGGGATAACATTGGCTACCCAATCAGAATGTTGTTCTTCTCGAATAAAACCACAAGCTATGAGCTTTTTAACTTCATCATCAATTGCGTCCATCATCTCTGACTTGAATAGCCTCTGCTGTTGTTTGACTGGCTTTACATTAGTTAAAATATTCAGTTTATGAGTAGCAACTTTAGGATCTAAACCTGGCATGTCTTTATAATTCCAAGCAAAGACATCGATGTATTCTCGAATAAGAAGAATTAATTCTTGCCTATCCGCCTCTGGGAGGTTCTTGCTGATGAATATTGGACGAGGTGACCCGTTTTCTTCTACATCAATTTGAACCAATTGATCTTCGGTAGTAGGTTCCCGTTGTTCGAATCGGAGTTCCCATTGGGTATCCATTCGTTGAACCCAAGGATCTGTTTTGGGATTTTCTTCTATATCCTCATCATAGCCTCCTGGAAGTTCAGCGGAGACCATGTTAGAAGATACGATCAATCGATGAACTTGGCCGATGCTGGTGTCAGAGTCCCATGATCTGGAATCAGAAGAGTTAGAGCGCTCCTCACTTGTCACGACCCGTACCCGCTTTTCGGATGCGAGCTCGTGAGCAAGCCAGCTACGTATCGAGTGGACTCCAGCCCGACTCGAGTACGTATAAGTTGTCCAGGGCAGGGTATCATATCTAATCTAAACTATATCTCAATCCACAGGAATCATATAAACAAGAATGAACAAGTATGGGTCATGGTCTGCAGCCCATTAGCATGTTGTTTGATTAGACTCCAAGAATAATATGAGTCTATAAAATAAGCAGGATATAACATGGTACTGAATATAAATCACGAGAGGATAATAAATACAATAATGATACCTGAATCCCGCAAATGTATCATCACATCTGCCATCCAGAACTACTAGCTAACTCCATGCAATCGCTAACCCTGAAGAGATCATCAGGTCTTCAGAGGACTAGCAAGATACATAAAACATGCCTACTAATATGACAGTAAATAACAGGTGTGGAGAATAAGAACACTGCAAGGAGAACATCTAAGGACGACGAGTCATGAGGAAATGTAATACTAGACTTGGCTACCAATCAATCGATTAACCTCTATAGCTTGTAGTACAATGTAAGATACTCCCAATCTATAGTAGATTTTGACTGTAATACAATGCAAGATAATCCCAGTCAAGATTAGCCAATTCTAGTATCGATCTCCTCTCCTAAAGGATACCAAGTCAAGTAGACTCCTATAAATCGTAGTACAATGCAAGATACTCCCAATTTATAGTGTCGCAAGTCAAGTCAATCAATCAATATATGCTATAGGTCGTAGTACAATGTAAGATACTCCCAATCCATGTCATGTCTCAAGTCAAGTCAATCAAGATAAAGAATCAGCTATAAATCGTAGTACAATGTAAGATACTCCCAAGCTATAGTATGTCTCTACTGTAGTACAATGCAAGATACTCCCAGTCAAGAATGGTCAAGGACAGATATAAAACTGATAACTCAATCACGAGAAAAGAGTATCACAAAGAGACCAATATTCTAGCAATGTCAAACATCCTTTACGTGCACGTAATCTAGAACAAATAAAGCAATCCAGGACGAATCAATCACAATACGGAATCATGTGACAATATGAAAAGGACTATAATAAGGAAAGAGAAACCATGTAAATACTGTATATGTTCAGCAAGGTATACTTGCCTGGAGGTTGTACGGAGAACCAACAAAGTATCGCCAATCAATCCAGTCAGAAAGTCCAAGTCATCACAACTGTCTCCGAAAGCTGAAATAAATGTTACCAATATTCTTAGAATAGTCAAATTAGCTAGGATTGCCTGTCCTTAAGTCCAATTCTGGACACAGGGGCAAAACGATAATTTCGGACAAAAACGATGTCTAACGTTGGACCCGCTTTGCACCGAAAAGCGTGCCAGAGTCAACGGTCTCTAAAGTCGTCAAACTACATGTCTACGGATCCGGTTTTCTGATACGAACCCAACCGTATGTCCAAAGTTGGATTTCGGCGGGCCGTGTACAAAATCACCCGTTGAGTGGGACCGTGGAGCCCGAAAAAACGGCAATTTTATCAACTGTCTCAGAATCAGACCAAACTTGGCATACATGACCAAAAAAATGATACGGTCCTGATGGCACAAGTTTCATCTCGATCTGACGAGCGTGCACAAAGTAATTGGAGAATTTATAAAGTGCACGATACGGTAAATTTCGACGGATACGTATCAAATTCGTCGCGCACACGCGACCAATTTGAATTCCGTCAAATCCCACACGACTATGAAGCCGTTACGCAGATTTCGATGCTTACAGTGCGCGATCACGTCGCCCGGTTTGGCGGGACGCACGTCGTGTGGATGAATTTCTATTGTTTTTGAAAACAGTTTTCTAAGTTTTTTCTGATTTTTGCATTCGAATAACTTCATGTATACTAATTGAAAATGAGAAATACCAGTTGCGTTTTAATCTCGTTTATATAGACTATAAACATGTTCAAGTATATTTCAAAAAATAGATTTCGATTGGCAGGTAATTGGCTTCCAAAATGGGGGTGGAGACTGTCCTGTTTTGCTTATTTGCAACATGTTGTCGTCGATCTTGGGATCGATCTTCTGGGCAGATGGTTCAACTAACCCAAAACCTAATTACTGGGATCTAATCTTGGTTATGTTGTTAATCTACTGAATCAACTAAATCGAAAATTGATTGAGAGGCGGGAGAGGAAATTACCTGTAAAATTGGAGAAAAAAATGGGTTACTGCTGCAGCTACTGCCGCCGTGTGCTGTGACCAGGTGGCCTGCGGCGGCTTCGACCGGCCGGCCGCCACCACGGTAGCGACGTGCACGCGCGGCGGAGGTGTGGGGGTGCGCGCATGGTGTTGGAGAAGGAGGAAGTTGAGCTAGGGTTTAACGCTGCGGTATATATACGAACTCCCCTGTTCCAAACAGAGGGAGGTCGGGCTGCTAGTGGAATTCTTGGTCTCGGGCTGGGCCTTGTTATGGCCTGGCTATCAAAGGCTGGTCTCCTATGCCCTTTGGGTTTGTTCTTTTTCTTTTTCCTATTTACATAAATACTTATACATAAATATATTTACACATACATAAATACCTATATATACAATATCTATGTAAAAAAATATATATACACTCATATACAATATCTATATAATATATATTTATATATAAATACACGTATACAATATTTATACATACATACACTTATATAATATAAATATATATATATGTACACATTCACACATATATAATGTATACATATATATACCTTTGATAAGAATTAAATAATAATAACTATTAATAATAAATAATTTATATATTTAATTACCACAATAATAACAATAATAATAATAATCCTAATAACACTGAAATTAAACCAATATTATATTTCGGTGAACTCATCAAACACACCATTTATTTGACTTCCAGAAATTCCTACAATTATTCTAAAACAACCTTTAATAAACTATTAAATATTTAGAAAATATTCGTCAAGTCCTAAAAATAAAATAAGAAATATTTGTACATACATAAAATATGCCTACGCGGTCGTCTTGGTCCACTTCAACATTACATGGGCTCGATTTCAGTTCGGGTTTGGTCCGAGCTGAATCGACACAAACCGGGTTCTCTAAAACTCAATAATATAATTAATTAATAATAAAAATCTTCGGTAAATGTTAAGTCGTAACTTGGCCTGATTTTCCTACTTAGAACAATCCTATGACTCGGCCTTCCCCTACCCTGGCTAAACACTAGTCAAAGCACGCCACTGCACTATCCGTGTCATGATTCCTAGTCACCTTGTACTCCAAATCTCAACCATGGCGAAGATCATCTACCGTAATAATTAAATAATTTATTAATTCTAAAATTCTAGAAATCACTATTTAAAATAAATAATAAAAATAATTAAAAAAAATTCTCCGGGAAGGGAAGCTACAAATCTACCCACCTTAAAAATAATTTCGTCCTCGAAATTCAAATTCATAATTATTCCTTAAAATTCAAAGTCCTTGATCTCCTCAAATTTAATTTCTCAAAAATATTTCTACGACCTTCTCTAGTCATTTGGTATTTTACGAAATCTCGAGGACTTCTACCCACCTTTGGTCACACTACTCCCTTGGAACACAGGTCACTAAAATCCCATAATCTTCTAACTAGTGACTAATAATTCTACCAAAATATCTAGGACATATGGTACCTATAATCCCTCATACATATAAACAACCAAATATTTAAAATCAAGCAATATTCTAGTATAACTTAGGAATCACTGATGAATTCTAGACAGCACAATCATTCGCCACCTCGAAATAGGAAGGGACGAGATTCAATGGTATGGAAAGCAAGGAAGTATATTCGAGAGCAAATATGGAGTTTTCAAGAACGTAGAGAATTTCTAGAGAAATTTTTAAGGCAGTATGGATTGAGATTTCTAAGGGTTTAGTCAATTGCACAGGCTCATATCAGTATAGTTACGTAATCGATACGATATGCTCTGACCTGCATGGGCCACCACAAAAACTTGTCACGACCCGTACCCACTTTTCGGACGCGAGCTCATGAGCAAGCCAGCTACGTATCGAGCAGACTCCAGCCCGACTCGAGTACGTATAAGCTGTCCAGGGCAGGGTATCATATCTAATCTAAACTATATCTCAATCCACCGGAATCATATAAACAAGAATGAACAAGTATGGGTCATGGTCTGCAACCCATTAGCATGCTGTTTGATTAGACTCCAAGAATAATATGAGTCTATAAAATAAGCAGGATATAACATGGTACTGAATATAAATCATGAGAGGATAATAAATACAATAATGATACCTGAATCCCGCAAACGTATCATCACATCTGCCATCCAGAACTACTAGCTAACTCCATACAATCGCTAACCCTGAAGAGATCATCAGGTCCTCAGAGGACTAGAAAGATACATAAAATATGCCTACTAATATGACAGTAAATAATAGGTGTGGAGAATAAGAACACTGCAAGAAGAACATCTAAGGACGACGAGTCGTGAGGAAATGTAATACTAGACTTGGCTACCAATCAATCGATTAACCTCTATAGCTTGTAGTACAATGCAAGATACTCCCAATCTATAGTAGATTTTGACTGTAATACAATGCAAGATAATCCCAGTCAAGATTAGCCAATTCTAGTATCGATCTCCTCTCCTAAAGGATACCAAGTCAAGTAGACTCCTATAAATCGTAGTACAATGCAAGATACTCCCAATTTATAGTGTCGCAAGTCAAGTCAATCAATCAATATATGCTATAGGTTGTAGTACAATGTAAGATACTCCCAATCCATGGCATGTCTCAAGTCAAGTCAATCAAGATAAAGAATCAGCTATAGATCGTAGTACAATGTAAGATACTCCCAAGCTATAGTATGTCTCTACTGTAGTACAATGCAAGATACTCCCAGTCGAGAATGGTCAAGGACAGATATAAAACTGATAACTCAATCATGAGAAAAGAGTATCACAAAGAGACCAATATTCTAGTAATGTCAAATATCCTATACGTGTACGTAATCTAGAACAAATAAAGCAATCCAGGACGAATCAATCATAATACGGAATCATGTGACAATATGAAAAGGACTACAATAAGGAAAAAGAAACCATGTAAATACTGTATATGTTCGGCAAGGTATACTTGCCTGGAGGTTGCACGGAGAACCAACAAAGTATCGCCAATCAATCCAGTCAGAAAGTCCAAGTCGTCACAACTGTCTCCGAAAGCTAAAATAAACGTTACCAACATTCTTAGAATAGTCAAATTAGCTAGGATTGCCTGTCCTTAAGTCTAATTCTGGATACAGGGGCAAAACGGTAATTTTGGGCAAAACGGTGTCACCGTTTGGACCCGCTTTGCACCGAAAAGCGTGCCAGAGTCAACGGTCTCTAAAGTCGTCAAACTACATGTCTACAGATCCAGTTTTCCGATACGAACCCAACCGTATGTCCAAAGTTGGATTCCGGCAGGCCGTACACAAAATCACCCGTTGAGCGGGACCGTGGAGCCCGCAAAACGGCAATTTTATCAACTGTCTCAGAATCGGACAAAACTTGGCATACAGGACCAGGAAAATGATACGGTCCTGACGGTGCAAGTTTCGTCTCGATCTGACGAGCGTGCACAAAGTAATTAGAGAATTTGCAAAGTGTACGATACGGTGAATTTTGACGGATACGCATCAAATTCGTCGCGCACACGCGACCAATTTGTATTCCGTCAAAGCCCACACGACCATGAAGCCGTTACGCAGCTTTCGATACTTATAGTGCGCGACCACGTCGCCCGGTTTGGCGGGACGTACGTCGTGTGGATGAATTTCTATTGTTTTTGAAAACAGTTTTCTAAGTTTTTCCTGATTTTTGCATTCGAATAACTTCATGTATACTAATTGAAAATGAGAAATACCAGTTGCGTTTTAATCTCGTTTATATAGACTATAAACATGTTCAAGTAGATTTCGAAAAATAGATTTGGATTGGCAGGTAATTGGCTTCCAAAATAGGGGTGGAGACTGTCCTGTTTTGCTTATTTGCAACAGGTTGTCGTCGATCTTTGGATCGATCTTCTGGGCAGATGGTTCAACTAACCCAAAACCTAATTACTGGGATCTAATCTTGGTTATGTTGTTAATCTACTGAATCAACTAAATTGAAAATTGATTGAGAGACGGGAGAGGAAATTACCTGTGAAATCGGAAAAAAAAAGGGTTACTGTTGCAGCTACTGCCGCTGTGTTCTGTGACCAGGTGGCCTGCGGCGGCTTCGACCGGCCGGCCGCCACCACGGTAGCGACGTGCACGCGCGGCGGAGGTGTGGGGGTACGCGCATGGTGTTGGGGAAGGAGGAGGTTGAGCTAGGGTTTAACGCCGCGATATATACGAACTCCCCTGTTCCGAACAGAGGGAGGTCGGGCTGCTAGGGGAATTCTTGGTCTCGGGCTGGGCCTTGTTATGGCCTGGCTATCAAAGGCTGGGCTCCTATGCCCTTTGGGTTTGTTCTTTTTCTTTTTCCTATTTACATAAATACTTATACATAAATATATTTACACATACATCAATACCTATATATACAATATCTATGTAAAAAATATATATACACTCCTATACAATATCTATATAATATATATTTATATATAAATACACGTATACAATATTTATACATACATACACTTATATAATATAAATATATATATATATATATGTACACATTCACACATATATAATGTATACATATATATACCTTTGATAAGAATTAAATAATAATAACTATTAATAATAAATAATTTATATATTTAATTACCACAATAATAACAATAATAATAATCCTAATAATACTGAAATTAAACCAATATTATATTTTGGTGAACTCATCAAATACACCATTTATTTGACTTCCAAAAATTCGTACAATTATTCTAAAACAACCTTTAATAAACTATTAAATATTTAAAAAATATTCGTCAAGTCCTAAAAATAAAATAAGAAATATTTGTACACACATAAAATATGCCTACGCGGTCGTCTTGGTCCACTACAACATTACAGGGGCTCGATTTCAGTTCGGGTTTGGTCCGAGCTGAATCGACACAAACCGGGTTCTCTAAAACTCAATAATATAATTAATTAATAATAAAAATCTTCGGTAAAGGTTAAGTCGCAACTTGGCCTGGTTTTCCTAGTTAGAACAATCCTATGACTCGGCCTTCCCCTACCCTGGCTAAACCCTCGTCAAAGCACGCCACTGCACTATCCGTGCCATGATTCCTAGTCACCTTGTACTCCAAATCTCAACCATGGCGAAGATCATCTACCGTAATAATAAAATAATTAATTAATTCTAAAATTCTAGAAATCACTATTTAAAATAAATAATAAAAAAATTTAAAAAAAATTTCTCCGGGAAGGGAAGCTACATCACTATTGGATTCAGAGACTTCTAGGGATAAGACGGGAGGTAAAGTATATCCGAGACCTCTTTTCGTCTTGCTGTAGTACATCTCTGATTTTCCTTTCGAAACAACTGTACGGATAGGAGTTCGTCTACCCTTACCATAATTGAGGCCATTTTTGAAGTCATAACCCATCTTTCGGATGATGTCTTTTGATTGTTGACTGTAACGACAAAGTTGGAGACGTCCTGTATCGTTACTTTTGCCATCATCCGTATAACTGAATTTTTGTTCTGGCCCTTTACTAAAAAGTATCGGACTCTCGCCTCTCTTTCGAGAAGGAACAACGCGATATGAATCATCTGGATGTTCAAATATGACCTCTGTCTGAAGGGATTGTATGACCCCTATTGTAAATGATTGAAAACTGTCTAGCATATCCAAATAGTATTTAGTATGATAAACGACATCAGTATACTGGAAAGTAGATGCTTTTTTATTTATTTGTACATCCGTATTTACAACAGGACCTTTAGCCTTAGCGGGCTTGGTCAGATCGATTACAAGAGGAAGAGAGAAAGAGTAAGGAGGTTTAGACTTGTCGCGACGAAGGTCGATAACAAGTGGCTCAGAAGAGGTGAGCGCCCTTTTATCTTTGTTACGACGTAAGTCGATGACAAGTGGCTCAGAAGAGGTGAGCTCCCTTTTATCCTTGTTACGACGTAAGTCGATGACAAGTGGCTCAAAAGAGGTGAGCTCCCTTTGACTTTGATTATCACCAGTTGATTGCTTCCGGGCCGGCAGGTGAATAGCTAGTGGTTTAGAGGATTGAGGATGAGAGACACGCCCTTTGACAGGTATGATGAGAGTGTCATTGGGCACTGCTTCTTGTTCTTCTTCACCATCCATAGCCAATACTACCTTCATAAACTCTTCTTTGTACATACGAGCATCATTGCAATATGCTTCAACACCTTTGAAAGGGTAAAGATCCGCAACTTCTTTTTGGACTTCTCCTTTATCATCAACGTACTTGAAGCATTGATGGAGAGTAGAGGGAACAATGTTATGTTCATGAAGAAATGGTCTCCCCAGAAGAGCATTGTAAGAGCAACCATGGTTGTCTATAATATAAAAGGTCACCTTCGTGCGAAGATTGTCAATTTGGAGTTTTAGGCGTATCTTGTCTAAAGGCTCACTTCTTCCTTGGTTGAATCCCAGGATGGTAGTGATTGTACCGGAGAGGCTATGCACTGGAATCTTTAGCGCATCCAACATTGTCTTCGGCATGATGCTGAGTGCTGACCCTGGATCTATCAGAATACGATCGACCTTCATGGAGTCGACATATCCTGTAAAGTAGAGAGGACGGTCGTGTCGATTGTCTTCCATCAACATGTCATCTTGTGTGAAGGTGATGTTTGGAATTATTTCCAATACACTATAACAGTGGAGACAAGAGACAGGCTCTGACTCAGGTTTCTTGAGAAGAGTTAGGCAAGTTTCTGCTTGTATCAAAGCCTCACTCAGTGTTTCTCGAGTCTCTTTAAAGAGGCGTAAGAGCTCAAAGATGGATAGCCTAGCCGGTGTGTTGGCCAGTTGAGCCAATATGTTAAAGTTATATGGCTTTTCAAGTCCAGAGGGAGAAGGTTTCTTCAAAACTTTGTTGAAGCGAACCTGTTGTTTGCCTTTGTCGGCTGTAGCCGATTTAGAAGGAGTTGGTTCCACAACCGGTAATGATATAGAAAGTAGATCCTCCGTAGAGATAGGCTATACTGGAACAGCCTCAGAGGATGAAGCAGGATCCTCCTGAATTTTGGGATGCTCCCATAGATAGGCTTTTCCTGACCTGGTACCCAATAGGATTTCTTCTTCAATTATGGGGGTCAAAAGACACCATATTGCAGCTCTTTGTCTTGCCTTTAGAGCGTTCCTTTTGCTTGGAGGAAGAAGGAACTTCAAAATCTGAAACAAGATCAGGGTGGATCCACATGATTTTGCTATTATCAAGGGATATGGAAACAAGACCTTCACTTCGTGGAGGAGGAAGATTCTCAATCTCGAGAGTGGCCTTGGGAATGGGGATAATGCCATTCTGCACCTCTTGCGGTGGAAAATCACCGAATTGTACAAAAATCATATTAGCCGTAACAGTTTTTTCATCCTGCTGGAGAGTGATGACACCGGCGTTGACTAACTCTTGAATCTTGCCCTTGAGCACATAGCATGCCCGAGTAGGATGCCCTATGAACCTGTGATAAACACAATACTTAGGGTGGTCAGTTTTACCAACTTCATCAGGCTTCTTCGGGTCAGGGAGTTGCAACTTATTGCTTTTAAGCAAACAGTCGAAGATGCTTGCTGTATTATTTTCATCAAATGAACACTCTACTTTTGGGTGAGGTTCCTTTGGTGGAGGGACAGAAGGAGTAGAGGTAGACGTGGGTTGAACCACGTTAATGGCCAAAGATTCCTTGCTCTTGAGGTTGATATTCAAAGTTTTTTTGCTCTTGCGATTATTCTGGCGATTACCGCTACCGGATGCAGAAGGCTCATCTCGATCAGGGTTCGACATGTGTACCCCCAACTGTTTGAACTTTTCGGCGCTAACTTCAGTTGCTTTAGCATTGACGATAAATGACGGCCAATCGTGGAATTGTGTTGACCCCGTCTACATGTTGATGATAGGCAACAAGTTTGATTTACAAGTGTCTATCGTTACAATTGATGGGGTTCCGGGAGGCATTTTGAGTGCTTTTCGGCAAAATCGTTCAATAAAACTCTCAGTACTTTTATTATGTCTTTGTTTGATCTTGTTGAGGGCAGATATAGTCATATCGTTGATACCCTCGTAGAATCGTTCCAGGAACATCTGCTTGAGCCCGGCAAAGAAAGTGATATAGCCGTCAGGCAGGCGGCGGTACCAATCATATGCTGTACCAGATAAGCAGCCGACGAAGACTCTGGTAAAAGAGCATTACTTGGCTGGAGCTGGACAGTCATTACCTCGAAATGGTTAATAAACTAACTCGAAGAAGTGCTGCCATCAAACAACGTGATTGTAGGAATCTTGTATTTTGGAGGGAATGGGACTTTCTTCCATTCAACCGGGTAAGGTTGTTTGATCCCAAGCCTCTGTAGACCATCTTTCTCTTTGAAGGCCTCGAATTGAGTCCGTAGCAGTTTTATGGCTTCATTGGCATTTCCTGAGGATGGAGAAGTAATGGGCTGACTTACCATGTTAGGAGGAGGAACAACATGGTAAGCACTACCTCCAGATCCTGAATGACTGGGTGTAACTTGAATAGGTATTGAGGCTACAGAAGGAACGGTACCCCCAGAACTGCATTGACAGGCACCGATGATGCTATAATCTCGGGATTGACAGCAGGTGCAGTCGATGATACTGTATGTTGAGCTATAATAACAGTATGCATACTTACGATCATTTCAGCCATGGTCTTCAATTTATCTTCCAGTGCGGCGATTCGTTGTTCTTGACTTGTCGAACTAGAAGCGTCTGGATCTTCAGTAACAACATTAGGCTGAAACTTCTTTGGGTACAGTAGAAGACATTGTCTGTTCAGAGCTTTCGCTATATGTATCGTAATCAGAGAAAGAATCGTCCCCTGAATGAGAAATAGAGAAGTGACCAGAAGGATCTTGGAGAAGATTCCTACGATTGGATGTGTCTCGACTTCGAGATTGGGTGTATTGGAATACTCCTCCAGAGGATTCATGAAGTAAATCCAGACATCGTTGACTGGGTTTACGGGGTTTGCCATGCTTTGAACACTTCCTACCCCCAGTGTCTCGGGAAGCCATGTTTATAGAGGCATAGAGCACCTTGTCTTCGTCTTCTGATATTGGTTCAGAAGTTAAACGATCGAAGACAGATCGTTTTGTCGTCTGGCAACAACACTTAATAACCACCTTGTGATTACAATGGTGTTCCAATGGTTGGATTGGAGGTATTGAGGTGTTGTTCCGCTTCTGCTTGAGGTATTCTCGAAGATCAGGGATATGTTCTTTGACGATATTCGGAACATGATTCCGGTTCTTCAGAAGCTTTGTCCCATGAGTATACAGAGAAGTACTCAACTCATTGGCATAAGTGTTAGGACTTTTCCTCTTGAAAATCAGCTTTTGATACAGATTCATCTTCGGCATTGGTTGCTTGCGTTTCACAGAAGCTGGTCTATTGAGATAAGTCCGTAAATCAGCAAATTCAACCCTAGGAGCCTCCGTCTGAGACACTAGCAATTTCCCCTGCTTTGATCGGGATATCCGAAGAGTTGGGAGATCTTGAAAGTGTGCTACTGGTGTAGGCAAGATGCCTCTCTGGTCAATATTCTTCCCTTTAGCAGAGAAAGAGAAACTCTTGTTGGAGAGAGTTTTTGTACTGTTTGGTGCCGAGGCATGTTTAGATGGATCTCCTGAGGTAAAAATCGGAGAAGACTGAGAAAAGACCAAAGGGCCTTTTTCTTTATTTTGTGAAGAAGGGTTGGCTAAAGAGCGTTTCCCTCTGTTATTTTCCAGGTTCTGGGCTACGGAAGATTGAGAAAAGACCAAAGGGCCTTTCTGTTTGTGCTGAAACGGAGGAAGAATAGTCAAAAGACTACCCCCTGTGGGTTGTGCAGGAACAGAATAAGCAGCAACTTGCCCTCTGGAGATGATGACAGAGGGCTCCTTGGCCATAGAACAAGCAGGAGGCGCAACCTGTGTTCTAGAAGAAGCAGCAAGTGAAGCCTTGACTACAGGGGGCTTAGGTTGCGCTATGTTTGAAGGAGTGGTGGATTGCGCAGGAAGGACAGAGGTTGCCAACTGCGCCAGAGGGAGAGGGGTCTTGGATTTTGCCATAGCAGCATAAGTTATAGATTGTGCTATGGCAAGGGGATTAGTGTACTGCGTATGGGATGTAGGATCTCTGGATTGTGCCTTAACAGAAAGGGTGATGGGTTACGCAAGAGCTGTAGGGGCTCTGGATTACGCTTTGGCAGAGATGGTGATGGGTTGCGCATGAGCAGAAGTGGATGCTGGCCTCCTGTCAGAAGAAACAACAGGCTGCGCAGAAGACTTTGGGATCCACTTTGAATAGACTTTGCTCTTGGCAGAAGTCACAGTACGCCGAGTAGCCCCAGAGTTGATCATCGCTTCGTAGGCAGTCTGGTTGACCTTCACAACCAGCGTCTTCTGTGTCTTTTCGATAGACGCAGCGTCACATTGAGTTGTCACTTCCTCGTCGAAGGAGAAAGTCGTCTCCATCAGAGTCGCCATTTTGTTTGCAAAAACAAAAGTCTTTTATTTCATAAACTTTTTAAAGGATAGTACAAGAGTACAATGAATTCTAGGAAAGTACAACTGTAGGAATCTGATCAGAAGATGATCGCTTTATCCCTTGGACGATGTGTACTTTAAAGACGATAGCCTTTGAAGAATGTAACAGCACTTGGACAAGAACTCCTGGTCTCTGATGATCTTGAATAATGATCCCCCCTCAATGAAGAACTTGAAACTCTATTTATAGAGTTCTAGAAATAACCATTTTGTAGTTATTCTGGATTGCGTACAATGAACTGCGCTGGGGACAGACTACGCAGACTGCAAACTGCGCTGGCCATTGGGCAGTTGCTCGATCGTAGGCTAACCGTATTCAGACGCGTGGCATTGTTTGATTGAAATGCGCTTGGTCGTGTACAAACGGTTGCCACGTGGCGAGCAATTGATGGCATGTAAGCCACGTAACAAATGTCAGTTATCTTGATGGATCGCGCTACTTGAATAGTGCTAGCTTCAGACTGCGCTGGGGTTTGGACTTGGTCAAACTGTGCTGAAGAGGATCTGGCAGACCGCGCTTAGGTTGGGCTGGCAGACTGTGCTGGGTTTTGGCAGCTGGACCGCGCTAGGATTTGGACAGCTGTCCTAGAATACGGCGCAGCTCGAGAAATGAACAGACTTCTCGCTTTTTGGGCTGTCAACTGTCAGAAGATCTGATTTTCTTGTCAGGTAATGATGGCGTTGCCACGTCAGGTGATGATTGCGCAATTTGAACTTTTGTGCTTTATTTGATGGGTGCAACTTAATTTTTTAAGACTTACAATCAGTTGGGTCAACTGGCTTGACTCTCCTGGTACCTATTTCCTTGATACATCACTCCTTGTTATCTAGATGCACACATGATTGCCTGTCAGGTGATATGGAATGCAACCCCATTGTCCAAGGTTCCTAGGCTTTTCCTAGTTCTTAGCCTCTACTCTAAACATTGCTCTACTGTATCTTATCAACCACAGGTATCAGGAATAGCCACAATGGTTCCCTGGTTCACCCATTCAAGGAATACACCACTCCCTGTCATCCTAGTGCTCATATAGCTAACGTGTGTGTTCTCCCAAGAGATGGTGTAGGTATTGCACATGGATTACATGTGTCTCGGTCATAGAGGTGTCCTCTAAAAAGTCTGAGATCCTAGGCCCTTTGTGTACCTCGATTGGAGATATGATTTAGAGTATCTGCTATAGGCCTACCCCCTTTTCCTGCACATCTAATGAGGAATTATTTCAAACACCTACCCTTCTATCAAAGTGCCATGCAAGATCAGAGTATTCAATGTTTGAGAGAGAAGAAGGAGTACCTGTTTCAACACCAACTCCTATTTTTTGCCAATCTCCTGATACCTAGAATAGGGTGGTTTGCTAGGGTTTGTAAGGGAACACAGTCGGATCATTACTTGCGTATATATATGTGATGGGGATGTGATCAAGAGAAGGATTCAAGAGATTCAGGTTTTGTTTGAATTTGATTCAAGCTTATCATCTGATGTTTAAATACATTCAATATTTGAATTGAGTTAGGAGTACAGACCCTCCCTCGTGTATTAGTGATTTTGAATTCAAACTTTACACTTGAACCCCTTGCAGTATAGGCTTTTGCAAGAAGCCCCCATATACATATTTAGATATTTATATACATGTAGTATTGTGTCTAAATAACCAATTGTCTAAGTTGGAATAAATGAGAAATTAACTAAATAGTAATTTATAAATAATAAAATTTTTGATGGGGCTTACAATCCACCCCCATGCATGTGTCCCCTTTAGATTCAATTTTGAGACCATTTGGAGTCCATTTGAGGATGTTATAGGTGTGTCTTGTGTCCTACTTGATAGATCCCAAATTAGGACACCCCATGTGTATGTATATATGATAATAGTTTAAATAGATATTAAAATTCAGTTTTAGAATGGTTAGAGAGTGGATTGATCTTAGTTAGGATGGTTAGAATGAGTTTCATTTGGATACCCATGTTGGTATCCAAGTATTTTGGCCAACCCAAATTCGTCATAATTTTCATCCACGTTTTTATTAACCAAAGCAACTTAGAAATATCATAACTTTTAGCTTAGAACTCGGATTTATCTTCCGTTTTTTTAAAAGAACCGTATCGAAGTTAGCTTTCCAAATATATATTTTAATAAGCCAAATTCGTTCTAAAACTTTCTGTAAAATTATTTGAGTATCAGCTATACGAAAGACGAACGCATTTCGGTGTTTTTGCGATTCCGGGAGCTTCCGGACACGAAATTCGATCCGTTTAAAGTTTCGAAAAGGTAACACAAAGGGATACAACATACTTTAATCCTAGAATTTAGCGAAGGCCCAATTGGTACAGTATTAGTTTTAAGTATAAGAGTGACTATATGATATATGCATTTTGTGTAACCTATGAGCCTATGTAGTATGGATATTAAATGAATATAGAGTATGTAATGCATGAGATGTTAGATGAATGAAATGATATATATCCTCTTTATATTAATGTATATATATGGTTGAATGTAAGCATGTAGGAATGCAATTAATATAATGTATGTAAGCAATGCATAAATGTATGAATGAAAGAATGATATACAATGTATGCACGAAAGTGAATGCAAGATATACATGTAATGATAGATATGAATGCATAATGTATAAATAATGTAATGCAATATATAATGATTGCATGTATGGTAATGTAGAATATATGATGCAAGCATGTATATGTCCACTGTTTTTTATTTTCCTTACATTTTCCTTTCCTTCCCTTTCCTTTTCAGTTTTTCCCCTTTTTTCCTCTTCTATTGTTGTATACAATGTATATAATGTATAGATACATATCAGTATGTAATATGCATGAATGACATGTATGTAATAAAAATAAGTATATGCATGCAACTTAATGATATGTGAATGGATATAATACATGAACTGAAGTATGCATGTATATGGGATATGAATGAATGAATGATATATATATATATATATATATATATATATATATATATATATATATATATATATACATATATACATATATATATATATATATATATATATATTATATATTATATATTATATATTTTATATATATATATATATATATATATATATATATATATATATATATATATATATATATATATATATATATATATATATATATATATATATATATATATATATATATATATATAAATATATATATATAAAATATATATATATATATATATATATATATATATATATATATATATATATATATATTATTTTTTTGAGTTAAATATATGAGTTTGTATGCATATATATATATATATATATATATATATATATATATATATATATATATATATATATATATATATATATATATATATATATTAAGATAATGTAATATATGTATTCACATATATTTTGAGTTAAATATATGAGTTTGTATGCATATATTATATGTATGCATGTATGTAGAAATGAATGTAATATAATGTAGAGTATGCATATATGAATATAATGTATGCAAGTATATAATGTATTCAAATATGTATGTATGCATCTATGTATGTATGTATAGGTGCATGAATGAATGCAAGTATGCATATATGATATGTATGTAGGCATGTATACAATGTATGTATGTATACATGATATTTATGTATGCATGTATGCAATGTAAGTATGTATGTATGTATTTCAATAAACTGAGTTAACCTATAACCTTTTACACACATGCATTCATACACCCTTTGACACCATGTATCCCATGTCACATACACCTACCTATCACTAAATCTGAGAACATTAACACATATCCTTCCACACACATGCTAAACACACACATACTCACTTACTCTTTTACCTCTCTTTCTCTCTCTCTCTCTCTCTCTCTCTCTATATATATATATATATATATATATATATATATATATATATATATATATATATATATATATGCCTATATATATAGCTTTCCTATATATATATCTATGTATATGAATATGTGAATGTGAATAATACATATACATTATATGACTTTGTTTGCTTTGTTAGCTTATGGTTTAGTTTTGTGCTTGGTTTAGCAAGTGACTTAGGCTATGAGTTAGTAGCTATCTACATATATATATATATATATATATATATATATATATATATATATATATATATATATATATATATATATATATATATATATATGTATGTGCCTATATATATAGCTTTCCTATATATATCTATGTATATGAATATGTGAATGTGAATAATACATATACATTATATGACTAAGTTTGTGTGCTTTGTTAGTTTATGGTTTAGTTTTGTGCTTGGTTTAGCAAGTAACTTAGGCTATGAGTTAGTAGCTATCCTGAATACTTGATTTGCATATACTTTAGTTTATTTAGACCTAGAATTGACTAACCTAGACTAGTTGACCATTGTTGACCCAACCCTAGCTAGTTTGACCACAGTTGACTAGAGTTGACCTAGTTTGACTTTATAGTTGACCAGAGTTGACCAAGAGTTGACTTTGACCTAGATTGACTTTGACTTATGTAGATTGCATTATAATTTCAATTACCGTATAAATTGAACTCTTTTATAACCTATATTTCTATAACTAGGACTCTGTGACTCCAGTTGGCCATCTTTTTATATCAGCTGTTTAGGATATCAGGCGAGTACATTCTCTGATCTTTTCATACTTGCTAGGACCTACATTTGTGCTCTAGATTACTTTACTTGATACTGACACTTGTTATCACGGATTAGTACTATATGGATCTTGTCGTGCGATGTTATCCCCTTAGTGGATACATCGGGTATTTTATGTTCGTGTACTTTATCATGGACATCGTGTACTCCTTGTGTTCATGTTATTCGTGTGAAAATTGTGTGAATCATGTGAAATCGTGTACTCATGTGCCCACATGATCATCATGTGCAACTATACTTCGTGTGCAATAACATAACTTGACTGGATCCTTGTGTATTGATTGGGGACGGGGGAGTAGAAGTGGTTATGTGATCAATCTAAATCGTGTGAAACTCTCTAGATTACTCGTGTGCAATATCGTGCTGTTTATATAACCATCTTGTGCTCTGAATCACTAGTCACTTACAGTTCTTACTTATCATGTATATATTTCCAGTTTAAAAATATCTCTCTTATTTTGTGTACATCTTCTTACAGTTCATGTATCTTACTCTTCTGTATGTTTTTACCTTCCTTCCATGATATGAATTGCATGAGATGTATTGTGCTCGTTCCTGTCCTGACTGGACCTGTTGAAAATATTACAGGTAACATAGAGATTCACAGCTAGCCTAGAGGACCAGTAGAGCTTGGAGTAGATTGCTAGTTTATGGTTTAGTTTTCTCTGTTGGAACTTGTATTGTAATAAGTGAAGATTTGAGTTGTATTATGTTTTGTCATTGTGTCGTTTAGACACTTAGACTTATTTCCCCTTCTGTTTGTATCTTCCTTTGAGATTTTTATATCTATGATATCGTGCTATTTCTGCCTTAGTTGTGATTGAGACTGTATTCTGTATTGTCACCTCCACTCGGAGTGTATATACTGTACATGTACCTTATATTGTTAGATATTGTGACCTAGGACAGCGTTCTACCACCGACACTGCGGCGTAGGCTGGACGTACCCCCTTCTCGTGCCCTTACTCTAGGGTGCGGGTCGTGACATAAGCTGTCATGACATGGGTGGAAGTGGATGGATCGGTTGAGGCTTCGCTTTCCTGTAGAGGGGCTTCTTCTTCTGAGGCCTCATGTTGGCTACCCCCAGCTACGTTAGGGTCAGTTTGTTGACGCGCTTCTTCGTCTTCGAGGGGAGGGTTGTCAGAGGCTTGGCTACCCCGGCTGTTGCTTCTGCCAGGGCCTTGCTCCTGGCTCGAGCGTGTTCGTACACCCTGGGGACGGGACCACTGTTTTGCTCTTCCTCAGCTGACTTGCAGAGGCTGAGGAGTTGGTGGTTGTCTTTCTCATGGATGAGTGGGAATTGGAGGCAACATGACATGAAGCGATCTTGGGCTCCGCTTCGTCTTCAATTGGTACTTTCTTTTCGAGGCGATGTCTGATAGGTGCCGTAGATTGTAGTCGCTGAAACACAGACTGCCTCTGTGGTGGAGACGCTATTTTGCAATCACATCAATTGATGGTGACCATAGCACATGTGTGCCCTACGAGGGGCACATTGTGCTTATTGGTCAGTTCTTCTGATCTGCGTTTGTGACTAATCATATTACGCAAATCATGATGGGAGAGTTTCCTTTTAACACCCCCATTAGGAGCAAGGCAAGGCCAAGCACCGAGGTGGTCATGTGAGTGTTGTACCCCCTGATCTGGTTCATGCGCATGAGATACGCCCAGATCATTGGTAGAGGAACACTATTTATGACAACTTGGGTCCACTTCATACGCATCACCCAAGTGGGCGCATGGACTCAACATCGTAGTTACCCAGCCAAACTTGGTTCGAAATACAGTAGATGCGCCCAAGTGGGACATGGACTTTGAGAGTCGACCCGTTTCTGGCACAGATGCGCCCGAGTCGACTCTGTACAGCTTACCATCAGCAGCGCGCATGATTTTGAACGCATGCTTCTGGTTTGCTGTTGGTGTAGCACATTCGTTGCGCATGGCCTGTGCTGTCTTGGATTTCTTTGTACTAGCCTGCGAAGGCACATAGTACTCAGAATCCAATTGTGCCTCGCTATGACAGCGAGTGAGTCTGTTGAAGACAGATGTTCTCTCCTGTGCACCAGAGTTTATGTGCTGGAGATTGGTTGCACCTCTGCTCTGTTGGTGCATCTTCTTCTATTGGAAAGAAGACGGTTGGAGAATGCAGTCAACATCGCGTTTCCCAGACAGATGTACGGCACCAGTTGCCGCATCCTTGTTGCTGAGAGCGTCAGCAGAAAGGGCCAGTTGCGGTGGCACATCCCCTTCAGTGATGGTGCCAGGCGCATCAGCTTTGCGCACCCAGACTTGGCGAATCTTCTTCGACTTTGGCAACCGCTTCGAAGGAATCGCGCTGCCTTCAGAGATGAACTCCTTATATGTCTGTTAATTGAGGTTTACCACAAGTGTTTTGTGGGAGGAGCCGAGTTTGATATCGTCAAATTGCGACACAAATTTCTCGTTAGAAGAGAAAGAGGTCCCCAGCAGAGTTGCCAGCTTGTTTGCCATTGAAACTCTTTGGGATTGATGTTTTTAATTACAAACAGAATATAATACAATATAGGACTTAGATGTAGTCCTAGGAGTACACTTTTGTTTTTATCTAGGCACTGTGTCGATGGAGCGAGTGGTAATACGTTGACTCCGTTAACGATCTGACGATGATCTTGAACTTTCTGAAGGTCTTGGTTGCTCTGGATGCCTGAGCATTGCAAGAAGAAGTGGACGTTAAGTGTCCCTTCTAGCCTCTTTATGTGGATATAATAGTTTGTCTGTATATATCTCTCTCTCTGTCTGTGTGTGTCCATCTATCATGAAGGAATAATCCTTCTATTTATAGATATCAGGCTGGCTGCTCATGCGCATATATGTCGGATGCGCCTGGACGTAGGAACGCCACGTGGCTGATGCTGGCAGGGGCGCATGGACGATGCGTCCCAAGTTATAGTAGAATATGCTCGAACTGCTTCGTTGGGCTGCGGAGGAGCTGACACATGGCAGTTGCTGAGATTTGATTGTTACTGAGATTGTGGGTGGTTAGCACCCATTCTTTGAATAGAATTGAGTCAAAGGACGCGTGGCGTTTGCATGTGGCTCAAAGATCTCAGTTTTGGAGGAGAGTGATCTGTCGGAGTGCGCCTAGGATCGGGCGCATGGAGGCAAATTAGTCCTATGATTTTTAGGTATTATAGACAAGTCTGGGCGCATAGCTTTTGAGGCGCATGCAGAGCTTCGCATCAGGGTGCGCCTAGGATCAGGCACAGGGGAGGCGACTTGGCCTCATGACTTTTAGGAGTCATAAGCAAGTCCAGGCCCATGGCTTTTGAGGCGCATGCAGAGCTTAGTCTTCTGTTGCTTGAGATCAGAAGTGAGCTGAGGGGGCGTATGACCACTGGGGCACACGCCGTCTTCTGGGCGCATGGCCACGAGGCGCATACGAATGATCGATCGACCACGTGCAGTTGTTGTCGACCCAAGGTGTAATAATGGTGCTGACATCAGCGGCTCTTCGTTTTCTACAAAGGGCTGCTGATTGGACGGCTCTTGGAATGCATTGCCGCCTTTGTCATTTAGCATTAAATGCTTGATGGTGATCAGTTTGAAGAGGGTGCATCGGTTAGTGAACCTTTGGGCACATGGGTCTCTGGTCTATTTGGGCGAATCCCTGAGGAGCGCATGATGTTGATGGCGCATCATCCAGGTGCCGTATCCTCTTTGGCCCATCTGTTGAGTTCTTTGAGGCTTTGATTTAGCTAAATACGAGGAGACAGATTCATTTGCTATTAATGCAAATTTATTGCGTAGAATTTGGAAAGTTGGCCATTTGGCACTCGGGTGTAGGCTGGCCGTGCTTATAAATAGCCGCATGAAGGAAAGCTTTGCTTCCATTCTTCATTCGACGTAAAGATAAACGTGGCCGGAGCTCCGCCTTGGCGAACTGCCGAACTCAGTTTTTGTAGAAGTCTTGATGACGAGCTCTTTCCGAGGATGAAGATGTGCTGCCCCAGTCTTTCCATCGCTCTGAGCTTCTGTGATAGTGTCTGTTGCATCCAAAGATCGGGGCGGCCGCATTCCGTCTTTTGTTATGCTTGAAGCTCCACAGGCTATCGAGTGTGCATGTTGCTTCCGAAGACCGGGGCGTCATGCCGTAATCTTTGTCGGGCTAGGAGAGCTCCTCCTCCTGCTAGACAAGGGGAGATCCTCCTCCTGCTAAACAAGGGCTAATTGACTCTGATGCGCCTGTGCCATAATGACGAAAAGATGCGCCTGGATGAGACATCAAAGTGATGTGCCTGACGGATGATACGCCTGGCATGGGGCACATAGTAGTTGCTGCGTCTGGCTGTAGCTTTAGGATCTTATTATTGTAGAAGTTCTCCTTTGTAAAGCCTTTTTTTAGACATGTAATAGACTTTCATATGAAATAAAAGCCTTTTTTTGATGTCTATACTTTTGCTGTCCTTGGACACACCTCGTATCCGAAAGGCGTAGGCTGGGCTTGGACACGTCTCGTATCCGAAAGGCGGGTGCAGGTCATGACAAGTTTTTTTTGGTGGCCTATACAGGTCAACGTTAATCACTTCGGTTACATTACTGTACCATCGTGAGCCTGCACATAGGATTAGAAACTTAGGATCTCATCCACGTGTCTTGAAAACATTATTGATCTCTGTCCTTGATTTCTATTGAATCTTTGACTTGCATCCTGCTTGAAATCTTCATGCCGTCTAATGTTTTCTTTTGTTGCAGTAAATAGATTCTCAAGACAGGAACAACACTTTCCTGAACACCCCACCGGCTGCAAGAGGATTCTTCACTTACATGACCCCGCCAACGCATGGAGGTCAGCTTACTCATCAGGGCGACCCGGCTCAACCGTAATATTCGAGATTCCGTAGAGACGACGTTCCACCACCAGTACAAGTTCCACATCCAGCACCTACCATGCACCCTGCACTAGCGATGTATCCAGCTCCCACCATGCATCCAGCTCCAACGACGTATCCAGCACCTGTCGTATACCCAGCACATATTCTGCCTCCGCCACCTGCACTGGACAACGTTGCTCTCCTCGGAATCTTCCAGCAGCTCATCGCTTCCCAGACGGAGCAGGCCAACACCTTTCACGACACCTTGAGAGAGGCTCTCCAGACTAGAGATGCTCCACGATCGCGTCCTGGAACTTGCAAAAATTTTATGGACCTTAGGCCCAGGAAATTTAAGAGGACAGAAGGGATTCTCTACGCGGATGAGTGGATAGAGAACGTGGATCAAATTCTTCAAATGACTCGAGTTCATGAAGACATGAAGATTGAGTCCGCTAGCATATAGTTTTACGACATCGCCCGCACGTGGTATAGAGACGAGCATCGATTAATCGCACCAGATGTGACTTGGGAAGAGTTCAAGGAGTTGTTCAAAACGAAGTTCTATCCCAAAGTAGCTCGCGAAGAGTTGGAGAACGAGTTCGAGAGCCTGGAACAGGGCAACCTCTCTATCGATGAGTACACCGCAGAGTTCTCCCGCCTCAGTCGCTTCGCAGACGCCTTGACCCCTGCAGCCAAAGCCAAAAAGTTCAGAAAAAGGGCTATCACATAAAATCTATATCGCCATCGCCACTAGCCAGGCCACCACATATGAAATAATTTTGAAGGTCGCACAGGCGGTAGAGACAGAATTGAAGCATAAGCGAAAGAGAGACAGAGACGCACATGGAGGAAGCAGCAGCCAATCGAGATCGGCAAAGAGATCTAATGTCCCAGAGAAGACCACAGCGCAACAGTATCAGCAGCAGCCACAAACAGCCCCATACCAAGTACAAGGCGTGCCTACCTGCCAGTACTGCATGAAGAGGGGCCACATCCAAGAAGAGTGCCACAAATGGTTAGGGTTGTGTTGGACTTGTGGTTCCAACCAACACATATCATAATTTTGTCCGAAGAGAAACGCGACTGCCCTACTACCAACCGCCCGAGGAGGACAAGCTTATGCAACGATCATGGAGAACCCGCCGACACCATAAGGAGGAACTGACAGAAGTTCATAGTAGATTATAGTAGTAGTATTATTGGTGGACCTATATTTGACTTTGGCTTGAGGGTACTTTTCTGCTAGCAACATATGCTGGACTATTCGTAGCTCTATTGAATTTCGAGGATGAAATTATTTATAAGATGGGTAGGATGTAAACCCCCATCCTAAATTTTGACAGTAATTATATTTTTTTAATTATGAGACCCAGATAGAGATTTTGGATTCTGTAGACACTTTAAACCAATGAACCTTATACATATAGGCCTATTATAGGGAAAACATATATAATGATGGTATGTAAATAGATAAGCTGTTGTGCTAATGATTTGAGGGGCCTTATTGGTATTTTGTCAAATTCAAATTCTTCCCAAACTAACGGCCACTTAAAATCTCAGGTTCGATCATTAATTTTTATGTTTGATTTCAGGAACTCCCAATCACCAAGAGATAAGCACACATCTTTGTTTAATCCTAATTTCTCTATCAAGGCTCTTCCTTGATCAAATCTAGAACCCAAGTATATAGGGATAGGCAAGCAGCCGACACTAATCCCTACAAACCCTAGCAAGGCATATCTTCTCGGCCGCAAACACAATCAAGAGGAGTCGTGAGAGCAGTCGAGCCCTGTTTCTTATTCTAAAATGGTAAACTAACCTACTCTTCGACTCACAAATTTCCTGTTATTAGAATTAATTCTTAAAAGAGAGGAGTCTATATGGGATATATAGCGATGGTTTCAAGTTTTATGAGAACTAAGTTATGGTACTAGAAATTATTTCAGATAAATGGCATAGTGTACAATTGGTTATTAGATGAATCCGATATTGGGCATGCCTGAGTAGCAGAGAGGTTACTGGGTTAATTAGTATCTTGACACCCTAGCAACAGGTTACAACCGAGAGCAGTTATCTAAGGGTGCAGTAGATAACAATGGATAAAGGGGGTATAGGTTCAGTAGACGACAATGCCGCCTACAACCAGACTTGGCAACCTTAGAGGCGTGTGTGTGTCGCAGTAACGAGACAGAGGTGGTGACCTTGGTGTGTACACGAGTCTGTGCACTACGCATAGCAAGTTGTACGCATGTGTTGGTAGGGTAGGAGTATCCTATTTGCCTTAAATTACCTAGAAAGAGGAAATCCTATAAGTAAAGAGGAGATTAGATGTCAAATACACTGAGAATTAATGTAGGCCAGTGATCCGATAATGGGTTATCATATAAGGTTTTCCACCTTGACGGAACAACAATGATAGGATATAACAAACGCCTCAGATAGGTATCGATGAGTGTCAAACCCTAGCTAAATTGAATGAACAGATGTATAGGGAGTCAGGGCTAACTATGTATCAGGATAAAAAATAGGCAACAGATGATTACAATAGGGAGGAGCAGTTGTAACAGAACACAAACTGACATCTGGGAATGGCAAGTGTAGCTATAGGAGCTGTCCCAACAGCGTATGCAGGAAACGACAATAGAGTTTGGGGGGAGTTACCTATATTAGAATAGAGTCTAGTGTATGCTCGGGTACAGGTTCAAATGTAGCATAAATGTTTAGGAAATAAAAGAAAGAAAGAGCAGTGACTTGTATCAGAGATGGGGTATGTCACGACCTGCACCCTGATTAGGGGCACGAGCACGTGGGTACGTCTAGCCTACGCCGCAGAATCGATGGTAGAACGCTGTATAGGTCATCTGCAAATACTATAACTAAACAATATAAGGGTACCTGTCATCTCCGTATGGAGAAATATATATGGCATAACTCAATCACAAAACAAAACTAAGATAGCACGGAAAGGAAATATGATAGATGTGAAAACAGAAAATGAGTTCGGGATCCAACACAGCTCAGAAAGAAATAAACAACATCACAGAGTCACTATATATATATATATATATATATATATATATATATATATATATATATATATATATATATATATATATATATATATATAAGCTACTACAGTCTAAAAGAAAAGCTGGATCGCAGTCCAGGCAAGCCTAAATAAGCTAACTACACTGGGTATGCAAAGTCTAGTGGCTCCATTAACAGGCCATAGTCCTGGCCTAAGTCTCCATCTGCCCCGACCCAATAGTAGATCGAGCAGTCTGCCTCAGAATCATTTGTAATATATCAACGGTATCCTGTCAAGAAAATGAGCAAGTACAAACACTAACAGCAGTTCCATATGAATTGACAAATTCTATAAGAGACAGTATAATGAAATACAAGACAAAGATATAGGATGACTTGGGAGCCATTCGAAAGCCGAGTTACAACCCGTAAACCAAACAAGGACCGGGGTTGTAATCCTTCTCCCGAACAGAACCTAGCCTCCAATCAAAGTATAGCATAAGAGCATGTAGAACATGTGAAATACAAGACAAATCAACAGGAAATATATAACATGATGTGAGTACTGAATAGGACGACAATTTATAAGATGATTTGGGAACTATTCGTAAACTAAGTTACAACCCGTAAACCAAACAAGGACCGGGGTTGTAACCCTTCTCCTGAACAAAACCTAGCCTCCTATAATAAATAAATATAAAATGTGCCTTGAATTATTAGTGCATTATGTGATCGACTTGGGAAACATGATCAGGCTTTCCATCTGACCGGCTATGAACAAGTGTACAACGGAGCAGGATCAGACCAGCCACCATGGAAAGCTATGAACAAGTGGGGTCAGGCTTTACCCGTCGTGAGCGAGGGTATAGCTATGAACAAGTAACAAGTACAAGTATGAAGAACAAGTAGGGATTTTGATCACACAACCACTAATAACTCCCCATCTCCGAATAGTATAATGGATCCGGATATGACACGTCATGATACGGGACTCAAAAGCAGGGGGCAAGCTCTCTCCCAAGTCCATGTCTATACAAGTACAAGTAACAAGTCGAGTCATGTACCAATATACCAAGTAATCCAGGAACAACATCTCATGACAGGATCCGACATATACTAGTTTGTGAACCATCGTGTTAGGGATCAAGTAAGTCACTACAACTGAATCGGATATAGCAGATATCAAGACAATGAAAACTATCAGTAAATGTACTCGCCTGTGGTCCTGAGATGATAAGGTGAACAGATGCTCAGAGTAATCACAGACCTAAAGATGAGATACCATGAGTCCAAACAGGGTTTAATAATGAAAGGAAAGCTAATCTAGTCATGATATGCAAGTCTAAGTCAAAACTAGGTCAAACTAAGTCACACCAAGCTAAAATAGGTCATACTAGGTCATACTAAGCCAAACTAGGTCACACTAGGACAACCAAGGTCAAAAAAGGTCACAGGAAGTCAATCCAAGTCAAACTAGGTCAATTTGGATCAATGGTTGACTTACAGTTGACTTTTGGACAACTGGTCAACTCTGGTCAACTCTAGTCAACTCTAGGTCAACCCTAGGTCAAACTAGTCTAATGTTGACTAACTGTTGACTTTCAGTCAACTGGTCAACTCTGGTTTGGTTTTGGGTCAATTCTAGTCATTATTAGGCAAAGTTTGACTTTCGGTTGACTTACGTTGACTTTTGGTCAAAACGGTCAACCGAGGTCAAAACTAGTCTAGGAGCACTATTTCTGACCATTACCAACCAAGGGAACCAAATTCTAACCATATCTTAAACTATCTAACTCAAAACTTACAATTACCCCATTACCTTAACTTACCGTATTACCCTTACCAAGGCAAACCCATAACCAAGCCTCTACCTCAGTTTCTAGACTACCCTCTACCTCAACATGGTATCCTAACACCATACCCTCGTATCTCGATACCATGCCATGGTATCTTGATACTCTAACATCGTATCTTGAAGGTATCTCAATACCTTAACTCAAATAAAGTAAATCCTATTTACCCTATGATACTAACTTGGTATCCTACGATACCACTCCACTCTAACTCTAACTAATATCTAATACTAATTCTAACTAGCCTACAACACCATACTAACATTTACCCTTCCAACATATCAACACCCACAAACTAACACTCAACCTACTCCCACACACACACACAAAAACATAGGGTTAAGGGACTGAAATGGATGGTTTTGTGGACTGATTTGGATTGGGAATGGAATGTAGGACTGAATCGTATGGAGATAGAAGTATGGGGTTTTCATTTGTAGACTGAAATTGTGAATGAATGGGTGAATGAATGTATGAATTTGGGTGGATGAATGAATGAAAGAATGCATGAATGAATGGATGAAAAATGTATGGCTGAATGAATGGAAGAATGAATGGATTGAATGAAATTGAAATGGAGAATAAATGAATGGAAGAATGGATGAAATGAAGAATGAATAGAAAAATGAATGAATGTGAAGTGGGTGGAAAGAGGTTGATATGGACTGAATGTAGGGGGGTATATATGCTGCTGATGCTGCAATATGCAGCAGCTACTGCTGCTGATGCAGCTGCTGCTACATGCTGCTAATGGCAAGGCAGCAAGCTGCCCTGCTGCTGCTGCTTCCTGTGTATGCTGCTGCCAATGGCAGCATCTCCCCCTCCTCTCTCTCCCTCTATCTCACTCTCTAAACCACACTCTTTCTAAACTCCACACACACACCCCTACATATACCTATATACATCCACACACACACATATTTATATATACACATCCACACACACCCCCCCTATATATATATACACACTCAATATAATATATACATGATATATATATATATATATATATATATATCTATATATGATACATGAAAATAGACACACACCCTCATACCACTACGTATATATACATGGACACTCACATACAAATATATATATATATATATATATATATATATATATATATATATATATATATATATATATATATATATATAAGAAAATATATATATATATATATATATATATATATATATATATATATATATATATATATATATATATATATATATATATATATATATAAGACACACACATAATATATATATATTCACTCTCATACCATATATACATAGACACACACCCATATATATAGAGACACTCTAGCACATTAAAACTGAAATAAAAGACATGAAATAGACAAAAGACAAGGACACAAACACATGGGGTATCCAAATTGGGGGTTTCCACATTAGGACACGAAGCCACATTAAGGACACTCATAATACCTCCAAATGGACACGAAATGGACACAAATGGAGACACAACCATGGGAGTCATTCCTATGGGTTCAAAATAATCCTATATGCATGTAGAAGTGAAGTAGAGGGGGAGATTATACCTTCCGGGAGATTAAAACCAAAGAAACTCCTCCCGATACGACACCGACACGAAGAGATCTCGAAATGGATACGAACCAAAGCAAATCCTCCCAAACTTGGCTAGCACCCTCTCTTCATGGAGTAGAGAAGAAATGAAGAAGATTCGGTGGAAGAAAGGATTGATTTGGAGATAAAATCAATGGTGGTTCCTCTCAAAATTTTGGGGAAGAATAAGAAAGAGAAATTTGTGGATAATAACAAATGAGAGGTGAGTCATTCCCTCCTATTCATGGCCAGCCACAATGGGAAGTTTGTCCCCATTGCTAAAGACTAAAATACCCCCCTCTAGCTCGTATTGGTTTAAATTAAAAATAGGTTTTGGTTTGGGGCTAAATTAGTCAAGTTTAAGTCTCTAATTAGCAAAACCTAGTCATAAAATTTAGTCTACCCATACTAACTTAAATATTATCATATGTGGCCCATGTCTAACTAATAAGTGGGTCCCACAAGTCGGAACGAGACAAAACTCGAACCACACTACACAAATCATTTAAAATATTTAATAAAATTATAAATTTTTTTAAATGTTGAAAATTCAAAAATGACCAAAATACCCCTGTTCTTGAAAACTGGGGATGACAGGGTATCCTAAGATGTATCAGTAAAATATGAATATTTGGTAGTTTGAGTTATATGACAGGTTAACTAAGTCGTGCATCCAGTGACTTAGAGATGAGGGTTGATCATTTGCACCTGCGAGTCCACACACGGGATGAGGGTGACTTGTCTTGAAACTGACCTGCGAGTCCACATTCGGGGTGAGGGTTAGTGATTAGTTCAAACCTGCGAGTCCACATTCGGGGCGAGGTCTTGGTATTCCATTGATCTCTTGTTTACTTGTCTTCCAGCAGTTCATTTATACATAGTTGTTTATATATTCATATCTCATGATCATTTTAGTCTTTACCTGTTTATATCCTGGATTTTCTTCATGCATGATAAACTGTTAGAAATGCTTGTATATTATGTATCTTGCTAGTCCTCTGAGGACCTGATGATCTCTTCAGGTTAGCCGAGGATTGAGCCAGGTGCACACGAGCAGGTTTGAGCCAGCGTCATTGTAGAAGCATGGAAAAGAACAAAGAAAAGCCTATGCGGCTCCGACAGAAGGATCCCCATGCGGCTCAGGAGTCCATGCGGCTCAGATAGCTCCATGCGGCCCAGAAAGGAGCCACGTGGCCCTAAACAGTTCTCATCTACACTCTGCTGCATTTAATGCCCTGATGGTTGCTCTGACAATGACAGCTCTGACAATGACAGCCCTGACAATGACAGCTCTGACATAAAGACGAAATGATGACTTTGACATAATGGCGTGTTCCTAGGGAAAATGAGAAAATCTTCTTACAGCTGGCATGATCTGCCAAGTCCCAAGGCCCTTCATGCGGCTGCTCCCTTCATGCGGCTGTATCCTTCATGCGACCGCCATCTTCATGCGATTACCTCCTCCATACGGCTGCTTCCTTCATGCGGCTGCCTCCTTCATGCGCCCGCCATCTTCATACGGCTGCTCCCTTCATGCGGCTGCATCCTTCATGCGGCTGCCTATCCTCATGCGGCTGCCCATCCTCATGCGGCTGCAATGTTCATGCGAATGTTTCCTTCATGCGGCTGCCCATCCTCATGCGGCTGCAACCCCCATGCGACTGCTAACTTCATGCGGCTGGGATTGTGGAGGGGACCATCCATATGCGGCTCTGCCAGGACGTCCCAGTTAAGATACGTGGCGGTCTTCACGATATTTGAGACACGTGGCAGTCTTATCCTCCTGGGAATTATGGCTGCTAGCAAATCATAACAAACTCAGATTTGTTGCAATCGTCATAATTGCCCAGACCAAATCAAATCAAGCAAATTGAACACGTGGCAGGCCATCATAAATCACGAAGATTCATGGCAATCAACATTTATTTTCTACAGAGATTTGATGCAATCCATATTAATTGCTCAAATCTGTTATATTCAAGATGAACGGCCCAGATTGATTAACTCCCAAGCCGCTGACTTTTCAAGATGGGCAATCATTGCAAACCCTAATGATCACCCCCACTCTTATAAATAGAAAGGTGCTATTCCCTTGCAAAAAAAGGACGCATGCAGAGAGAGAGAGAGAGAGGAACGTAGAGGAGCACAAACAGAGAGAAGAAGGAGAGCATTTCTTCATCAGAGCCAAGACTGCGTCCGATCGTCCAAGGAGTAAGGCAGAGCTGCCGTCGCTTTTCCGAGCCTCTATCGTCACCCCCCAGAATCAAAAATAAACAATTGTACTTAGATTGCTGTACCTAGATTTTTATTCCTAGGCTTTCTTTGTACAAGCGAGTTTGTATTGTGAAGTAAAAGTCCAGTCCTCCCATAAAACTGTTCTGTTCTTTTTACAATCAATGGCAAACACGATGGCGGCTCTGCTGGGGATAAACTTCTCCACGGCTGAGAAGTTGGTAAAGCAATCGGATGCAGCCAAACTTGGCTCTACGCAACAGAAGATGGTCGTCCGCTTCGACCAACAGGCGTTTGAAGAAATGCTCTCCGACGGGAGCGCTGGCCCAGTCCAGAAGCGAGCCCGCACGAAAAAGGCCTGCAGGGAGTGGAGGCCCAAATCATTCGCTCCTCCCCAAGCTCTGGACGAAGTACTCTCTGCTGCCCAAGACGGCGAAGGCAACTCTCATGCGGCCCCACTTCAGGCCATAGAGGACTTTGCTGTCCCCAAGTCCGACAGAGAAAAGCACTACGATACTGGACTTGCAGGGACAAAGAGTGATTCTATGTGCTCCAAGAAGAAGCCGAGCAAAGACACTAGCCGTATGAAGAATGCTCATGCGGCCAAGATTGCCAGCCGCATACATGATACTCATGTGGCCAAAACTGCCAGCCGTATGCAGAATGCCCATGCGGCCAAGACTTCCAGCCGCATGAAGGAGACTCGTGCGGCCGAGATTTCCAGTCGCATGAAGAAGGCCTATGTGGCCACGACTGCCAGCCGTTTGAAGACTTCTGATTCCAGCCGCATACTGACTGCTCCACGCGGCTCAGGCTCAGTCTTCGATCGCCTCTCCTATGGTCCTGATCTCTCATGCTCCCAAGAAAATGTGTCTGACTCTCTGCAGCACCATTTAGACTCTTCCTACTATGTGCCCTCAGGCGCTAGAGTGAAGAAGTCTAGGACAGCACGAGCTCGGCAAGCTCAGTCGGCTGTCCCAACCTCTGACCATCCGAGCGCTCCGCTTACTGTTATGAGGGCCTCTGATGGAAAGTTGTACAGAACCACTCGAGTCCAGCCCCCAGCGGCGAACGAACATAGTGATTCCCAAAAGTCTTCCAGCAACCAGGGAGCAAACGTGGCTGTTCCAGACCTATCTGACTTACGTGAGGTTATCCTTCACAAGCGCAAGGAAAGGAAAGAGGTCTCGGTGTGCAAAGAGTCCTCCCATTGACATCACTGCACCCAAGTCATTGTCAACTGCTGTTGCAACAACACAAGAGAAGACCGGCAGTCCGTCTTCCAAAGATTGTAATAACCAAGTTTAGAGGACGAGGCGCCTCCCGTCGTCTCCTGCAATTCTACTCAGAGAATCCCCGCCGACGGGAGAGGGAAGAAAATAAATGTCTCCAGCCCGAAGATTTCAACCACTGTAACCAAAGAACTGTCGTCTAAGCGGTTGCCCACCACAGGAGTTTTCCAAGGTACCCGTTCAAAGACGAAATGTGCTATATTGGAAGATTCATCATCCACACCACTGGGGGTCGCTGGAACGGGGGGTAGCACTCCTCCGAACATCCACAACAATCTGATGTTCCAAGGAGACGAGCCCGGGGAAACAACTCTCCCATCAGATACAGCAGGTGCCGACGTCCCCAAGGACGTCCACGACTCTCAAGACGAGGCAGGTTCTGAAGCTGCGGGTACTATTCCTTCTGAATTCGAACCAAAGGAAAATATTCCCATATACTCCGATGACTTTTCTGTACTGGGATATGATTCAGAGGGCACGTCGTCCACCGTCCCTTCCATTTCTATTCGTGTGAGGACGGCATTCATGACAAACGACGATCAAGATGGTCCCAGTGATCGCCAACGCATCGACACTCTGGAGGCCATACTGCGTACCTTGGTCAAATCTGTGGACGAGATCAAAGCGGCTCTTCCCACTCTGCAAGGAAGGATGCCTGGCCAAACAAGTTTGGGTCCCACGGTCAATGCGAACTCGAACTCAGCGGTACCAAACCCGGGCGATAATCCTCCTGAAATATCGGCTCCCACCGCTGCGGACGAGGCCAGGGAAGCAAGAAGAGAGGTTCAGGAGCTCCGAGCCATGTTTCACGCTCGAGAAACCTCTCAAGACTTCAGAATACGGCAACCATACCCTGCTGCAAGGAGGGATGTCCCTTTTCCCCCAAGATATAAGCCGTTCAACATCAATCCCTATGATGGCAAGACCTCCGCAAGTCGGTACATCACTTACTTCGAGGTCACAACCGACCATCTGCCCCATGACGATGCCATCCTTACACGATTATTCATCGGGGCATTGGAAGGGGTCGCCTTCGGCTGGTACCACAACCTGCCAGACAACTGCATCCATTCCTTCGCCGGCTTCAAGCGCATGTTCTTGGAGAGATTCTACGAAATAGGACAAGATGTGACGATGTCCACCCTTATGGACGTCGTTCAAGGGGAAAAAGAGCTGACAAGGAACTATATTGAACGGTTTCGCCAAACCGCAATAAAGTTGCCGTCCGACAACCCTGATTCGTCCTTAATTAAAATTTGCCAAAAGAGGTTGCTCCCAACAATCAGCCTCTGGATGGGCGAAAGTCGATTCAAGGACTGGAAGACGTTCATCATCAGTGCCACTAGCTCCGAAGACAGGTTGAAGAAGGCTCGCCAACTGGGATTGCACATCTCGGAGGGAGAGGACAAGGGCAAGCACCCTAATACCAATAACAACAATGGTGGTAACTCCTCCAACAATCGAGACAACAAGGGTAAGCAGGCTATGGTGGCCGACACAACCCAGAAGCCTGAGTCAAAACCAGCAGAAAAGCAATGGCCGCAGATGACTTACTCCTTCGAAGACGGTCATATCAAGCCCATCTTGGACATGCTCATACAAGGAGATAGAATTCAACTCCCTCCCCAAGACGGGAACCTCGGCCGACAGAAATGGAGAGCCCAAAGTACTGCCATTACCATCGCTACGTCCACCATGTTACACACGACTGCTTCCAACTGAAGCGATACATCCAACATCTCATCGATTCGAGGGCTCTGGCCATTGATTTTGAAGAGGCAACCGTGGCAGCAAACATGGTGTCAGTACAGTTCGACAGCTTCCCTCTGACAGAGACTCAAGACGGCATGGAACCCGTCCCTCGGGCAACAATGGAGATTGCTAATCTTTCACCTCCTCGAGATCAGGCTGCTGGTCTAGTGCCCCTCACCACATCACGAGGAGAGATCATGTGGGTCCATCCAGACCTGATACCTGAAGTGACTCAGTCCATACCACCCTCCGTTGACAAAAAGAAGAGTGGAAAAGTCAGATCCTGCCGCACAATCTCGACAGATGTTGAGGAAGCCACAGATGTCGTTACCCGGTCTGGTGCTCAATCCCAACCTACACCGGATAACTCGGCTGAAGATTATCAGCCGGCCACTGCTGACGCTCCAGGACCTTCTCAACCTCCGACGACCGACAAGCCTAGGCCGAAGGAGACTCGCTTTGACAAATCCCTCCGAAAAGAGGTACCTCATGGGTTGGAGAGGCCCTACAACTTTGACATCTTGGCACCATTAGCCAACACACCGGCCAAATTGTCATTATATGAGCTCCTGAGACACTCCAAAGATGTTCGAGTGGCACTAAGTGATGCACTCCAGAATGCTGACGCATATCTGGCTCAGGCCAACCTCACAGGAGAGAGCCCGCCTGCAAATCTCCAAGATAGCGCCTGCACAGGTACAATGCCCAACATTGTCTTCACTCCACAGGATATGCTCATTTAGACCAACCTGCACGATCGTCCGTTGTATTACAGTGGATACATCGGTGACGTAAAGGTGGATCGGATACACATTGATCCTGGTTCTTCCATAAGCATCATCCCGAAGAGTCTGTTGCACCATCTTTGCATTCCTATGCATTGCCTGACGCCGACAAGCACCGCCATCAGCAATTTCAATTCGGGCAGGAGCTACCCGATTGGAAAGATTCGCTTGAAGTGCCAAATTGGCGACCTTCAGTCAGAAGTGACCTGTTATGTCATAGATGCGGACACTTCCTACAATATCCTCCTGGGCGCCCCTGGATACACGATTACATGATTGTGCCTTCCACACTGTACCAGTGCTTCAAGTATATCGACAAGTACAGCTTCGTGAGGACAGAATTTGCCGACATCGATCCCTTCAAAGGGGTCGAGTCTTATTACTCGGACTCCTGCTTATACGAGAAGTCGAAGAGGCACCTTGTCGAAGGAGATATGCAAACTCAAACTGAGACAACCACGGGATCAGAAGAACCTCTGACAATCCACCTCCAAGCTCGCAAACCTGGCAAGACCGCACCCCTTACGGCCGCTCTGCGTAAGGATGCAATCAACCTCTCGGCACAAGAAGGGCAAATGATAATCCGGCTGCCAAAGGCTGGCCAAGCACCAAGGCCCACAACGGAGCCACTGACAATTAGTTTGCCGAGAGTCGGCCAGCCACAAACGGAGAAGCTCAATCCCTCTGACAAGCCAATAACGATATGTCTTCCCAAGAAGAATTGTCATCTCGACACAAAGTTGGGGGCTTCTAGCGAGCCAGCAACTCCCTGCCCAGTATCGAGCACCAAGCCGGGGTTCGCTAGTACGCCAACGATTCCACGTTCTGCTCCACCAGCGGAACCTCTGATGATTAAGCTGCCCAAGTCATCCTTCCAGTCCACATTAACACAGGGGGTGGCTGACGAGGAGCTAGAAATGGCCAAGTATGTGGCTGATCACACTGATATCCCATCTGCAGATGATGTAATTCCATCAGAAAAGATACCTTACTTCATCAATAAAGGGCTATCTTTGAACTACCTTGAGCTTGATAAGCTTTGTATAATGTATGCGATGGAACACGGTATAGGTACCCACCTACACACACAAGTGACAAGCATCCATACCACAAACCAACTTACTCCAATGGAAGGTGCTTGCTTCATAGTGAAAGGAGAGGACCATCCGATCATCTTCGACCGAAAGAATAATCCACAGCCCTTCAGGCCAGAAGAAGTCAATCTGGAGTCTGACACTGGGAGATTGCCCTTTTACCTGTACAGCCCCCAATCCAAGTACCTCATGCAAAAACAGGGGTATGACATGGAGGCTACACCAGGTCTGAACTACGGCACCGGCCGACGATTACCGTTACAATTGTCAGTCCCGACAGGAAAGCCATGAGATTACTACAGCAAGACCGAGCATGGCCTAGGCTATGTTACTCCTGCAACAACTCCTGAAAGCTCAGATGAACAATGTGAATGGCATTCACATTCGACCGGATCGCCCACTTACGACTCAGATGTTAACATTGGGGACATACTCAGGCAAGTCTGGTATGTCAATATGGTATTTGTCGACGCCTACGAAGAAGATGAGGACATTCCTGAACTTTTTAAGTTAGAGCCGTGGGACCAGCAATTAGATGCACAATGGGAGAAACGGTTCAAACAAAGAGAGCCTCCTACCGAAGATGAGGTCATGCAAGTCGACCTCGGCGACGAATCCTCTCCAAAACCAATCTTCGTCAGCAAAAGTCTAACAGATGAAGAATGAGAGTCACTACTACAACTCGTTAGAGAGTATATCGATGTATTCGCCTGGAGCTATGAAGACATGCCAGGGCTAGACCCAGAAGTTGTACTTCATAAACTCAACATCCGCCCGGATGCAAAACCAGTCAAGCAACAACAACGACGGTTCCGCCCAGACGTCATGAATGCCATCGAAGCTGAGGTTAACAAATTAATAGCCAGCGGATTCATTCGCGAGGAACAACATCCAGACTGGGTAGCCAACATAGTACCAGTCCTTAAGAAGAATGGAAAGATTCGAATCTGCATCGACTTTCGTAATCTGAACGAGGCGTGCCCTAAAGACGAGTTCCCCCTCCCTATTACAGACATCATGATTGACAACACATGCTGCTTCGAGCGTATGTCATTCATGGATGGATTCTCAGGGTACAACCAAATCAAGATGTCCCCTGATGACGAAAAGCATACATCATTCCGAACACCGATTGGCATATACTGCTACACAGTCATACCTTTCGGTTTGAAGAATGCTGGCGCCACTTATCAGCGAGCCATGAGCATCATCTTCAGGGATCACTTACGTAAGACAGTGGAATGCTACGTCGACGACATCGCCGTCAAGAGTCGCTCTAAGGAAGATCATCTGCGTGATCTGAGGACAATGTTCGACCTGATACGAGCGCACAATCTGAAGATGAATCCTACGAAATCTTTCTTGGGCGTATCCAGCGGGAAATTCTTAGGGTTTATCGTTACATCCCAGGGTATCCATGTCGACCCTGAGAAGACAAAGGTAATTATGGAGATGGGTCTCCCAAGAAATCTCCGCGAACTCAGAGGCCTTCAAGGGAGGCTAGTTTACATCAGGAGGTTTATCTCTAACCTCTTCGGGCGGTGTAAACCTTTCACGCATCTCATGAAGAAAGGCGTTTCCTTCGTATGGAATGAAGAATACCAACGTGCCTTCGACAACATCAAAGAATATTTGTCAAACCCTCCAGTCCTGGTAGGCCCGGTTGCTGGAAGGCCATTCCTGCTCTACGTGCGAGCGATAGAGCATTCCCTCGGTGCTCTATTAGCACAAAACAACGATGCGGGCCACGAGCAAGTCATCTACTACCTTAGCCGAATGATGATGGGTTCCGAACATCGATACACCATCGTGGAAAAGGAGTGTCTCGCTCTGGTCTTCGCCATTCAGAAGACGCGATATTACATCACGGGATAAACCATACATGTGGTATCACGAGTCAACCCTCTCCGGGTCCTCATGACCAAACCAGGGGCACTCAGCTCTCGTCTCGCTACATGGGCGATATTATTATCCCCCTATCACATGATCTTCATCCCACAGAAGGCTGTTAAAGGTCAAGCTCTGGCAGACTTTTTAGCGGCCCATCCAGGTTCAAAGTCAACCAGAATATACGAAGAGATCCCAGATGAAGTCGCCATTTCAAATGCGGTCTCCCACGATGCCATCTGGCGAATGCTCTTCGACGGCACTGTAGGAACGATATAGTAAAGCGTAATACTCTAGAGGGGGGGTGAATAGAGTTGGCAGCGGAATAATGCTAATTAAAAAGTTAGCAACACAATCACAGTATATAATCACAGATGAAAATAAAGTAAAGGCAGAGTTCAGAAAGCAAACGCAAAGACAGCGATGTATACTGGTATCCCTCTGTTGAGGACTAATCCAGTCGGTAGAACTCTTGCTACCAGTTTGAATCCACTATAGGAAAAACTGCAAGTTTTCTTACGAAGTCCTTGCAACTTCTACAACGCGAGCTTTGATACGAAGAACTCGTCCAACTTCAAATGTGAAGAGGTATTCTTCAATCAAGCCTTCTGATTACAATCTCTCAAAAACTTCTAGACCGTACCGCACTGGCAAATCGACTAGAGGATTGTAACTGGCTTGGGATCTGAAAATGAAAGCTCTAAAAAACTCTTTGGAAGATAGAAAGCTTTAGATAGAGAGAAGATTGAAAGTGAATGAGTGATTTGAAATGATCGAAATACTTCTCTATTTATAGGATTTCCAAAGGGAGAACTCTGTCAGAATTCGGGCAGAATTCGGGCAGAACTCGATGAGCAAATCTCGGTCAAATCCGCAACTGCAGGAGGACCAAGTTCCAGAGAATTCAAAATCAAAACGGCCACCAACCGAACTCTGGCCGAACTCTGGCCGAACTCTGGCCGAGTTCTGTCAGGGTTAGGTTAGGGTTTTTAAAATAGGTTTTGGTGATTTTTGAAAACCTTTTTGAAAACCTTTTTGTAAACAATTTGATAGGTCATTTTAAAAACATTTTGAACTATTTTGGGAATAGCCTATTTGCCAGTACGACTCGGTGTACAATGTATTCCTAGAATCAAATAAAAAGAAAATTACATTGCATAGGAAATACAGACTCAAGTAGGCAAACAGATCTTCAGTCTTGAACGAAGTGAATATCCAATCTTGCTTATGTCCAAGAGGCTGAGAATGTCCCAACAAGCTTTGTATATCCAGACAGAGTTTTGATCAATTATTAAAATCAGGTTGACCATATGACCAATGGGCCAACAATCTCCTCCATTTTGATAATTGACAAACTATGAATGATATAACAATAAGCTAGTTCGAAAAAATATCAAAAGGTGAAAAATTGTTCATAACCTGTATTCAACTCAAAAAAATGTTAGATCATTTTAATTTTCTCCCCCTTTGTCACTTAGCAAAATAGTTGTACAAGAGAAGGCTCCCCCGCAATCAATGCAGAAGACTCCCCCGCAATCAATGCATAAGTAACAAACAGTGAGAAAACAAAAATAAAAGATACAGTAAATAATTAGAGAAATTTATCATCACAAGCATGTATTGCATAAAAAAAATCTCAGGCATGCTATTTCACAGACAGTTTAAAAATGAAAAGCAATATAAGAAAATAGTGCTAAACAAAATGCTGAACTTAACTGAGATGTCATAAAATAAAACATCATAAACATGTCCATGAAAAAGAAATACTGATAGCAAACTACAAAGTACTAATCAAAAAGTAAATGATAAAAACTTGGAATGTCGGAGCATTTCCAAGTATACAGTAGAATGTCACTAGTAATCAGATCAGATCTCATCATCACTATCCTCATCAATATCATCAGCAGCACGGCCAGCATGACCGGAAGTACCAGCACCAGAAGTACCAGCGCCAGTAGGATGAGTAGGGGCGCCAGCATAGAACTCGCCAACATAATCTCGAGGAGCACGATACCAATCATAGGCGTTACCGGGCTGGAAGTAGGCATGGACAGCCTCATCCTCACAGCGGTAACCCGAAAAAGCTGGATCTCGAGGGATAGAAGCGGCAGAGTGACCAGTCTGTGCAAAACGCAGATCGGCCAAGGAGTTTGCCATCGCCTGGTAACGGGTGACATCGCGGAACTCACGCTCGCGAGCCATGTCCGTCATCGAGACGTGCAAAGCAGATAGGTGCTGATGTATGCCCTCAAAAGTCATGGCATACGGCTGATGTGGTGGAGATGGTGCAGTAGGAGGAGCAGGAGGTGTAGCTGAAGCAGTCCGGCTGCGACGAGAAAGCTGGAGTAACTTGGGCTCAGAGTCCTGAGTACAAGTCGATAGATCGATGTCGAAGCGCTGAAAGATACGAGGGAGAATCATCGCGTAAGAGAGATTTCGATCTCTTGCACGACAACGTCCCATCATCTGAATAATAGTCTTGGGGACAGAAAAAGGAATCCCCTTGATAAGATGATACATAGCGGACAGCTCAAGCGAAGTCACATCATCCTTGGAAGTGGATTTTGGAAGTAGAGTAGAGTAGATGATGCGATGCAATTCGTAGTTAAACAAGTTAAGGTTGTTAGCCTTAAACTTTCCAGAACGTACTCTGTCAGGTGCACAAAGTTCCGTTTTGAAACTCTTGAGTGTAGTGCCTTCGGGAAACTCGAATTCCGTGATATCAACTAGCGGTTCACCTTCATTGGGAATCCCAAGAATCTCCGCTAGGAGGACATCATTGAACTCAATATCTATGCCTCCAACACGTGTGCTCACGTCAAAAGTGTTAACTACGAGATTGCAATAGAACAATCTAATGGCATTAGTAGCAATTGGGAAGCACAGTTTAACAAGCAAATGTAACCCTAATGCCTCAAATAAGTGACGATGGTCAGAAAATACCGTCCATTTAACCGGAGTGCCGCTGCATATGGATCGGGTGGAAAAGTCACCGTACCATAATAAAGCTTGATCGAGGGTTTGAAAGAAAAACCCATCGAAAGCACCGTCGCTCTTTTGGACTGGCGAAAACAAAGAATCCGTGTGAGGATTCGAAGAGGACCCTTCCTCACTAGGAGTAGTCTTCTTCCTCTTAGACGGATTAAATCTAGGTGCCATTGAAATAAATAAGCACAAATTTGAAAGTGTAGAAAGAGAGAGTTATACCTCACAAAAATTAGACATGTTGTAGAGAAGGATGATCTCCGCACGATTCCAAAGTTTGGAAGAATTTCACCAAGTAGATAGGGAGCAATGGGTTGGTGAATACCTAGGGTTTGGAGGATTTTCGGGCGGCTGTAGCTGCTGGTTGGAAATATGGAAGCAATGGAAGAGAAGGAGCTCTCGGGTTCTGGATATATACGCAGATACCCTCAACCGAACTCGGGCCGAATTCGGTCAGAGTTCTGGCCGAATTCGCCTAGGGTTCTTTCAAGTTGATTTTGCTACTTCTTTTTCATTGACTCGTTTCAAATATTTAATTCAAAGATTAGTTATTTTAGCTTTCAAATAACATAATTAATAATATTTTATGAGTTAAATATCGTTACACAGCAGCTGTCTCAGGTTAGCTGTAGGAGTACTGTCCCAGTTGGCGGAGGTTCACCGGGGAACTCTTAAATACCGCTTCGCTTCAACCGTAGTTGTGGTGACAGACAGACTCTTTATTAGCTTGTCTCTAACACAGTTTTTGCATAATGATATACAATCATAAAATAACATCAATTAATATTATTGACGTCCAAAATTCCTAATTCTCGACGTAAATAATTGAAGCGATCTTCCGCTAGAGGTTTAGTGAAGATGTCAGCTAATTGATTATCAGTATCTATGTATACAAGGTTTATATCTCCATTTTGATGATGATCTCTAAGAAAATGATGCCGAACCTCGATATGTTTAGTACGAGAGTGACATACAGGATTCTTAGTCAAATTAATGGTGCTAGTGTTATCACAAAAAATAGGAATATGTGTGTAAAATAAATCAAAGTCTTCTAAGGTTTGTTTCATCCACAAAATTTGAGCACAACAACGTCCTGCGGCGATGTACTCAGCCTCTGTTGTTGATAAGGCTACAGAATTTTGCTTTTTACTAAACCAAGAGACTAGAGCCTTGCCTAAGAAATGACATGTACCGCTAGTACTTTTTCTATCAACCTTGCATCCAGCAAAATCTGCATCCGAATAACCAATAAGGTCAAAGGATTTGGATTTGGGATACCACAAGCCGACAGAAGAAGTGCCTTTAAGGTATCGGAAGATACGCTTAACTGCGGACAGATGTGATTCCTTTGGGTTAGCTTGAAAACGTGCACACAAGCAAACACTAAACATTATATCTGGACGACTAGCAGTTAAGTAAAGTAAACTACCAATCATACCTCGATACTTACGTGTGTCGACTGGCTTGCCTTGTTCGTCAGAATCAAGCTTTGTTGAAGTTGCCATCGGAGTGCCAATAGGTTTGACATTGTCCAGATCAAACTTCTTTAGCAAATCTTTTGTGTACTTGGCTTGATTAATGAACGTCCCATTGTCGGTTTGTTTGATTTACAATCCGAGAAAGAATTTCAGCTCTCCCATCATGCTCATCTCAAACTCATTCTGCATACACTTAGAGAATTCTTGACAAAGAGATTCATCAGTGGATCCAAATATGATATCATCAACATAGATCTGAATTAAAAGCAGCTTGCCATTAAAAGATTTAATAAAAAGTGTAGTGTCAACCTTTCCTTTTGTAAAACCGTTGTCAAGTAGAAAAGAGCTTAGACGATCATACCAAGCACGAGGGGCTTGTTTCAAACCGTATAAGGCTTTCTTCAACTTGAAAATATGGTCAGGATTTTTGAAATCCGTGAAACCCGGAGGTTGTGCTACAAAAACTTCTTCTTTTATAAATCCATTTAGAAAAGCACTTTTTACATCCATTTGAAAAAGTTTGAAATCATGAAAACATGCAAATGCACATAACATACGAATGGATTCTAATCTCGCAACTGGGGCATAAGTCTCATCGTAGTCGATACCCTCTTCTTGATTGTATCCTTGAGCTACGAGTCGAGCCTTGTTACGAGTTACTAACCCAACGGATGCCAATGACCGGATGATCAATAGGCTTGGGAACAAGTTCCCAAACTTGATTCCGTTCGAATTGGTTCAATTCCTCTTGCATGGCATCTATCCAGAAACTATCACTACATGCTTCATCAATAGATTTAGGTTCTAGCTATGAAATAAATGCAACACTAGAAATAATATCTCTACTGGATGATCGAGTGCTTACTCCTTTGGCAATGTCACCAATTACCAAATCTTGTGGATGATCAGCTGTGAATTTTAACCTTTTCGATAGACTCTGTAGGTAGCTGGTTCCTGGATCTCCTCTAGGGGATTCAGCTTGTGCAGAGCATGGTTCAGGTTCAGCTGATGTTGAGCTTGATGTAGGCAGATCTTCAACACTGTCATCGAGTGTCATTTGGTTCATTTCATCAAAAGTGACGTTGGTTGACTCTTCGATGATCATGGTACGTTTGTTGAAGACTCTGTATCCTTTGCTCTTGGCCGCATAACCTAAAAATATACCTTCATCGGCCTTTTCGTCAAACTTTCCCAAATTGTCTTTAGTATTAAGAATAAAGCACTTACAGCCAAATATCTTAAATATGAAACTGAAAGAATTCTATCAAACCATAACTCAAATGGAGTCTTCTTCGATTTGGGTCGAATTAGAACTCTATTGAGCACAAAGCAAGCTGTATTGACAGCTTCAGCCCAGAAGTATTTGGGTAGGCTAAATTGATTTAACATTACTCTGGCCATTTCGGTTAGAGTTCTGTTCTTACGTTCCACAACTCTATTTTGTTGTGGAGTTCTAGGGCAGGAGAACTCGTGTATAAAACCGTGTGTGTCACAAAATTGCTCGAAATCAGCATTCTCGAATTCGCCTCCATGATCGCTTCTAATACGAGTGATCATGTAACCTTTTTCATTTTGTACTTTCTTGCAAAAGGCGACAAATTCGAATAATGCGTCATTCTTGCGTGTCAAGAAATATACCCACTTGTATCTAGAAAAATCATCTACAATTACAAATGCATATAATTTACCTCCGAGGCTAGCAACTCTGCTAGGACCGAATAAATCCATGTGTAGCAATTGTAGAGGTCTAGTAGTACATACTGCGTTTACAGACTTGAATGTGGATCTGGTAGCCTTGTTCTTTTCGTATTGGCTGCATACCGAATCCTTCTTGAATGTTATGTCCGGTAAACCGCGTACTAACTTCTTTGTGGATAATCTTGAAATTGTATCCATGTTTGCATGATCGAGTCTCATATGCCATAAATGACTCTCATCACTTTTGGCCATTAAGCATCTACCTGAAATGTTAGCTTCTTCCAATAGATAGAAAACATATATATTGTCTTCCCTAATTCCTTCAAAGATAGTACTACCAGTTGAGCTATCAACTATAGTACATTTGTCTTTGCCAAAGTTGATACCATAACCATGATCAGCTAGATGACTTATGCTGAGCAGATTATGTTTCAACTCGGTAACCAGACAGACATCTTTAATCACGGGATAGGGAGATTTACCAACATCACCGATACCAATAATATACCCTTTCAAATTATTACCGAAGGAAACATAACCTTCCTTCTTCTTCTTCGACAGTGTTGCAAATAGAGTAGCGTCACCGGTCATATGTCGTGAGCAACCGCTGTCGAGGATCCATTTGCTTCTAGCATGTGAAGGGTGTTCCACCTGATCGATTGCCATGAAGCAGATGTTTGCAGCGTCCTCTGAATGTTCATCTTCTGAGTCGCTAGCTTCACTCTCATGCCATATGCTGGTGTTGGCGTATTTTCGAGACGTTGATCTTTTCAGGTTGCCTTTTTCATACCTGTTGTTCTTCTTGCTCGATGATGAGTTGATGGGACAGTCCTTCTTCATATGTCCCTTCTTCTTGCAGCCATAGCAGACAGCATCTTCTTGGTACCAGTTGTTGTTGTTGTTCTCTTTGACTCTTTTCTCATGTCTCATGAATCTTTTGAACTTCCTTGCTAGGAGTGCTTGATCTTCAGCGTCAGATCCACTGCTGTCTAAGTCATCTTCAGCAGCTTTTCTGTGCTGAGCCTTGAGGGCGATAGTCTTCTCCTTTGGTGCAGGCTCTTCAAAATCTTGTAGATCCAGTTCATGAGTGAGTAGCTTACCCATGAGTACTTCAAGTGACATTGTGGTGAGGTCGTTTCCTTCAATGATAGCTGTAGCCTTCGGAATCCAGTTCTTGGTGAGAGCTCGCAGGAGTTTGTGAATCTTTTCGTGGTTACTGTATTCTTTGCCTAAGGAGGACAAAGGGTTTACAATATCCAAGAACCTCTCGAACATTTGTGTGACTGTTTCATTTGGCTTCATTTTGAACGCCTCGTACTCTTGAGTAAGTCTGCTGACTTTTGACTCCTTGACTTGAGTCGTGCCTTCATGTGTAACTTCGAGAAGCTTCCATACACTATTTGCCGTTGTGCATGTAGATACCCTGTTAAATTCTGTTCTGTCTAAGGCATAAAAAAGAGCATTAATGGCACGTGCGTCAAGACTGGCCTTTTTCTTTTCTTCCTCTGTATAACTGTTTTGGGGTTTTTCAACTAAAACACCCTCGACATTTATACGAGGTGGCTTCTGATAGCCATCAAGAACAATAGCCCATAAGTCAAAATCAAGAGACTTTAAGAAGAAACTCATCCGTGTTTTCCAATAAGTGTAGTTAGTACCATCAAACAGAGGAGGTCTGTTTGTGGCCTGACCTTCACTTGTGAATTTCATAGTAGCCATGTGATGTGCTGTGATCTAATAAATAATGAATAAATAATAGCACTTTTACCTTGCTTTACCTGTAAAACCCACTCTGATACCAATTGTAGGAACGATATAGTAAAGCGTAATACTCTAGGGGGGGTGAATAGAGTTGGCAGCAGAATAATGCTAATTAAAAAGTTAGCAACACAATCACAGTATATAATCACAGATGAAAATAAAGTAAAGGCAGAGTTCAGAAAGCAAACGCAAAGACAGCGATGTATACTGGTATCCCTCTGTTGAGGACTAATCCAGTCGGTAGAACTCTTGCTACCAGTTTGAATCTACTATAGGAAAAACCGCAAGTTTTCTTACGAAGTCCTTGCAACTTCTACAACGCGAGCTTTGATACGAAGAACTCGTCCAACTTCAAATGTGAAGAGGTATTCTTCAATCAAGCCTTCTGATTACAATCTCTCAGAAACTTCTAGACCGTACCGCACTGGCAAATCGACTAGAGGATTGTAACTGGCTTGGGATCTGAAAATGAAAGCTCTAGAAAACTCTTTGGAAGATAGAAAGCTTTAGATAGAGAGAAGATTGAAAGTGAATGAGTGATTTGAAATAATTGAAATACTTCTCTATTTATAGGATTTCCAAAGGGAGAACTCTGTCAGAATTTGGGCAGAATTCGGGCAGAACTCGATGAGCAAATCTCGGTCAAATCCGCAACTGCAGGAGGACCAAGTTCCAGAGAATTCAAAATCAAAACGGCCACCAACCGAACTCTGGCCGAACTCTGGCCGAACTCTGGCCGAGTTCTGTCAGGGTTAGGTTAGGGTTTTTAAAATAGGTTTTGGTGATTTTTGAAAACCTTTTTGAAAACCTTTTTGTAAACAATTTGATAGGTCATTTTAAAAACATCTTGAACTATTTTGGGAATAGCCTATTTGCCAGTACGACTCGGTGTACAATGTATTCCTAGACTCAAATAAAAAGAAAATTATATTGCATAGGAAATACAGACTCAAGTAGGCAAACAGATCTTCAGTCTTGAACGAAGTGAATATCCAATCTTGCTTATGTCCAAGAGGCTGAGAATGTCCCAATAAGCTTTGTATATCCAGACAGAGTTTTGATCAATTATTAAAATCAGGTTGACCATATGACCAATGGGCCAACAGGCACTTCGAGAACCGGGCCTAAGGGCAATATCGTCGCTGGGGTAGGAGTGGTGCTGATTTCGTCCTCCGGACTGGTAATCAATCGGGTATACTCCCTCACGGAACCCTGTTTAAACAATGTAGCTGAGTACAATGCTCTGGTTATCGGTCTCCAACCCGCAAAGGAACTGGGGGTAGAATATCTTGAAGCGTACGACGATTCACAGTTAATCGTCAATCAGATCCGGGGTTTATACGAAGTCTGCCATAAGGATATGATCCCCTATCACCAAATAGCGATCAACATCATTTCGTTATTTGAAGGGTTCTTCATAGAACACGTTCCCAGACTCCAAAATATCGAAGCCGACGCCTTAGCAGGCCTTGCCGCTTCCCTCGCAGTTCCGAACCACGCTCATCACCTGGTGGACGTGATAAGCCATGAACTGGTCTGTCCCAAGAATAATGTGCAATTTGTGGCAAGTTATTCCGCTCAGACGGTTGACGAAACACCAGACTGGAGACAGCCATTCATAGACTTCGTAGTCTATGGCATCTTACCCGAGAACACAAAGGAAGCCACCTCTATCAGAAGGCGTTTGCTCAGATTCTTCTATGATACAGAGACAAAAATGTTGTATCGACGATCCTACAATGGATTACTGCTTCGGTGTCTGTCAAATGCAGAAGCCAAAGAAGCTGTACGCGAAGCTCACGACGGTGTCTGCGGAGCCCATCAGCCTGGCCCAAAATTGCATGACCGTCTTCGCCGAATGGGCTACTACTGGCCCACGATGGTAGCAGATGCGATAGACTATGCAAGAAAGTGCAAAGCCTGTCAGGTCCATGCGGATTTCATCCACCAGCCATCCGAGTTTCTACATCCGACAGTGGCGTCCTGGCCATTCGAAGCATAGGGAATGGACATCATCGGTCCAATCACTCCACCTTCGTTCCGAGGACATCACTTTATACTCGCAATCACAGATTACTTCTCCAAATGGGCGGAAGCTGTTCCGCTTGCAGAAGTGAAGACTTCAAACGTGATCAGCTTCCTCAAGCATCACGTTATCTATCGCTTTGGACTGTCCTGAAGGATCATCTACGATAATGGTTCGCAGTTCGTAAACCATGCCTTCTATCGGTTCTGCGACAAACAACGAATTCAGAATGTTGCTTCAACGCCATACAATCCGACAGCGAATGGGCTAGCAGAAGCATTCAACAAAACCATCATCAAGTTGCTTAAGAAGTTCGTGTCTTCTAATAAACGCGACTGGAATGAGAAGCTTGGTGAATGCTTATGGGCGTACCATACTACAGTCCGAACATCCACTGGGAACACACCATTCTCTCTGGTGTACGGAAGTGAGGCAGTCCTCCCATTGGAGACTCAAATCCCCTCGCTCCGCGTCGCTCTTACTTACCAATTGACGATGGACGATAACTATCGTCGCCGCCTACAAGAGTTGGAGGCCTTAGATGAAAAGCGCCTACTGGCTCAGCAACGAATCGAGCTATACCAAGCACGCATCTCCGGAGCCTTCAACAAGAAGGTTAAGATCAGAATATTCCAAATGGGCGATCTCGTTCTGGCAGTTCGGAGGTCGATGGTTATGAATCACAAAACCGTCGGCAAATTCCAGCCAAAATGGGAAGGTCCATTTATCATTGAGGCTGTATTCTCCAACGGTGCTTACCGCCTCGTGAAACAAAATGGAGACTTGCTCATGTTGTCCATCAACGACAAGTTCATGAAGAAGTATTATGTCTGAAATGACATCCTCTAAATTTCTCGGATTGTTGGATTATGTACCCTCTGGTACCGCTGAACTCATATTCCGACTCCAAATTCTCTGAATTGTTGGGTTATATACCCTCTGGTACCGATGAACCCACACTCCGACTCAAAATTCTCTGAATTGGTGAGTTATGTATCCTCTGGTACCGCTGAACTCACACTTCGATTGAAAATTCTCCCAGATTGTAAGATATGTGCCTGCAGGTACCGCTGAACTTACACTCTGGCACCAAAATTCCTAGATTCTCGAGTTATGTACCCTCTGGTACCGCTGAACTTATACTCTAGTCACTTCAAATAAATTTATATCGCATCTTTTAGGTAGTAAGTCATGTATGATCATACCTCTGAACTTTCTTCCTAAAAGAGCACCCTCCTCATGATCTACTTACCCGTACTCCCAGTACACAAAAGGATAACAGATCCACAAATTTCCCGAAACAACCATGTCGATGCTACCTCTGAGTTGTTTCCCTTCCGCCAAAAAACAAATCACCCCTTACATAGAAATTCCATGTCCTCATTACCTCTGAGTCGTTCCATGTACCCTTCATGGTGTCTACTCCTACCATATCCTTATTACCTCTGAGTAGGAAGACTCCATCGAAGAAACCCTCATGCTTGCCATGTCCTCATTACCTCTGAGTAGGTGTGTTGGTTCCCTTTTCGACTTATTATCCGTACCCAAAACCGGAGTACGCTAAGGATAATAGGCCCACAAATGTCCACAGTTGACCACAAATATCCTCCACTAAGTCCACTCCTGCCACGTCCTCATTACTCTGAGCAGGAAGACCCCGCGGGAAAACCCTCATACTTGTCATGTCCTTATTACCTCTGAGTAAGTGTGTTGGTTCCTTTTTCGACTTATTATCCGTACCCAAAACAGGAGTATGCCAAGGATAATAGGCCCACAAATGTCCACTGCTGACCACAAATATCCCCTGCTGAGTCCACTCCTGCCACGTTTCCACTATCTCTGAGCAGGAAGACCCCGCGGGAAGACCCCCATACTTGCCATGTCCTCATTACCTCTGAGTAAGTATGTTGGTTTTCCCTCGACTTATTATCCATACCTAAAACTAAGGTATACCAAGGGTAATAGGACCACAAAAGTCTTCCGGTAGGAAGAATACTACAAGCAAAGAATAGAGCGAATATATTTTCAGTTACATCCACAGGATAACATCTCATGAGCAAACCAAAAAGATTCACCATCTCTTCATTCAGACAAGAAGTAAATGATTACATTGAGGAAGCAAAACATAAACTACAGCTGAAGACAGACAAAAATATCAAGACAGAATATAGACATTTACGAAAACCCATAAATTCTAATTGCGGTGACGCATATACCATTCCCTCAACCATTTTACATAAGAAGGGTCTATTTGATCAAAATCCTCATCCAGGACAGGAGGATCAGAACTCCCAGTACTACCACCCTCAGATTGGGGCTCCTCCTTTACAACAGCTTCGATGTTGGGAATGTTCCCCTCCCCGGTAGACGCCAGCTCTTCTTTTGGTTCCTCCAAAGACACTTGTTTGATGAGAGGAGGCAGCATCTCCTCTTTCACAACAATCCCAACCTTTGGCATGTATACTGCAAGAATTGAAAGAAACAAAGTCAGGAGATGGCCAGAAAAACACTTAAAAAAATTCCATGCGGATGAGTCCTTAGGTGGATCAGTTTTGAAACAGAATTCATGCAGCTATGATAGGAAGGGTCCTTATGCGGTTCAGTTTTAACAAGAGTTCATGCGACTCTATTTCGTGGCTCAGTTTGTGCGGCTCGGATCTGTTACAGCTTATGCGGCTCGGTTCACCAGGAGTTCATGCGGCTCTGTTCAACGAAACTTCATGCGGGTCAGTTCTAAAGGTGCTCATGCGGCTCAATCCTTCTCATGCGGCTCAAACATAGAGCATGCCCTATGTGGATCGGATATGAGAAGTTCATGCGGCCCATCATATCAAACTTGGGCAGTTCAATAAAAATGAAGGACGTAGGCTTGTGCGTAAAGTATGCAACAGAGCCATTGTTGTTAAGAGTTGAGAGTATTCGATCGTTCCACACAATCCTTACCCTTAATGGCGGGGTGGACGTCAGGGTGCACTTCAGGCGTCGGGGCCGACGAGGAAGCCGCTTTCTTACCCTTCGCCGCAGCAGAGGCAGCCATGGAAGACTTGGAGGCCATTGTTGCATGACGTTTGGAGAAAGAGGACGAAGGCAGAAATCTAGGGCAAGAAGAGTCGAAGACAAGAGAGAGTAAAGAAGTCTCTCCGTCCAAGCACGCTTCTATTTATAGGCAGGAGGGGGAGCTCGTAAACCGATGCTTCGATCCGCGTGCCGCCTAAAGAATAAAATATACGCTTTAGTCATCGAGGCAAATCTGACCCTTGGGATCCTGCCCCAAAAAGCGGTTTTAAATCTGACAGCAAATCAAGGGCAATCAATGCAAGATTTACACACATGGCAGAAAGACGTAGCAAGGAGCCTATGCGGCCAGACAGTCCATGCGGCCAGACAGTCCATGCGGCTAGGAAGCCCATGCGGCTAAGAAGGCCATGCGGCCGAGAAGTCCATGCGGCCAGAACATCCCATACGGCCAGAAGAGTTTATACATAGCCATGCATCTTATTCAAAGTATTTCAATTTTGTAAATTGAAAACTTTAAAGGAGGACTTATAGAAGCATGGAAAAGAATAAAGAAAAGCCTATGCGGCTCCGACAGAAGGATCCCCATGCGGCTCAGGAGTCCATGCGGCTCGGATAGCTCCATGCGGCCCAGAAAGGAGCCACGTGGCCCTAAATAGTTCTCATCTACACTCTACTGCATTTAATGCCCTGACGGCTGCTCTGACAGCCCTGACAATGACAGCCCTGACAATGACAGCTCTGACATAAAGACGAAATGATGACTCTGACATAATGGCGTATTCTTAGGAAAAAGGAGAAAATCTTCTTACAGCTGGCATGATCCGCCAAGTCCCAAGGCCCTTCATGCGGCTGCTCCCTTCATGCGGCTGCATCCTTCATGCGTCTGCCATCTTCAAGCGGCTACCTCCTCCATACGACTGCTTCCTTCATGCGGCTGCCTCCTTCATGCGGCCGCCATCTTCATGCGGCTGCTCCCTTTATACGGCTGCATCCTTCATGCGGCTGCCTATCCTCATGCGGCTGCCCATCCTCATGCGGCTGCAATGTTCATGCGAATGTTTCCTTCATGCGGCTGCCCATTCTCATGCGGCTGCAACCCCCATGTGGCTGCTAACTTCATACGGATGGGATTGTGGAATGGACCATCCATATGTGGCTCTGCCAGGACGTCCCAGTTGAGACACGTGGAGGTCTTCACGACAGTTGAGACACGTGGCAGTCTTATCCTCCTGGGAATTATGGCTGCTAGCAAATCATAACAAACTCAGATTTGTTGCAATCGTCATAGTTGCCCAGATCAAATCAAATCAAGCAAATTGAACACGTGGCAGGCCATAAAAAATTACGAAGATTCATGGCAATCAATATTTATTGCCCACAGAGATTTGATGCAATCCATATTAATTGCTCAAATATTTTATATTCAAGATGAATGGCCCAGATTGATTAACTCCCAAGCCGCCGACTTTTCAAGATGGGCAATCATTGTAAACCCTAATGATCACCCCCCACTCTTATAAATAGCAAGGTGCTATTCCCTTACAAAAAGAGGGCGCATGCAGAGAGAGAGAGGCACGTAGAGGAGCACAGACAGAGAGAAGAAGGAGAGCATTTCTTCATCAGAGCCAAGGCTGCATCCGATCGTCCAAGGAGTAAGGCAGAGCTGCCGTCGCTTTCCCGAGCCTCTATCGTCACCCCTAAGAATCAAAAATAAACAATTGTACTTAGATTGCTGTACCTAGGTTTTCATTTCTAGGCTTTCTTTGTACAAGCGAGTTTGTATTATGAAGTAAAAGTCCAGTCCTCCCATAAAATTGTTCTGTTCTTTTTACAATCAATGGCAAACAGTCATATTACGGTATCCTTGCAGCAGAGGTTGTCTTTGAGAAGCAGTTGTTCTCAGTTACTTGTTTCATGTCTTTACTTTATTTCGTCTATTTGTAGTGGATTTGTGTCCACCAGACGTAACATGGATTCTGGATAAATTTGATATTCTATTTTATATTATTCAGTCCCATTTGAGTTAGTTGATTGTATCATATTTTCCTGTGGATGAGATCTAGATTACCATGTTTGTCCTATAGACTCTGTGACTTGTATATGTATTAGACAGCGTTCTACCACCGACACTGCAGCATAGGCTGGGCTTGGACACAACTCGTATCCGAAAGGCGGGTGTGGGTCGTGACAATGCATGTTCGGTCGGTAACACAATATTTGGGCCTAAGATTTGGGTGCAACGTATACACCGTGCTTGGCACGAGAGACGACGTCGAGATGTTCGTGTCATTTATACTAAGTTCACAAGTCTTGTCTAAGTCGGTTGATGAGTCGAACAGGAAGGCCGCGAGGCGGTAGTATGGACAGGTCATGATAAGTTGCGAGGCACGACCTCAATTTTGAAGCACAGACAAGTCTAGGCAAGGTCTAGTGGCACGACCTACACGAGTCGTCACTTTGACGTCATCGGCATGAGAATGGCTTAGTGGTACACGAGACAAGTAAAAGTCATGGCACGGCTCTGCCGTTTTGGGTTGAAGTTTGGTCGAATAGCTAAGCGATGAGGCACTGCCTCCATCGTGATACACGAAGGCACTATGGCATAATTATGTCTTGGCCCAAGTATAGTCCACGACGTCTTTGTCCTAAAATTAATCCTAAGGCAATACTAGAAAGACAATCAAAAGGGATTAAGCTGCACAAAGTAAATGAACATGTCAGTTTTGTATGGGTGGGCGAGGAGCTCACTCCACTAGTACAGTTGAGTACTGACACCCATACAGTTTTCATGTGCAGGCACAAGTAGAAGCCTGATGGCATAGAGCTCGCTTGGATGCGTCGAGGCACGGAGTTCGTTGGCGTTTCGAGTCGTGCAGCCGCATGGAGTCAGAACTTATACGGTACATAATGTATGGACATCGTCATTCCGAAGAATCTTCCACTCGTCGCCTTGAAGCTTATTTTGAGAAATGAGAGAGAGCAGAGTGACATGTAATATGAAAGAAAAGTGACCTTGAGAGACTTGTAATTTGGCCTCGTGCCCACAATTATAACCTTTGTTTTATCAATAAAGAGCATTTTGAATGACTTTTGTTTTGCTTTATTCCGTTACTGTTATTCAATATTTCTGTTTGGAACTTCTGTGCGACGACCCCCGTCACTTAGCCTGTAATCGGCCATTATGGACCAGCCTTGCGTGAGCACAATCTAGGCTCATGCGTCATCATGCCTTAGCGAGGACGGTCGCTTCTACGAAAGCGAGGCGTGACATAATGATATCAGAGCACGGCTTTACATCCTTGGATTTTTGATTGAATTCTTTAACTCTGATGTTTTTGCAAACTCTGATGTTGTTTTCGCAAATTGATATAATTGATGCTGTCTCTCTCAAATGTCCCACGGGATGTCTATATAATAAGTCTAAATATTTTGAAAAGTATCACAAAAGAGAAAAATTGGTTGAACAAGTTAACTTTAAACAAGCACGGTTGGCTAAGTCGGGCTGGGCATATACACCAAGAATCGTGTCGACCTTAGCAAAGTCGAGTGCGGGATTCAAATTATGTCAAACGACAATGAGTTAGACTCGATTGAGTATACGGGATGACTATTGATAGGGGTGCCATTAGATGATTTTATCGTCGATGTGATAAAAATGAGCGTACTTGGGCTCGAACGAAAATCCGAAGTATGATTCGAAACTTGTTTCCAGAATTTGTTGAATTACTTCATCCCTGAGTGGTGTATGGGATAGCTTCGGGGATGTCGAACGATTGAGGATACGGGGTGCCAATGAGTCTATCAGCAAGCGTGCCTTAGATCGAGTATCATTGAGTAAGTTATAATCTTAAAGATTTTGACGAGTTGATTCGAACGAAATTAGGATCGACGTGCACGGGATTGGAATTTGCACTGAGCATGAAATTCAAGTGATAAGGAAAGGATAAATTGAATCGAAGAAAAAGTTACGGTATAACGAACAGATGACTTGATCGAGAAAATCGATATGTGAATCGTATACAAAAAGTTAGCACGATTTGATGATAACATGCATGAAAATGATTCAAATATTCGAAAATGACTCTAAGGATGTGAATCGATGTTGCTCTATGACTTGTGTTAGAAATAAGACAACATGAATTGAGGAAATATGTTGCAAAATGACTTAAGATAGTTGGACGAATATACGTGATTTTAATTTTGGACGAATTGAACATGTAAAGGGTTTAGGAGATAATGATCAAACTTGATCTTGAATGTAGAGAAGATTATCCAGTATGTACGATAGCATCAGTCGCACGACTCAAAATTCGTTGCAAATAAAGATCGTTAGGTTACATATATCATCGATGGTATTGTGGCGTATCAAAGATCGATATGCGATAACTCGGGGGTACTCTGATTCGAGGAGTGACAATCGTGCAAAATATTATTGTTCCGATGGATGCTATGCTTGGGATTTTGATGAAATGAATGTTGGATGAAAATGATCGTATCTTGATGGTTACGCTGATAACCATAATGTCGATGTTCTTGTCTTGCGCGAGCGTAACTCCAGCCTCGCCCATACGTCCTGTCAGATTTAGGGACGATCGGTCCGCGTGAGCGCGGACATGGTGATTTATGTCACGGGAATGATCGAACTCGAAAAATCAAGATGTGGCAATTTGGATTGCTTCGACTTGTGGTTTGAGGCAAAGGTGGATTCGAGGATTGATCGGACTTGTGATTGATGATTGAGTAAACTTGAGGATTGAGGACATCCAATCTGCATATCGAGAATGAATTAGTCTAGACTCAAAACAAGAGTTACGCTCCGATGAGAACGATTATTCTGTGGGAGCGTTGTATGGTGATTTTATGCCGACCATGGATAATTGGACTCGCGTGAGATTGGGGCGTGACATATTGTTAAAGTCAAATGACCTTGTGATCGATTACGTGAATTGGGATAAATGACTTAAGGAATATGAAATGAGAATTATGGTTTAGCGACAAGTCGTATCGTAGCATGCTTGACTTGGGAGGAATAGATAGGCGGATTATATCAAATATGTTTGAAAAGATAGACTATGCAAGTTGCTTGTTGGATGAACGATATTGATATGTTGAGAAAATGGTTGAACATGACTCAGTGTAGGATGGCTTTGCTGAATGACTCGGACCCCTTGGACTAAGTGTTGCAAGTGCGAATAGGATATATATATATATATATATATATATATATATATATATATATATATATATATATATATATATATATATATATATATATATATATATTTATATATATATATATATTTTTATATATATATATATATATGCTCGATGTTTAGAAATCTGAGTGATGCGAGCTTGGGTAGAAAATTCCGTACTATCAACTTCATTTGAACCTAGGATTGGGGTTAGTGTTGGCATTATTGTTGGGGAACTATGATTCCAATCCTGACATTGACTTTAGCCTTGAGAAATGGCCTAGCGGAATAGGCGAGACGTCCATGTTTCGAAAGATAACATTGGTATGATTGATCTTGATGATTGATAGGATTGAAAAATAGTATGGATGGATAGAATGATTCAAGAGTGTGGAAATATCACTCACAAGACTCGGCTGACATGCATATATTTCAGGGACGCATGAATATGTGCACGATCCGACTCGAGTGAGAATGGCGAATTCTCTATCGCGAGGCTTGGCTGAAATCTATGTATTTTAGGGACGCCTGTGATATGTGCACGATCCAACCAAGTGATACGTTGAATTCAAGTAAGACTTGAGGAATGGAAAAGTGTCGAGGATTTTGAAATCGTGTTTTAAAGGAAAGATTGATGGTAGTACGAGCGTGGCTCGAATTGAAAAAACACATAGGCGTAGTGTGTGCGAGTGTTATAGAATGTTGAATAAAGTGATAAGTCGATGAGTAAGTACTCAGTTAGTTTCGAGGATAATTTTTTTCTGAGTGGTGTATGATGTAGTGCCCCGTCCCGCTCAGTCAATCGGAGAAATCGAAACGTCGATGGCGTTCAGGCTTAGCCACGCAATGGCTTGCTCCAAGACTCGTTCAGGTGGGTGGCTTCGGTAAACTTGCCTCAGTATGGCCTTCACACTAATAAAATGAAAGTTTTTAAATGCACAAGTAGGCTTGATAATAAAAGAGATGCATCCATATAACTAAGAGAATAATCCCAAGTTGGGTCAGATTGTGTTAAAAAATAGAAAAAGGTCCCACGATCGGCTTAGAAGTTTGCTCAGCATGCTTTTAAAATGACACTCGATCCTTCGTCACGTGGCTTGGGAGAAGAAAAGCTGGTTTAAGTTGCCATGAAGTTAAGAACTTAGCCCAAGTCATAGGCGTCTCCTGCATGAATGCTTGATAAAGCATGTACGGTCCTATCGTCCAGGGCTTGGCATTGCCTTGCTCGTCCCACGGGTTAAGTTACAGTGCACGTTGCAGAGCACGACTTGTGGCATAAGTCTAGGCACCCTAAAGAACTTGATTGTTCAAGTTGAACGCGTGCACGACACGTTCCCTCAAGGCAAAGCTTGACGCAACCTTTGCTCGTCAAGTTATTGTAAGTTAGGCAAAGTTATGTTGGTCTATCAAAGGCATTCTAAGCACTGTCCTGCTCTTTCTGCGGTTGTCAAGTCACATAGCCCCACGATCTCAAGGCTCGTCATATGAAGTATGTGACTTGAGCGATAGTGTTGCCTAGAGAATAAGGTCTGTCTAAGGCATGAGCCACGGTTGGTTTAAGGAAAAGCATGCCACGATCAAAGGAACACGTTCTGTTCAAGTTAAGATGGAAGACTACTTAGTAGTCGTTCCCTAGATTTCAAACGATAGAAGTTCACGCGACTGGTTGTCGCCGAGATCAGTCCCGCTACTTGGGAGTCTCGATAAGAAAGTTCACAAGATCGGTCCCGCTACTTGGGAGTCTCGATAAGGAGGTTCACGAGATCGGTTTCGCTACTTGGGAGTCTTGATAAGAAAGTCCATACGACTGGTTGTCGCCAAGATCGGTCCCGCTACTTGGGGTCTCGATAGAAAGTTGGAAAATATGGTCATGATTAAGGAAGGACTTGGTAGATCGAGTTGAGTCTTGCATGGTCATTGGATAACTTATGCACAAGGTGTAGTCTTCTCGAATAATCGCCGGGGCACCGTGATCATGTCGGCCCGGAGGAAGCGCATTGGCTCAATAGATGCTGGATAACCGTATGGGAGATTCGGCACCTCCGGGGCTAGCTACCCGCGTTGAGGGATGGTCCAATATCCCAAGCTAGTCCGAGATAGCTTGATATTGCTAGTGACCATTTCATATAGATGAGTCGGCAGAATAGCAGCAAACCACGTGTATGCCTTTGGATTGAGTCAAGGACTTGTATGCATGTTCGGTCGGTAACACAATATTTGGGCCTAAGATTTAGGTGCAACGTATACACCGTGCTTGGCATGAAAGACGGCATCGAAATATTTGTGTCATCAACACTAAGTTCATAAGTCTTGTCTAAGTCGGTTGATGAGTCGAACAGGAAGGCCGCGAGGCGGTAGCACGGACAGGTCATGATAAGTTGCAAGACACGACCTCAATCTTGAAGCACAAACAAGTCTAGGCAAGGTCTAGTAGCACGACCTGCATGAGTCATCACCTTGATGTCATCGACACGAGAATGGCTTAGCGGTACTGTAGAAGCATAGAATTTTAGGCGCATCTAAGGCCAGAAGTCCTATGCGCCCTAACTCTCATGCACCAGAAATCAACATGCGTTAGGAACAGAATACTTGGCACAGCAGAAAACAACAAAGAAGTATAGACATAAAAATGGGAATTTTATTTTATATGAAAGTCTATTACATGTCTTTTACAAAAGAGAATTCTTTTACAAAAGGGAAAGAAAATCCTAAAAGCTACAGTCAGGCGCATCACTTGTCAGGCGCATCACTCGAAGTGCTACAGCCAGGCTCATCACTTCAACGTACAGCCAGGCGCATCACTCAAGTGCTAAAGCCAGGCACATCATTCCAGCATCTCAGCGTAGGTGCATCCCCCTGCATAGTCAGAGCGAATCACTTCCTCGTCAGCGTAGGCGCATCCCTCTGCGGCTCTTCCAGCACAACAAAAAATTGGGGCACGACCACCCCGATCTTTAGATGCAACATGCACCTTCATCCTGTTTTGGTATACGACGTTCCCAATATTTGGATGTAATAGGTACTTTCACAGGCTTGTACAAAAGCATGGCCGATGGTAAAAATACCAACTCGGCACATCTTCGTCTTCGAAAGTGTTCATCGTCAATTCGCCAAGGCAGGGGACCGATCGAGTTCGTCTCCATGAAGGAAAGCTAAGTGAAATGAGAAACAAAACTCTTCACAAAGCTATTTATAGGTCGGGGCAACCTTCGCCCATGCGCCAAGTGGCAGTCTCCTCATATTGTGTGCAATAAATTTACATTAATGACGATGAATCTGCCTCTTCGTATTTAACCAAGTCAAAACAACCATTAACGCCTCGAAGAGCTCAACAGACGGGCCAATGAGGATGCCCCATACAAAAAATGTGCCGTCAGCACCATACGTTCCGTACCGATGCGCCCAATGGGATATAAACCCATGCGCCTAATGGGGCACAAACTGATGCGCCCACTTTAACTCGTCACCCATCAAGCATTTAAAGCTATTAGACGGAGTTGGCAGCACACTTCCTGAAGACTGAACAGTTGACAATTTTTTGCAAAAAATGAAGAGCCGCCAACGTCATCTTCATCATTATCGTTTACAGCTGTGCTTTGCCACGTGGTCGACCGATCACTTGCATGTGCCTCCACAGCCATGCGCCCAGTAATTTGTATGTGCCTCAAAAGCCATGTGCTCTCGACTTACTCCTGATCCCAAAAGATAGACGCCAAGTCTCTGCATGTGCTTCCACAGCCATGCACTCGAAGCTCTGCATGCGCCTCAGATGCCATGCACCCAGACTTGTCTGTGACCACTGAAAGTCATAGACCGTCCCATGCGCCAGATCCTAGGCGCATCCTGACAGGTCACCCTCCACCAAATTCGAGATCTTTGAGCCATGAACACGCGCCATGTGTTATTTGACTCAGTTCTGCCTACGAATAGGTGCTAACCACCCAAGATCTCAGCAATGGTCGAATCTTCATAACTGCCACGTGTCAGCTCTACCGCAGCCCAATAGTGCAGTTCAAACAAGATTCAGCTTCAACTCAGGGCACATCGTCCATGCACCCCACAACATTAGCCACGTGGTGTTCCCACGTACATGTGCATCCTATATATGCGCGCATAAGCAGACCAGTCTGCTGCCTATAAATAGAAGATCATACCTGCATCTACAGGGAGAGATCATCATATCTACATACATACAAGAAGAGACACGTAACGTCTACTTCTCCTCCAAATGCTCCGGCATCCAGAGCTGCCTAGACCTTCAGAGAATCCATGATTGTCGTTATATTGTCAACGGAGTCAACGTATTACCACTCGCTCCACCGATACAGTTCCCAGATAAAAACAAAAGTGTACTCCTAGGACTACGTCTAAGTCCGATATTGTATACTGTAACTCCCTTCCAGAAATTTCAAAATTATTTTTATTATTTTATTATTATTTTAATATTTTGTTCAGAAAACGATTTCTCTTCAAGGCCTCGTATAAGATACTATAAAATCATATTCTCTTGTATATTAGAAATTAACTTAAATTTATAGTTGGAAAATACTATTTAGTTTAATAAAAATATCTTTCGTTAAATTCATTACTGGCATTTCAAAAGATACTAGACTTTCAAAATTATTGGTTGCAAAAGTAGTTTCAAAATTGTAAATACTTTATAGAGATAAAAGACTTGCTAATCTATTTTCAAATTATGATTTTCAATTTTATCCAATATGTTTTAAATTACCTTGATAATAAGGAAAATATTTTAAATGATTATGGTGATTTATTATTGACTAAGATTGATTTATAAATGTATACTTTATAATATTTGGATGGCATTCCAAATTATTATGATATTCATGTACTCAAATAACGGATTTAATTTATACGCTTAAATTATTTTGATGATATTAGTTGATGATTTAAATTAATGATCTACCTGTGTATTTTGATTAGGTTAAATGATTGATTAATATGTTAATCAGCCCTTGGTTATATTTGAGTTTATTTAAAATTATCGAATATGCTTTAAAATTATCTTATACATAAATTATTGTTCTAAATACTCATGTCAATCAATTGATTAGATTTGGTTAACTAGTCTTAAAAATTATTTATTCTATCCTTTAACAAAGGCTTTGTAACTTTTGTAAACAAATAAATTAATTCTATGATTTGAAGTTATTTCCGATAACACTAAATAGTGTTTTAAACTATTTCGTATAAATCCTATCAATCTATTTATATATTTACACCTCCAAGTAACCAACTCTCCTCCCCACGTTCTCTTCACAGCACGTCCCTCTCATCCATTTCTCCTCGACACCAAGCCACCACAGTAGCTAACACCATCTCCTCCCTTATATCGCAGTGCCGTGCCGTTGCTACCTTCCTGCAAGCTTTGTTCGTCCGCCCCCTCGGAGTGCCACCGTATCCACAACCACAAATAACCACAAAATCGTGTCCAAACCCGTTTGTCCGTGTCCATCCTATCTTATTCCATCACATTACAAACCAACTCGTGTCGGACACACCCAACACGAGTTCCAAGCATCCAAAACAACCACCTCCAGACTAACCCGACTCCCCGTCGACCACAGTCGTCGGCCAACATCAAGCCGACACTACAGAATACACCACCGCCACCACCGAAACACACCAGAGAGAAAGAGTGGGAGACAGAAGACCTTACCACTCTCCTCGCCGCCGTCGTCCACCATCGGCGACCTTCAGATCTGGCGTCGTCCAGCTCCCTAGAGCCGCCCGGCCACCACTCATCTCGCGCGTGGCCGCCGCTGCGTGGATCCGGCTTCGTTGTTCCCATCCCGACCCCCACGTTGTGCCACCGCGTCTTGGCTCCTTTGGCGAACTGTTCCTCTCCGCCTAGGTCGACGCCACCTAGAGCAGCCTTTGAACCCCGGCCCCAACCACCAGTTCGCCACCCGCTGGAACACCTCGTCGCCCCCGCCTGAGCTGGAGTCGCCCTGGCGCTCCGCCGCCCACGTCCATGGTGAGATGCCCCTCCGCCGAGATCGACGCATCCCGCACGCACTGTGAGCCGCCGCCTGAGATCCGGCGAGTCTCCATCGCGAGAACCCTCTCCTGGCCGCCTCCGACTTTGGGGAGCCGCCTTCCGCGATGATGCCAGCGCCGTGCGTCGGGCTTCGCCGCCTGGCCGTGCCACCGGAACCCACAGCGCTGGGCCGCTGACGCCGCACCCAACTAGCCAGCACCAGCGACTTTCGGTCGCTGTCCGCTCCTCCGCGCAGCGCCACCCGCGCTCCCCATTCTTCCCTGCGCTCCATCGCGTGAGCCAGAAGCATGAGGTGAGCTCCTGAGTTTCCCTCTTTCCTTTCTTGATCTTTCTGTGTTCTCTCTCCTCAAGTGACAAAGAGTAGTATATAGAGTTTTGGGCTTCGTAGGATTCGTGGACCGGGCCAACTGTAAGAAGTAAAGTAATAATTACTATTATTATTTATATATGTATTAAATATATATATTATGTATGTACATATGGTATTAGTAGAGTATACATTATTAGTTGTACGGTATAATTGATTACTTTAATATGTATAAATTGTTATTATTTTTTATACCTTTAGTATTATTGTTATATATATTTTCTAAAAATATTATTGTAAATATTATCTATCTAAACTAAATTATAGTTTGGTATAAAAATAATTTTTTTTAATTTTCATGTTTTTGCTTAAAAAATATTTTGACTAGTAAATATAGTTTCCAAGTATCATAATTATTTTCTAAAAAAGGTTATTGATAATTTTCTTAAATAAATATATTTTTTCCTTATTTAGAATTTCCTTTTAAATTGTAGATTAGAATGATCTTGATCATGACTAGTCATACGTTCCTATTTCTTGTGATTCTGACTACTTCATATCGACCATAGGCTAACTGAACTATTATGAATGCAACGGCATTACCGATTTCACCAGCTAAGGACCACAGGCAAGTACACTTTCTGATTGCTTTTCGATTCATAGTAGTCTTTATATTTCATATTTATACATATGTCTTGCTGCTTGTTGACACGCTCGTCACATGGAGTAGTCGGGAGGGAAAATACCTTAGTAAACATGTAGACTACCCAGAACTATCTTCCGTGTATTTCGTGGAGAATAACAGCTGCACACGACACGTGCAGGGTGCCAGATTTACCCCCTAGCCATTCACATGTCGAAACAGATATTTCAAATCACATAGATAGTTGTATTTTATTTTCTTTTCCTCGTCTTCTCTACCACTGGCCATGTCATCAGTACTTTCTAGTTTTTATCTCTCATATGTTGTTTTCATGTCTTGTTAATTCTATTGTGTTCTCGCATTGCCGTCGGTTTGTGTGCTTGTTCCATTCCTGACTGGAAACCAACATTTTTCAGGTTAGCCGTGGCTTCTTTAGCATTGGGAGATTCGGGTGTATTTGTAGGCCAAAACTTAGAAGCTAGCTAGTCAGTTTAAATCTTGTTGTAAATAAAATTGTGAAAGTTTGTATTTTCTTTAAATATAAATGTTGTAAATGTTGTAATCTATTAGAACTATGAATGAGCAATAAAGTTTACTTTGAGCATTTATTTATTGCGGGCTTGACAGCGTTCTACCGCCGACTTTGCGGCGTAGGCTGGCTTGGACACGTCTCGTATCCGAAAAAGTGGGTACGGGTCATGACAAGTTTTTTGGTGGCCCATGCAGGTCAGTTTTTGCAATGTACGAACTTGTGGTAGTTCTATATCAGTCGTACTATTGCGAGCCTGCGACTAGTAAATGCTCATTCACAACTAGGAGTAAGTCAATTTTAGGAGAATGGTCAGGGCTAGGAGTCCCTATTTTAATTGACCGATTGGGTAGTTAAGGTTGCTACATAGGTCTCATTGAATTCTAAACTCTATTAGATGACATTCATATAAGGAGGTAATATTGTAATTTGATACGATGGTATTGAAGTCTATTTTTTGATTTTTGAAAATTTTCTACTTATTTTATTTTAGTTTTAAGTATTTTCTAGTCAGAGAATAACTTCCATTTCTATTTTTATTTTAGATATTTTGAAAGAAAGGAGATTGCCAAATTTTAGAAGAGAATTTTTCCTAGGATTAACTGATTATTATCAAGTGTTATGTTTAGATTTAAATTATTGCTATATTATTTTAGAAGATATTGCATTTATGATAAATGTACATCTATAAATATTTAAATTATCCTTAATAATATTTTGATGATTGAATCTATTTTAAAGACTAGTTAATAATATAGGATAATATTTTGTGATTGATTTGGAATAAGGTTGGATCAAACCCAATTTAATTCATGGGGGGATTTGTTTCATAGATTTGATCCTTCCTATTCAGGGCTTCCCATCTCCTATATATAGGAGAGGCTTCCCTTTGTCCTCTCCCTAACCCTCTTCCCAAAATTTTAAAAATATTCTCTTTATTTATTTGAATTAAACTATGATATTTGGAATTTTATAAATGTTTAAGGATGCCTTAGTCATGGTTAAATCTAGGAGTGCCAAATGACTAGAAGTGATGGCACGAATAGTGCAGTGGCATGCTTTGACCAGTGTATTAGCTATGGTAGGAAAGACCGAGCCATAAGAGTGTCTGAACTAGAAAAAGCAGACGAAGTTGTGACTTGATCCCTATAAATAATTTAATTAGTTATTTAATAATAATACGACTTTTAGAAGGCCCGGTTGTTCCAAACTAGCCCGAAACCAACCCAAGCCCTGGTAGTCATGTAATGAGACCAATGACGTCCATGTAGATATATAGATGGGTATATATATATATATATATATATATATATATATATATATATATATTGCTAGTCCATTTTAGTCTCGTGAATAATTTCTGTAAATTTTATTTCGAATATAATATATGTATTATTGCTATTTAAATTTATATTTTACTTGTAAATAGTATAATCTTCTCTTAGATTGATTTTTAGGATTTTGCGAATTTATTTAGGATATACATATATACTTGTGTGTAATGTATATTCATAGCAGGTATACATAGTGCTCTATATATATTTTTATTTTTTCCTCAATCTTGAATGTTAGAGAAATAGAAATTAAAGTTGTATTTCTCCTATCTTCGATCACTCCCTTCCTAATCAATCGTCTGATTTTAGAACAGATACTTTCACTTCAAGGACAGATATGTACACTTACCTATTATGATCAATTTATTCGAATTTCTAGCTTCCTCCATCATAGTCAATTTGTTTAAAAATTTTAGAAGCCCCTTTGAAATTTTATGGACATAGTTGAAAGAATGATCGGTGACTTACAATGGCAAGACAGAAGCGCACTGTCGCCATTTACTTGACTTATGGAGACCGTGGGTTCACTGCAGCCAGCGGCGCACTGGCGAGACATGATCCCTAAGTTGAAGTAATTCCAAGTAAGTGTGGGTTATCGTTTATTATCAAAACTATGTCTTATTTGTCCTATTTAATCTTTGAATTATTATGCCAACATTGGAAATAGTTAATAGAATATTCGATACCGTATCCTATTTAGAGTCATGTAACCAAGAGTTTACTGCAGTCAGATGTACACTGGCGAGGCATGAATTCTCGGTAAATGATTTCAAGTGTGCTACGGTTTTCAAATACCATAGAGGCTACATTCTTTATTGGCATATGACTATTAAGTTTTTAAATTGATCTGTGCCCTATTCCTAGTTATAAGCTTCTCAATAAACTGGTTTTTCTTTTCCTCCATATTTTTCTATTTTCGAATCGTCATCTTTTAAACCTAATTTGACTTTCTTCCACTAGATTCATAATCACACCTAGATTACGATTCCATGATCATGCTTACACAATTGATCATGTTAGAACGGTTTCGTTTTGGACCATCCTCAACGACCTTTCGATCACAACTAGACTATTCAATTTTAATTCGATCGTGCCGATTCACATGTTCTCCTAGAATTCGATTCTATAATCGTGCCTAAATAATTTTGTTTAGCTAGTTGTTCGTACCAAGATGATTTCGATCTTGACCGATCCTGAATAATTTTTCCACTTAACCAAGGTTCAAATTTTCCTTCCAACTATGATCATGACTATTTTGATCATGTTTATGCTCGTACCAATCTTCTCAGAAGTTTGATTACGCTTGGATGACTTGTGTAATTAACCTTAATCGCGACTACATCCTACATCATAATGACTTTAACCATGCCTAGACTTCGTCAGAAGTTGATTGTTGACCAATGCTTATTCCAACAACAGTTAATCGTGCCTAAACATTTTTCTCGTTTAACAAATCATCTTTCAATTATATCCTTGACCTTGGTGACTAGACCCTTTGACTAAACTCGTGCCACGTGTTATCTTTTCTTAAAGTTCAATTATATTCACAACCTAACCCATTTTGATCAATGATCGCATCATTTCTTATATCGTTAATCATGACTAATCGTACCATTCAAAATTTTGAGAATAATATTTCTAAGGTGGGTAGAGGCTCCTACTGATGAATTGTCCTTGAGGTCATTATTAGCTTGTGTCGAATTTTTGAGAACGCTTAGAACCTTTTATGAATGAAGACCATAAGACTCTAACATCAAACCCTATCTATTTATTTATTATTATTGTTGTTATTACTATTTTCCACTCCCATCCTTCCTTTGATCAGTATTTCTTATTAAGAAAGTTTTCGTTACCTTTGATCTTATCTTATTAACCAATACCAATTTTAATTTTTTCTACCGTTTCTTTCGGACCTATCGAGCCTATCTATCCTAGATACTCCTTAAATTCGAGGACGAATTTATTTCTAAGGTGGGTAGATTTGTAACTCCCTTCCCGAAATTTTAAAATTATTTTTATTATTATTTTAATATTTTGTTCAAAAAATGATTTCTCTTCAAGACCTCGTATAAGATACTATGAAATCATATTCTCTTGTATATTCAAAATTAACTTAAATTTATAGTTGAAAAATACTATTTAGTTTAATAAAAATATCTTTCGTTATATTCATTACTGGCATTTCAAAAGATATTGGACTTTCAAAATTATTGGTTGCAAAAGTAGTTTCAAAATTATAAATACTTTATAGAGATAAAAGACTTGCTAATCTATTTTCAAATTATGATTTTCAATTTTATCCAATATGTTTTAAATTACCTTGATAATAAGGAAAATATTTAAAATGATTATGGTGATTTATTATTGACTAAGATTGATTTATAAATGTATACTTTATAATATTTGGATGGCATTCCAAATTATTATGATATTCATGTACTCGAATTGCGGATTTAATTTATACGCTTCAAATCATTTTGATGATATTAGATGATGATTTAAATTAATGATCTACCTTTGGATTTCGATTATGTTAAATGATTGATTAATATGTTAATCATCCCTGGGTTATATTTGAGTTTATTTAAAATTATCGAATATGCTTTAAAATTATCTTATACATAAATTATTGTTCTAAATACTCATGTCAATCAATTGATTAGATTTGGTTAACTAGTCTTAAAAATTATTTATTCTTATCTTTAACAAAGGCTTTGTAACTTTTGTAAACAAATAAATTAAGAGAATTTTTGACTTGCCCCCCACTTTGTTTACCCAAATTAAGGGTGCACCCCACTGTTTTGCATTAATGTACATCACCCCCCACATTGGACGGATTCCGTCAAAAATATTTTTTTGGGACCAAAATGCCGTCGTCTTCTTCCTCCCTCTTTCCTCTAACCCCCCTCCCTACCCCCCCCACCCCCCTTGCGGCCACCGTCGTCGCTCACCGCCTCCGCTCCCCTCCTCCGCCACCGCCCCTCCCCCCCCTCCCCGCCTCGCTCCCCCCCTCCGCCACCGCCCCCTCCCTCCACCTCCCTCCGCTACCCCCTCCCCTCCCGCAGCCGCAGCAGCAGCCGCGGCGGCAGCGGTGGCAGCAGCGGCGGTGGCAGCAGCGGCGGCGGCGGCAGCAGCAGTGGGGGCGGCAGCAGCGGCAAGTGGCGGAGGCGACGGTGCGGGGGCGGTGGCCGTGGGGGTGCGGTGGCCGCCGGAGGGGAAGGAAAGAGGAAGAAGAAAATAGGAAGGGCATTTTGGTCCAAAATTTGTGGTCAAAACGTTTGACCGTTAATTTTTGACGGAATCCGTCAAATGTGGGGGGTGATGTACATTAATGCAAAACAGTGGGGTGCACCCTTAATTTGGGTAAACAAGGTGGGGGGCAAGTCAAAAATTCTCTTTTAGTTATATGTTGTTCACAAACCACTGCTTTACTGTCCCAAAACAGGCCACTAACACAGCCTAGTAGCAGTCCAAAATCAGTCCACTTTAATGCCTATATGTGTGTGTGTGTGTGTAAGCCTATTGTGAGCCTATATTAGTTAGCTAGTAGCCTATGGGTGTTAGCCTATATGTAAGCCTAGGTGAGAGCCTATGAGTGTGGTATCATGGGTGTTATATGTGAGTGAGTGAGTGAGTGAGTGAGTGAGTAAGTGAGTTGTGTGTGTGAGTGTTTAGGGTAGATGTGAGAATGGTATATGATATTATGGTAAGGTAATAAGGGTAAACCAACATATGTTCTAAGATAGGCTAGATCCCTAGGATAACTATATTTCTTGGTAGGTAAACCTTAGATAGGATAGTGTCTAGCTACCCTAAGGAGCCTAGGCTAGTGTCTTGGGTATTAGCGGGGTTTCCTTTGTATTGGGCAAGGTATCGGGATTTACCTTGGTAAGGGTAATGTAGGTATTTGAGTTTAGAGTTTAAGATGTGGTTTGAACTTGGTTCCCATGGTTGGTAATGGTCAAATACAGTGCTCCTAGACTAGTTTTGACTTCGGTTGACCATTTTGACCAAAAGTCAACCGAGAGTCAAACTTAGCCTATAAGCGACCAGATTTGACCGAAACCAAACCAGAGTTGACCAGTTGACTGAAAGTCAACAGTTGGTCAACATTAGACTAGTTTGACCTAGGGTTGACCTAGAGTTGACCAGAGTTGACCAGGGTTGACCAGTTGACCAAAAGTCAACTGTAAGTCAACCTTTGACCCCGTTTGACCTAGTTTGACTTGGATTGACTCCCAGTGACTTGGTATGACCTAGTATGACTCAGTTTGACCTAGATTGACCTAGTTTGACTTAGACTTGCATTCATGACTTAAATTAACTTTTTTTTTCATTATAAAAACCCTGTTTGACTCATAGTATCTTATTTTAGGTCTGTGATTACTCTGAGCGTCTGTTCACCTTATCAGCTCAGGACCACAGGCGAGTACATTCACTGATAGTTTTTATTGTCTTGATATCTACTATATTCGATTCAGTTGTAGTGTCTTACATGATTTCCGACACGACGGTTCACGGACTAGTATACGTCGGATCCTGTCATGAGATGTTATTCCCGGATTTTCTTGGTATATTGGTGTGTGATATCCATGTTTCATGTACTTATATAGACATCGATTTGGGAGTGGGCTGATCACCTGCTTTTGAATTCCGTGTCATGACGTGCCATGTTCGGATCCATGATACTATTCGGGGATGGGGGAATTATTAGGGGTTATGTGATCAAAGCCTCATATCACTATTTTGCTAGCGCCACCCTCACCTCACGTAGGGTGTAGCAGATACCTCCATGCCCATGTTATCCAGGTTGGACGACATGACTTTCCATTGAGGTCACCGCGGATTATCGGGCCAAGTGGATAACCCTACCATGATTCCCTAGCCGATCACATAGCGCTCTAATAATTCAAGTCAGATTTTTATATTTATTTATCCTAGGAGGCTAAGTTCTATTCGGAAGAAGAGTTACAACCCCGGTCCTTGTTTGGTTCAAGGGTTATAACTCGGCTTCCGAATAGTTCCTAAGCAATCATATATATATATATATATATATATATATATATATATATATATATATATATATATATATATATATATATATATATTGTTGTCCTATTCAGTACTCACATCTATTATACATTTCATGTTGATTGTACCATGTATTTCACATATCTTTGTCTTGTATTTCATTATACTGTCTCTTATAGTATTTGTCAATTCACATGGAACTGCTGTTGGTATTTGTACTTGCTCATTTTCCTGACAGGATACCGTTGATATATTACAGATGATTCTGAAACAGATTGCCCAACCTATTATGGGGTTGAGTCTGATGGAGTAGACCTGGATCGTGGCTTGTTAGTAGAGCCACTAGACTTTGCTCACCCTGAGTAGTATAGCTTAGTTAGCTTTGCCGGGCCTGCGAGCCAGCTAGTACTTTTCAGACTGTAGTAGTTATATATATTTTCTGTGACTCTGTGATGTTATGTATAGCTCTGGACTTGTGTGGATCTTGGACTTATTTCCTGCTTTCATCTATCATATTTTCCTTTCCATACTATCTACCTTAGTTTTACATTCGTGATTGAGAGACATTCGTGATTGAGACTGTATTGCTATGTCACCTCCATTCAGAGTGTATATACTGTACAGGTACCTTTATCTGTTTTAGTCGTAGTATTTACAGACCCTATATACAGCGTTCTACCGTCGATTATACGGCGTAGGCTGGACGTAACCACGTACTCGTGCCCCTCTTCAGGGTGCGGGTTGTGACAGAAGTTGGAGACAACATGGCAAAAGCATCCTTGGGCTCTGACTCATCTTCAATTGGCACCTTCTTTTCGAGACGACGTCCGATGGGTACAACAGATTGCAGTCGCTGTAACACAAACTGCCTGGATAATGGAGCTATTGTTTTGCAACTGTAGCAGTTGATGGTTACCATGACATAAGTGTGCCCCGCGAGGGGCGCATCGTACGTAATGGTCAGCTCTCCTGATTTGCATTTGTGAGTGATCACATTACGCAAATCATGAGAGGAGTTTCACTTTTACACCCCTTTCAGGCGCATGGCGAGGCCAAGTGCCGGGGTGGTCATGTGAATGCTGCACCCCTAATCCAGTTCCAGGGCATGAGATACGCCCAGATCATTGGTGGGGGAGTAACATGTACTGCGACTTGAACCCACTTCATGCGCACAACCCACGTGGGCGCATGGGTTCAAAGTCACAAGTTTTGCCTCGTACGACTTGGTTCCAAACGCAGAAGATGAGCCCAAGAGAGACGAGGACTTTGAGAGTCGGCTCGTATCTGGTAAAAATGCACCCGAGTCGACTCTGTATAGTTTACCATCGGCAGCGTGCATGATTTTGAGCGCGCATCTCTGGTTCATTGTGGGCGTAGCATATTTGGGGCACATGGCCCGAGCTGCCTTGAATTTCTTTGTACCAGCCCGCGACGGTGCATAGTACTCAGAATCCAACTCATCTTCACCACGACAGCGAGTGATTCTGTCAAAGACAGAGGCCCTCTCATGTACGCCATAGTTCATGCATGGGAAGTTGGGTGCGTCTTTGTTTCATCAGCGCATCTTCTTCGACTGGGAAGAGGACAATTGGGGAATGCAGTCATCACTGCATTTTCCTGGCAGATGCGCTATACTGGCGGGCGCATCTTGCTTGATGAGAACGTTATCAGGAAGGGTAGGCTGCGGTGGCACGTCCCCTTCAGTGATAGTGCTCGGCGCATCTCCTTTGTGCACCCAAACTTGGCGAGGCTTCTTCGGCTTTGGCAGCCGCTTCGAAGGACTTGCACTGCCTTCATAGATGAACTCCTCATACACCTATTGATTGAGGTGCACCACGAGATTTTTATGGGAGGAGCCAAGCTTGATGTCGTCAAATTGCGACACAACTTTCTCGTCCGAAGAGAAAGAAGTTCCCAGCAGAGTCGCCAGCTTGTTTGCCATCGAAAATGCGACTAGGTTTTGTTGAATGATAAAACTTTGGTATTTCAATTACAAACAGAATAGTATATGTCACGACCCACACCCGCTTTTTCGGATACGAGACGTGTCCAAGCCAGCCTACGTCGCAGAGTCGGTGATAGAACGCTGTCAAGCCCACAATAAATAAATGCTCAAAGTAAACTTTATTGCTCATTCAAAGTTCTAATAGATTACAACATTTACAATATTTATATTTAAAGAAAATATAATCTTTCACAATTTCATTTACAACAAGATTTAAACTGACTAGCTAGCTTCTAGCTTTTGGCCTGCAAATACACCCGAATCTCCCAATGCTAAAGAAGCCACGGCTAACCTGAAAAATGTTTGTTTCCGGTCAGGAATGGAACAAGCACACAAACCGACGGTAATGCGAGAACACAATAGAATTAACAATACATGAAAACAACATATGAGAGATGAAAACTAGAAAGTACTGATGACATGGCAAGTCGTAGAGAAGACGAGGAAAATAAATAAAATACAACTATCTATGTGATTTGAAATATCCGTTTCGACATGTGAACGGCTAGGGGGTAAATCCGGCACCCTGTACGTGTCGTGTGCAGCTGCTATTCTCTACGAAAGACACGGGAGATAGTTCTGGGTAGTCCACATGTCTACTAAGATATTTCCACTCCCGACTACTCCGTGTGACGAGCGTGTCAACAAGCAGCAAGACATATGTATAAACATGAAATATAAAGACTACTATGAATCGAAAAGCAATCAGAAAGTGTACTTGCATGTGGTCCTTAGCTGGTGAAACTGGTAATGCCGTTGCGTTCATAATAGTTCAGTTAGCCTATGGTCGATATAAAGTAGTCAGAATCACAAGAAATAGGAACGTATGACTAGTCATGATTAAGATCAATCTAATCTATGTTTTAAAAGGAAATTCTAAATAAGGAAAAAATATATTTATTTAAGAAAATTATCAATAACCTTTTTTAGAAAATAATTATGATACTTGGAAACTATATTTACTAGTCAAAATATTTTTTAAGCAAATACTTGAAAATTAAGAGAAATTATTTTTATACCAAACTATAATTTAGTTTAGATAGATAATATTTACAATAATATTTTTTGAAAATATATATAACAATAATACTAAAGGTATAAAAAAATAATAACAATTTATATATAATAAAGTAATCAATTATACCGTACAACTAATAATGTTTACTCTACTAATACCATATGTACATACATAATATATATATTTAATACATATATAAATAATAATAGTAATTATTACTTTACTTCTTACAGTTGGCCATATACTGCTCTTTGTCACTTGAGGAGAGAGAACACAGAAAGATCAAAAGAAAGGAAAGAGGGAAACTCATGAGCTCACCTCATGCTCTGGCTCACGCGATGGAGCGCAGGGAAGAACGGGGAGCGCGGGTGGCGCTGCGCGGAGGAGCGGACGGCGGTCGAAAGTCGCGGGTACTGACTAGCTGGGTGCGGCGTCAGCGGCCTAGCGCTGTGGGTTCCGGTGGCACGGCCAGGCGGCGAAGCCCGACGCACGGCGCTGGCATCATCGCGGAAGGCGGCTCCCCAAAGTCGGAGGCGGCCAGGAGAGGGTTCTCGCGAGGGAGACTCGCCGGATCTCAGGCGGCGGCTCGCAGGCGCGTGCGGGATGCGTCGATCTCGGCGGAGGGGCATCTCACCATGGACGTGGGCGGCGGAGCGCCAGGGCGACTCTAGCTCAGGCGGAGGCGACGAGGTGTTCCAGCGGGTGGCGAACTGGTGGTTGGGGCCGGGGTTCAAAGGCTGCTCTAGGTGGCGTCGACCTAGGCGGAGAGGAACAGTTCGCCAAAGGAGCCAAGACGCGGTGGCACAACGTGGGGGTCGGGATGGGAACAGCGAAGCCGGATCCACGCAGCGGCGGCCACGCGCGAGATGAGTGGTGGCCGGGCGGCTCTAGGGAGCTGGACGACGCCAGATCTGAAGGTCGCCGATGGTGGACGACGGCGGCGAGGAGAGTGGTAAGGTCTCCTGTCTCCCACTCTTTCTCTCTGGTGTGTTTCGGTGGTGGCGGTGGTGTATTCTGGAGTGTCGGCTTGGTGTTGGCCGACGACTGTGGTCGACGGGGAGTCGGGTTAGTCTGGAGGTGGTGGTGGTTGTTTTGGATGCTTGGAACTCGTGTTGGGTGTGTCCGACACGAGTAGGTTTGTAATGTGATGGGATGGACACGGACAAACGGGTCCGGACACGATTTTGGTGGTTATTTGTGGTTGTGGATACGGTGGCACTCCGAGGGGGCGGACGAACAAAGCTTGCAGGAAGGTAGCAACGGCGCGGCACTGCGATATAAGGGAGGAGATGGTGTTAGCTACTGTGGTGGCTTGGTGTCGAGGAGAAATGGATGAGAGGGACGTCCTGTGAAGAGAACGTGGGGAGGAGAGTTGGTTACTTGGAGGTGTAAATATATAAATAGATTGATAGGATTTATACAAAATAGTTTAAAACACTATTTAGTGTTATCGGAAATAACTTCAAATCATATAATTAAACTAAAATAGGACAGGAATTATAGGGACTGGTTTGGGATAGAAATGGACAGATAAATGGGCTACTTGGGACTGAATTTAGGGTGGTTTAAGGACTGAGTGTAGGACTGTTTAGGGACAGCCATTAGGCTGATTTTGGACAGCTATATAGCTGGGTTTAGGCTTGGTTTTGGACTGCTAATAGGGGTGAAACATGGGCTGATTAGGGGCTGCTTTAGGTGGTTAAGGAGTGGTCTAGAGACAGGAATTTGGGACTTCAAATGACAGGTTTTGGTGGCTATGTAAGGCTGGATTTGAGGGGGTTTTAAGGACAGCAATGGGACAGCTAATGGACTGTTTTGGGGGGTGCAAATGGACAGGTTTTTGGGCTGAAATGGACTGATTATGGACAACATACTGCTGCTGTTTGTGCTGCTGTTTCAGCTGGTTCCCCCCCCAACTCTCACTCATATACACCCCCAATCTCTCCATCAATCTCTCACAAACATTCACTCATTCCCTCTACAAACTAACACATACACACACCACTCTCAACAACAAACACACACACATTCACCAACTATCATTCAATCTAAATCCCCTCCTCGGCCGAACTTCACTATACCCACAACACAAAGAAATACACATACACACCATATATCTATACACATATAAATAAGTCACTAACACACACACACACACACACACACACACACACACACACATATATATATATATATATATATATATATATAACCAATATATATATACAATATATAGGTAAATAAATATGATACAATATGATACTTGAAGAACACATTCCTAAACCAATAGAAATCTGGGATTAGTCTCTAATAAATCATTTAAACAATATATGTTAAAACACACGTGTCCAAATAGGATTTTTTTTTCACTAGGACACAACCACAACACAAATGACACTCCTATGACCTCCAAATGGACACGAAATGGACACAAATGGAGACACAACTATGGGGGTCATTCCTATGGGTCTAAAACCATCCTATATGCATGAGGAAATGGAAAAGAAAAGGGATTTATACCTCCCGGTAGATCGAATCGAAGAAAAACCTTCCCGATACGACACCGACACGTAGGAATCCCGAATGGACACGAACGAGCTCCGAATCCTCCCAAACTTGGCTAGCTTCCTCCTTGGCTTGAGTAGAGAAGGAAAGAAGAAGATTGGGTGGAAGAATGAAAGAATTTGGTGGAGAAATTAATGGAGATTGCTCTCTAGAAATTTGGGGAAGAACAAGAGAGAAAAAATAAAAGGGATAATGCCAAATGAACTTGTGTCTATCCACCTAAAGTGGCCGGCCCCTTAGAGCTAGGTGTCCCATATGTAAAAAGCCTAAAAAGCCCCTACCACTAATCTATTTGATTAATATTAGGAAAGGTTTAAGTCGGGGGCTAGTTTAGTCATTTCTAAAACACTAATCATACTAACCCTATCCAAAATAAATTAGCCTAACCACTAACTAAAATAATTAGCATGTGGGCCATGGCTAACTAGTGTGTGGGCCCCACTAGAGTCAACACTACCCCGGGTCCCCGATACAAGTCGGATTGAGTTGAAATTCAAATCCGACTTAAATAACCCCAAAATAATATTATAAATAAATAAATAATTTCAAAAATATTCTAAAATAAAAAATGATAAAAATATTCCTGTTTCTGAAAACTGGGGGTGACAAATCTATCCACCTTAAAAAAATTTGTCCTCAAAATTAAAACCAAACAATAGTAAAATACCAAAATCACAAGTCATGGCTTAAAATTTAAAATGCGTTAAAATCTCAAAAATCAAATCATGAATTTAAATGACTAAAATTATAAAATTCAAAATTATTCTCAAATAGAAACTGGGTGCTATAAGTCTATCCACCATAAAAGAATCATCCAAAAATTTAAAACAAAGTAAACACAGAAAAATCATGCAAATCGATAATTGTATGCGTCTGTCCAATCATCATGATACTCAGAATCTCCGTCATGTCAGTGAGCAAGGCTACGATAATCACAGAGTCCTCAACTACGGTACATACCTCTAGAATTATGGTATTTAAAATTTTTGCATTGTCGCATGCTTGGCAGCAAAAACCTTAAATTCCCACACCCGAGAAATATGACCATAATTCGACTATATGTCCTCACTATGCCTGCTAGCATGACCCTAGAGTATTCAAAAATCTCATAATCGAGACGACCTAGCCCATACAACTTATCTCAAAAGGAAATTATATCACAAGAACAAATTTTCATCCAACGATCAAAGAACATATAGAATCGAAGTTCAAGACAGTTTATAAGAAGGCAAATACGGGAAGGAGATTCGAAATATTGGAACCTACTATCTGTTCTGCTACTGCCTGAGTGGGCTCAACTGTCATGGCGAAAGCACGTCCCTGCTGGCCTCCTCTAGCCTGCTGTACGTCGTCCTGGCCTCTTCGGATTCCACTAGCGTGGCAATCCCTTAGCTGGTGGTCAGGCACCCCACAGTATAGACTGACGCCCAACCTCTTCCTACAAGCCTCTCTAGTATGCCCCGACTTCCCACAGAAAGTGCACTGTGTAGCCTGTCTCTGGCCTTGTCCCTGGTGCTGCTGGGCACGCGCCGGTGCTTGCTGAAACTGCAACTGAGGCTGCTGCTTCTGAAACTGCCTCTGCTGGAAATGAGGGCACTTCGCCGGCCCCGTACTCGAGCTAGCTCCAAGAACGTCACTGCCCCTCTTCGGCTTGAGGCTGAAGTCCTCCTCCGAAATCTGCACCTCCATAAGGATCTGTTCGAAGGTCGCGTCACGTTTCCCAGAGGTACAAGTGCGTACCGCATGTATAAGACCCCTCCAGAACTTTCGGGCCTTGCACCCCTCATTCTGGATTAGACTAGGTGCAAACCTGCTCAGGCGGAAGAACTTCATTGCATACTCGTCTACCGATGAGTTCCCCTGTACCAAACAGGCAAACTGTCCCTCCAAAGCTGTCAAGGCTACATCCGGGTAGAACTTCTCCTTAAAGAGCTTCCTGAAGTCCTTCAAAGACAAACCCCTCACTGACGCACGTGGATCCGTGCGAAACCAAGTCAGCGCTATATCGAAAAACTAGCTCGCTGCAGACGTCACCCAAAGTCCTCTCGGGACCTCTGCCAACTCCAGACTCCGCTGGACATCCTCCAACCAGTCATCCGCGTATAGGATACCCTTGGTACCCTTGAAATCCCTCGGGTTCATCTTCCTAAAATCAAGGTGTGTACCGGGTCTTCCCTGACCCTGCTGCTGTACTGGTGCTCCCTGAACTATACCCGGTGTAACTCTCTCTACTGCTGCCATCGCCAGCTGATGTGAGTTCTCCATGCTCTGTCGCATCACCTCTGCTTGGCGGTGCTGTGCCTCGGCCTGTGCTCTCTAGGTCTGTAACATCTGCTGTAGAAGGGCCATCATCCCCTGAGTATCAGTCGGAAGCGGAGGCAGCGGTGGGAGAATATCAGGAATGACCATGGATGGTCTCACTGCTGGAGGTGGAAGACCTCCCGGAACCGTCGCTGCTGCTCCCGCCTGAAGGGCAGGGACTGAGGTGGCAGCTCCCTCAGCTGTAGCTCCCGCAGCCGGAGGTGGAAGACCTCCTGGATCGGACCTCTCTGGAACTGTACTAGGCCCTGCTTCCTGAGAACGAGTCACCATCATCCTGAAGACGAATTGAACCCAAGAGATCAATATAGCACAAGATAAGATATTATCAAAGGAGGACAATTGAATTCAAATGCAAGAAGAGTTGTCATGGTAATCAAAAGATCATAATTTTTCTAAAATGTGATTGAATAACTCCTATCATACCCTAGATCCTACGTCCAAATCGCAGGCTCGTAATTAGTACTCTAAGTCGAGCACCATTACGAGATCGCACTAATTGCGACTCTGACCTGCATGGGCTACCACAAAAATGTGTCACGACCCGCACCCTGAAGAGGGGCACGAGTACGTGGTTACGTCCAGCCTATGCCGTAGAATCGGCGATAGAATGATGTATATAAGGTCTGTAAATATTATGACTAAAATAGATAAAGGTACCTGTACAGTATATACACTCCGAATGGAGGTGACATAGCAATACAGTCTCAATCACAAATGTAAAACTAAGGTAGATAGTATGGAAAGGAAAATACGATAGATGAAAGCAAGAAATAAGTCCAAGATCCACACAAGTCCAGAGCTATACATAACATCACAGAGTCACAGAAAATATATATAACTACTACAGTCTGAAAAGTACTAGCTGGATCGCAGGCCAGGCAAACCTAACTAAGCTGCACTACTCAGGGTGAGCAAAGTCTAGTGGCTCTATTAACAAGCCACGATCTAGGTCCACTCCGTCAGACTCAACCCCATAATAGGTTGGACAATCTGTCTCAGAATCATCTGTAATATATCGACGGTATTCTGTCAGGAAAATGAGCAAGTACAAACACCAACATCAGTTCCATGTGAATTGACAAATACTATAAGAGATAGTATAATGAAATACAAGACAAAGATATGTAAAATACAGGGTAAAATCAGCAGTGTAACACCCCAGTCCCAAAATACGTAGGACTAAGTACGTAGACATGCCAGCTGTAGATATACGAAAAATACTCCAATGTATGGAATCCTCGTATAAATACATAAGCTGTAAAATATAGAGAATCAAGATATGCTAAAGCTCATCCACAAATATATAATAAAATAAAGATAGAATCAACTTGAATAGTTATAGTACAATCGTTGGACGGAGACAATGTCCACTGCCAACTATCTTAATAAATGTACAAGAAAGCGATCGACAAAATGATAAAACAAACCAAGAGCAATCATCTTCCAGAATTGAGAAAGATCACGGCCTTGGCTAGAACACCTGCAGAAAATATGAACACACACCTGGGGAAAGACCAGGTCCTCAGGGGGACGTAACAAGACACATAATATAATGCCATAACTGAATAGTAAGAGCTCCATAGAAAATGTACATGCGTAAAGGTTCCTAACCATTCTATGTGATATGCACTTTGAGAAGACAACGTTCTACGCAGGAGCTTAGGTGTTCAGCATAGATGGAGAGAGAGTGGTAGTAGGTACCGCTCATAAGAGACACTATCGACCATGGGCAGAAAGTAGCTCTCATACGAGAACTATCGGCCCCGGGGCAGTAAGTAGCACTCATACGAGACACTATCGGCCCAAATCTATGTGTGTACTGAACATGTAGCCCCTACGCTAATAACTGTCTCCCCCTCCCTATGATACTATACATGTGTCGACTCTACGACACTGTTTAATCCTTAATAACTGCCAAGTCTTCTACATAATCTATTGGCAGTTATATCCTAACGTACGGCCTGTACGTACCAATATACGGTCGGTACGCAAGTCTGTATCTATATGCGACTCACAACTCACACACAACCCGTGGCACATCGTGACAGTTTATGAGATGCACTAAACATACGGTGGTCCCTTAACTCTAAGCCAATTGCATAAAATATAATAATTTGCATATATATATAATTTTGAAAGAATAACATAAAGAAAAAGCATGTATGACATTGAGCAAGAAATTTAAACAGTAAAGGAAAGGTGTCTTGCCTGGTGTGTTATCTGGTGTGGGGCGGTGTTCCATCAAGTCCTGTTTGTCTAGTTGTCATGTTCGATGTGTAATGGTCCGAGAGTCACGAGAAAATATGAATGTCATTAGTCAGAATTTGGGAAGAAATGGAATTAGTAATGATCAATGGGGATATCAAGGTGGGAGTTTTGTGGAGAATACATACTTATACTATTTTAAAAATCATCAATATTATTTGAAAAATATTTTAAAGTAATTTTTACGTAAACAGTAGAAAATAATTTATACATAATAATTTGAAAACCATATTTAGGCAAAACATTATTTTTCTTTTTATATTAATTAATCTAGGAATTTTTCTTAAGGCTTAAACTATGTTTTGAAATATATATATATATATATATATATATATATATATATATATATATATATATATATATATATATATATATATAGGGTTAAATCTGTAAGGTGTTTTTCACAAATATATTATATTAGTATATAGTTCCCAAAATCAATCCTAATAATATAGCTATATTAATAATACTAGAAATATTACTAATATCATTTAAGTAATAAGTAATTAATACTAATAATAATAATATATAATAATAAAAGTAATAATAATAATAATAATAATAATAATAATAATAATAATAATAATAATAATAATAATAATAATGATGATAATAATAATAATAATATTTATTACTTATTTACTCTCCCCCCCCCCCAAAGTCTACAGAGAAGAGAGAGAGAGCAAAGAATTAGAGAGGGGAAAGTGAGAGAGAGGAGAAGAGGAAATTACCAGTGGGTGGCTCGGCCGGGCTCAACGGCGGCGGGTGGCGCACGGCGACCGGGTTGAGCTCAGCCGAGGAAGGCGGCTCGGCTCCTCGGCGGAGACGGGGACACGTGCGGGCGCGCCGGACGACCTGGGCACACGGCGCTCGTGGTGGCCGGTGACGTGATCGCGGGGGTTAGAGGCGCGGGGAGGAGTCTAGCGGTAGGTGGAGGGAAGGCGCGGTTGCTGAACTGGCGGCGCCAGATCTGATGGTCGGCGGGGTTCGGTCGGCTTTCGGACCTGCGGTGCGGGTCTGGGCGCAGCAGTGTGGCGGCGACAGAGGAGCTACGACGACGGGTCGAGCTTCCGGCGGCGCACGACCAGATGCGACGCTCTGACAGAGGCGCGGTCAGGTGAGGGTTCAATTGCCTTTCCTTCTTCTTCTTCTTTGGTTGATGGGGATGGTGTTGACGGTTTTTGGGGTTTCCGGCTATGGTGCCGATGATGGTGATGGGGTTGCTAGATTTTGGAAAGAGAGGAGGAGGGGTTGTCGTAGGTGACGGTGATGGCGACGGTGTGATAGGAGTCCGGGATGACCACATGGGTGGCTCGGTGTCGCTGGTTGTGGCAGCGGTGAGCGGCCGTGGCGGGGATGCCGGTGATGAGGTTGATGGTGAAGGACAGGCTTTGGCAACAGCGAGGGAGGTGGCCGACAGAGGTGGCCAGGGAAATTTGGGTTTGGGTCGATTGTAGTGTACTGATTATTTGTGTCGGGGTGGCGTGTCCTGCGCAACACGGGCGGGTGTGTCTGGGGTTGTCAGACACGGAGATGGTAATGTAATTGTACTGGAACGGATACAATGGATGAGAAGGGCACGACACAGACACGATGCACAACTTGTGGATGGAAAAAATTTATGGATGAGTACCTCTCTTTATATAGGAGGTAGAAATTTCCAATTGGATAATGATTAGGGAAGTTTAAATTCCTCCATAGATAATTTTCCCATTAATTCAATCGATTTAAAATATAATCAAATCAAAATTTGATTTAAATCTAGATAAAACCTTCATTTGATTTAAAATAAAATCTCCTCTAATTTAAATTAGAGTATTTAATCAAATATTCACTCAAACAAAATTTCAAATATCATTTTCATATAATATAAAATATAATAATAATTAATTTTGAAAATATAAATATATATTTAGACACTCTCATGCAAAAATAATATTTTACATAAAATATAGTTTTTCCAAATTACTCCTTATAAAAAATTATTTTTATGAAGAATAAAACGAAAGACGTTTGGCAATCCATGATGCGACGCATTTTACCACTTTAAGTAATTGAAACTATTTATTATTTATTATTTGAAAAATCAAGCTTCTAAATAAAATATATTTTTTTACAAAAATATATACCTCGCACATATTCGCACTCGACGAGACATATGAAAATGCGAACTCGTACGCGACATCTCATACGACAATTTCGTGCACGACATATAATACGACTATGCGACGTACAAATACGTAAAAAAAATTTAATGCCAAATTTATATAAAAAAAAATTAAAGTAGAAATTTAGGGGGTTTACATCCTACACAACTTACAAGAATTTCGTCCTCGAAATTAAGAATAAGTAGGGGGTGAGAAGGTACGAGGGTAAGGCAACACAAATCATTGGGCGAGGCAACGAAACAACAAATATGCTTTAGAAAAAAAAATCGTGATTTCGATAACGACGAAATAATTCATGATTTTGGAATTGAACGAGGGTTGCTAGTCAAGGTAAAAATCATGATAGTATGAGAGGAGTAGCTTAAGTGGATATTTTGGGGACTTGGGGGATAGGGCTCTTCGGAGAAGGTTGCATGGTAAGTGTCTAGGTTGAGGGCACGAATGAAAGGATGATAGGAATCATTCAAGTGATTAGGGGTCACGATAGAAGATATAGGGTCGGGTGATAGGACGAAAAGTTTTATGACAAGGATATAAGCATGGGTTGGTAATGGCTAACTACACGTGGGCCTAGGTGATAGGACAACTAAAGGGAATATCCAGTATGAGTATTTGTCTTTCTAATATAGGCGAACGACGAATAATAATGAGTTTGAAGAAGATATTATCGAATACGAATAAGTGGTTCAAAAGACGATGGAAAAATTTCAAGTAGAATTGCCAAGGTAGTCGCAGATGAGACTCTAGGGGCAAGTTTAACTATGTCTCCATCCACGTTGAACAATATACAAAAAGCGAACCAAGTGCACTATGGTTGATCAGACCATAATACGTCGGTTCTGATTAGACAATGTATTAGTGGGTGCCCACTATAACATATGTCACGAACAAGCTCGATAAGGAGTAAGCTTGCAAAACTAGACTATAATAGCACATAAGATAGTCAAAATATAAGCAGTGGATGATGAAGGAAATTAAATAGTCCAAGATCCTTTAAAATCTAAGTCTCGCCCAAAGTTTGGGCCTATACAGTCGGCTTGGTGGACTAGACAAGTTAGGGTCCACTGAATTCTATGGTCCAAGTGAACCTATCAATGTGGTCCACAAAATGTTGGTTACGACGTGAGGTATTCTACCCAACTTACAAGAGTTAATCTAGTAGTGTAAAGGGTCGATGGGTCAAGCAATCAGGGTAAAGCATAAGTCAAGCATTTTAAGGAGTCGGATAGAACACAATCACACATTGGGTGGAAAGAATTAGTCAAGGTTGAGTCTTTATCCGCAGGCTAGAAAATATATTAGTTTTAATGGTAAAGATTTGAGTTTAGTCCTTACGACTCGAAGGTCGTATCAAGCAAATAGAGCACAAAAGGACGTGTTTTAGTGGGACATAATATACCTACATGAAGATAGGCTCGTCTAGGTCTTGCATATGAAAGTTGTTGGAAGGAAAAGTCTAGTGTTGTGCTCCAAATATCCAAGTCATGGTAAGGGATGTCAAAAGGTCAAAAATAGAAAGTGGGAGTTCATTAAGGTGACAACTCATACGAAAATAAAATAGTTCACGTTGAAGCAAGAAATAAAATTAATTAAGGTCTCCCGTAAAAATAATTTAGGGACACAGTTCTAGAGAGAAGATAGTCCATTAGATGAATACAGTCAATAAACAATCATATCATCTTCCCAATTTTAAACGATTGGAAGGCACCATAAAAGATCTAGATTTGAGGAAAAGTCGAGTGTATCAAGATAGAGATACAGTCATGTAATTTGGTAGATGACTAAAGTATATACTACTACCACGGTCATGAGGGATATGGCAATTAGTATGGAATACTCCTAACTCATTAGAGTTATCTTAGTGGCCTACAAATAAAAAAAAAAATTAAACTGGAGTTTCCTCCAAATTTTCTCAAATTTTTTCTTAAAAATTTACTACCAAAATTGTATTTACTCTAAGCTGTTCAATTAGACCATGGCTAACAATTTAAATCGCATTCATAAATCTCAAAGCAAACTTTCATCATGTTACTACTAACTTTTTTTTTCCAAAACTTATCGTTCAAATCCAACTATTGAAATCAAGAGTTCATAATTCACGAATCCATAAAATTTCATAATCAATCAAAATTTAAAATCCAAAAATTTTCAAACAACTATAGAAAACTCTTAGCATAAAAAAAAACAATCTAAAAATTGAAGTTCAATATTTCAATGCACTTATCAACCATAATCCGACAACATGACTTAAAAACGTCCGATTTTTATCACATCGATTTTCTTTTTCAATAAACCACATAGTTTTCTAAAACCTTCATAAATAAAACTCGTTTCCCTTTTTTTACCAATTTATTGACAATCCTAATCAAAACCCTTTTTTTTACTCAAAAATCTAAATAGATTTGTAAATCATAAATCACAGGACACAATTTAAAATTTGAAAATCTTTCTCAAAAATTATCTTTATATCTTCCAAAATATTTTAAACCAAAATTTAAAAGTCGCTGCTTCCACTTAAAATTTGAAATTTAAGAAACATACTAATCGTAAATTGTACGAGAATAATTTCTACGGCTACATTTAAAATCTAAGATCATTTTCAAACCAAATTTATAACTGTTCAAAGTCGTATAACTATAACTCAATAAATCATAAATATCACAACTTGAAAATCAAATCAGTTTTATATTTGCTCAAAGACGTATAGCAATAATCCAATAGATCATAAATTCGAAAATCAAATCAACTGCTTAAATCAATTGTGTATAGATTCCAACTATTTTTCTGCAGCAAAAAAATAAATAAAATCCTATCAATCCTCTGATGATCACTACTTAGAAATCTCAAAATTACAACTTCCTTTGATATCCTATTTTACAAAGTACTAATAAGTAAATCACACCTTTTTAAAAAAAAAGCCTTTTTAATTCAATTAGAGTCTTAAATGTATTTCAATTGCCAATGTAACCCTTCTAGCCATATGGTTGACCAATAAGTATATAGTAGTGTAGTCATCTTTCTAACTGCCACTAAGTACGAAAGATAAGAATTTACGGTAGAAGGAGTTCAAGCAGGATGCAAATCAAGGAGGTCGAACGAGAGTTCAAAATTTGAAGTCAAGAAAGGATGTCAAGTAGGTGGATGAGATTCTAGACTCTAATCCTATATTGCAGGCCCGTTCGGTACAGTCATGTAACCAAAACAGCAAACTGGACCTGTATGGGCCACCACAAAAACATGTAACGCCCCAGTCCCAAAATACGTAGGACTAAGTACGTAGACATGCCAGCTGTAGATATACAAAAAATACTCCAATGTATGGACTCCTCTTATAAATACATAAGCTGTAAAATGTAGAGAACTAAGACATGCTAAATCTCATCCACAAATATATAATAAAATAAAGATAGAATCAACTTGAATAGTTATAGTACAATCGTTGGGTGGAGACAAAGTCCACTACCAACTATCTCCATAAATGTACAAGAAAGCGATCGACAAAATGATAAAACGAACCAAGAGCAATCATCTTCGAGAAATGAGAAAGATCACGGCATTGGGTAGAACACCTGCAGAAAATATGAACACACACCTGGGGAGAAACCAGGTCCTCAGGGGGACGTAACAAGACACATAATATCATGCCATAACTGAATAGTAAGAGCTCAATAGAAAATATACATGCGTAAAGGTTCCTAACCATTATATGTGATATACACTTTGAGAAGACAACGTTCTACGCAGGAGCTTAGGTGTTCAGCATAGATGGAGAGAGAGTGGTAGTAGGTAGCGCTCATAAGAGACACTATCGACCATGGGCAGAAAGTAGCTCTCATACGAGAACTACCGGCCCCGGGGCAGTAAGTAGCGCTCATACGAGACACTATCGGCCCAAATCTGTGTGTGTACTGAACATGTAGCCCCTACGCTAATAACTGTCTCCCCCTTCCCATGATACTATACATGTGTCGACTCTACGACACTGTTTAATCCTTAATAATTGCCAAGTCTTCTATATAATCTATTGGCAGTTATATCCTAACGCACGGCCTGTACGCACCAATGTACGGTCGGTACGCAAGTCCGTATCTGTCACGATCCGTACCCATTTTTTTTAAACGGATACGAGACGTGTCCAAGCCAGCCTACGCCGCAGTGTCGGCGGTAGAACGCTGTCACGGCCATGAAGATCAAAATCACAAATAATCCAATGCTCATTCACAGAAACTAATTTAACTTACAATGATCACAAATTTTACATTTGTAGAAGAATATAAACTTGTACAATTCAATGAATGACTACAACTCAACTATCTAGCTAGTCTCTAGGCTTTTGTCTGCAAGTATTCCCGTCACTCCCCAAGCTAAGTGAAACCACGGCTAACCTGAAAATGTTGGTTTCCAGTCAGGAATGGAATGAGCACAATTCACTGAATGCAATTTCAAATAAAGAAAATGACTATAAAACAAAGGTTAGACATCAATCATGAGTTTTGAAAATAAACAGTAAATACTGAAAACCAATAGCAATAAATAGACACAAAATACTTTCCCCAACTACTAGAAGTACCTTTGATATGTGATCGGTCTGGGGTACTACACCGCACGGTCTACGAGGTCTACTTGCAGAAAAATAAGCACTGTCTACGATGTCTACTTGCAGAAAAATAAACACTGTCTACGAGGTCTACTTGTAGAAATTAAACAATGTCTACGAGGTCTACTGCATAAAAATAAACAATGTCTACGAGGTCTACTGCATAAAAATAAACAATGTTTACGAGGTCTACTGCATGAAAATAAACAATGTCTACGAGGTCTACTGCATGAAAAATAAACACGGTCTACGGTCGGATCACACATCCTTGGTACTTCTCATTCTCGACTCAACAATTTATAATAGAGTATAAAAATCACATAACCAATGACTACTCAATGAAATATAGTAAAGATCAATATCGAAATGCAGACAATATACTGTACTCGCCTGTGGTCCTCTGCTGGTGAAACCGACAACCTGAACCACTCAATGTGCCACAATAGTCAAAACCCGTACAACAGTCCTCGAAAGCTGAAATAAACATTACCAATGTTCTTAGAATAGTCAAAATAGCTAGGATCGCCTGTCCTTAAGTCCAATTCTGGACACAAGGGCAAAACGGTAATTTCGGACAAAAACGATGTCCGTCGTTGGACCCGCTTTGCACCGAAAAGCGTGCCAGAGTCAATGGTCTCTAAAGTCGTCAAACTATATGTCTACAGATTCGGTTTTCCGATACGAACCCAACCGTATGTCCAGAGTTGGATTCCGGCGGGCCGTGCACAAAATCGCCTGTTGAGTGGGACCATGGGGCCCGCAAAACGACGATTTTATCAACTGTCTCAGAATCGGACCAAACTTGGCGTACAAGACCAAAAAAATGATACGGTTCTGCTGGCACAAGTTTCGTCTCGATCTGACGAGCGTGCGCAAAGTAATTGGAGAATTTGCAAAGTGCACGATACGGTGAATTTCGACGGATACGCATCAAATTCGTCGCGGACACGCGACCAATTTGAATTCCGTCAAAGCCCACACGACCACAAAGATGTTACGCAGCTTTCGATCCTTTCGGTACGCAACCACGTCGTCCGGATTGGCGTGACGCACGTCGTGTGGAGCATTTTCATTGTTTTTCACTATTTTCGAAAACAGTTTTTTTGCCAGTTTTGGGAGTCGAATTTCTCGACGTACAATCAATGAAATTCGATCCTACAAAAATGTTTGGAAAGCCCTATAGGTTGTCTCAATATCTGTTCAATTATTTCTGGAAAATATCTACTATCTCGATCACAATCTGTCTACGAAAACAAGGGTATCAATCTTCGAAACTGTCCTGTTTGGACAGGTTTTTCGCCTATTTCAATTTGATATAACTCGAAATCCAGATCGATTCCGATCAAACCAATTAATGGGGATTGTAGAGGGTCATTTCATCTATCCGTAGGAATTCACGAGATCGGAAACGATCGAGCATACGAGAAGAAAATAGGGAAGGAAATGGGTTACCCGGCTGTCAATGCTGCTGTGTTTACTACCATCTCGCGCGCTCGCGCGCGCGCGTGCCGGCCGTGGTCGGCCTCCGACGGACCGCGCGGCCGCGCGCGGTAGTCCAGGCGCGCGCCACGTCGGGGCTGGGGTGGTGGCGTGGGGTTTCGTTAGGGTTTGGGGTTGCGTTCGGTTCTCTGCTATTTATCGTGTATATGCATACGAAACAGCCGAACAGAGCTTCGGCTCTGAATGCATGTTTGACCCGGTTGGGCCCTGTGGGCCTCTGGCCCGACTGGGCTGGGGTTCCCTCCTTTCTTATTTATCCTCATCTCCTATTTCCTTATATATATATATATATATATATATATATATATATATATATATATATATATATATATATATATACATAATTATATATGTACATTTACACATATATAAATACTCACATAATATATATTACAATACCTACTTATATATATCTTTATATAGATTTATACATACATACAATCATTATAATATATCTATATATACGTACACGTATCTATGTATATATTAGTATATACACATATATGTACACAAGGTATTATATGTATTTATATATACACATACAAACCTATAATGTTAATATTTGTATTTACCTATGCATACACGTATCTAATATATATATTTATATATAGACATGCATATACCCATATATATTTATAATTCTAGTACACAATTATATATCGTATATTAGTATATATACATTCCTATTAATACAAGCTACAATAATGTAATTCTTATATAATGATATATACCTATATACCATAATACAAATACGAATAATAAATATTACGTATAAACGCTATTTGAAATACGATCATTAATTTTATATACCGAAAAATTCATAAATAAAATACATGTATATTTTATATATAAAAAAAACCTACTTTTCATATACCGTAAATACACTTCTATATTTATATATAACCTAGATAATTTCCATAAAATCCAACATATTAGTTAAGGAGAAATATTTACTATATTATTAAATAAAATATTTTTTCTAATAACAAGAACATATAATATATTATTTATATATAGCAATTGTTCCTAGAATTGTCTCCAAAATTACCAAGGTAAAATACCAATACAATATGCGCCTACACTGACGTCTTTGGTCACACTGCAACACCTCATGGCTTTGGCTCAGTTCGAGTCCAGTCCGGGCTAAAATGGTAGAATCGGTTTTCCCTAAACTCAATAATATAAATAATAAATAAATAAACCTCGGTAAGGGTTAAGTCGCAACTTGGTCTGGTTTTCCTAGTTAGGACATCACAATGGATCGGTCTTCCTTATCAGGACTAATACACCAGTCAAAGCACGCTACTGCACTATCCGTGCCATTGTTCCTAGTCACCTTGTACTCCAAATTTAATCATGATTAAAATCGTCTACCGTAATAATAAACTAAATAATTACTTATAATAATTCTAAAATCCTCATTTAAATCAAATAAATAAATAAATAAATATTTCAAAAAAATTTCGAGAAGGGGAGCTACAAATCTACCCACCTTAAAAATAATTTCGTCCTCGAAATTCTAATTCATAACTATTCCTTAAAATTCGAAGGTTAGTATTTCCTTAATCTCCTCAATTTTAATTTTTCAAAATAGTTGTATTCTCCTTCTAGCCATTTTGTACTACTAAACTCCGAGGACTTCTTCCCACCTTTGGTCACACTAATCCTCAAACTAAAATCTTAAAATCTTTTAACTGGTTGCTAACAATCTACCAACATATACCTAGACATTTGGTATCTATAATCCTCTCGTATCTATCAAGTAACCCAAAAATTAACAAACAACAATTTTACACAAGTAGCTTAAGGAAATATGACTATACGTCACTCGAAAATAGGAAGGGACGAGAACCAAGAATACGGAAAGGCGAAGGAGAATAATCGAGAATGATTTTAAATAGTTCAGCTCTATAGTCCAAATATGGCGGTATGCATGGGTGAGTGTTACTGGGTCTTAATGGGTTCCTTAATTGGACATCCATCGTTGGTTGTATGAACCTTGGATTTCAATCCATATTGACTGAGCAAGATCCCAAGATAAAGTTATGTCTACTCGGCTAGGGTACCCTAGAATAGGTTTCTACCCAAGGGGTTGAGCTAGTTGCCCGTCAAGTTGGTTAGCTAAGTTCTTAAAGTCCAAAATGCGCCTTCGATGACTCTTGTTTTTAAGTAGCACAAGAGGCCTCTATCAAGTGGCACACTAGTGACGTGTGTGTAGTGGGTTTCGAGTAGATCACCCCCATATATTGGGTTAAAGGAATTGAGTCAAGGTTGAGGCTCTAGTAGAAGTCTGAAGGTATACCAGTGTTATTGTAAGGGATATAACTAGTCCTTTTTACCTGAAAGTCGTACCATAAAAATAGAGTACAAGGGGACGGGTTTGAGTGGGACATGATTTACCTAGATGAAGATGGACTTGTCCAGATCTTGCATATGAAGTTTGTCGAAAGGTAACAGCTGGTCTCATGCTCCGAATATTAATGACACGGCCGGAGACACAGAATGATCTAAATAAAAAGTGGGAGTCCAAGGGCACTAATCATCATCATAGTGGAAGTTGTTCTAATCACTCGGTAATCCTGGTATATCCTAAAAATCTTTAGAAGGCTTATGGTCTACCCACTTTAGGAGCTAGGACATGGTTTTAGGAATAAAGAGATTAAGAGGATTCCTAAGTCCAGATATTGTACCTCGACTCTTATTAATGGAGAATAAGGCATGGCGTAACGGATACGGTAGGTACAAGTCAAGTCAAGGGTCGTTCCTCAATAGTTGGAAAATGAGTGCGTGTGCAATGACACATGGTCGATAAAATAGAATGACCTACTCGTCCACAGTATGCATGAGTTGTCGACAGGGTAACCAACTCTAAGGCACATCATATGAGAAGATTTCTAATAACTGAGTCATGCATTTCTATTTGTGTCAAGCCTGCCAGTCTATTGTCACAAGAGTTCTAGTTAGGGCAAGCTTCAAACAAATAATTAGAGGCTCACAACAATTGGTCTCTGGGGATAGGTAGTCTCCTAGGTTGGCATTTGGTCAAGGGGAAAGATCCTAATCATTCTCGGACTCCAATGACTAGAAGATCATGATAGTAGATTTTAGGGTCGAAGGGAGGGCGAGTGACTCAAGGCAAGGTTCCAGTCACAGGGCTGGCCGAGGGTAGCTACACTTGCATATACAACCACCATAGCCATGGGAATACTCTGTATCTATCTTATCAATTACGAGTTTTCGTCTTTCCAAATCAGTGAAAGACAAAACAATAGGATTTAAAGGAGATGTCACTGAACACAATTACGTGATTCAAGGACGGAGGTATAATTCAAGAGGAATTGTCAAAGCAGTCGTGGATGAGATCCTAGAGACATCTACATCTCAATCCACGTAAGAAAATTAGATGAAGAGCGAACCAATTGCATCATGGTTGATCAGACCGTAATACAATGATTCTGATTAGACAATATGTTAGCGAGCGTCCCCAATAAACATATGTCTCGAATCAAGCTCGATAAAAGAGTAAGATTGCAAAACTAGGCTGTAATAGCAGCGTTGGTCAAGGTAGTCAGAATACAAGTACGTGAGATTTTTGAAAAGGGATACAAGTAGTTTGAGTTTTTAGAAAATCAAATCCTTACCTGGTGTTCTTGCCTATACAGTCAACCTATTATCTTTCTATCTCTAAGGTCTTGGTCGACTACTGGGTTATGGACTTCTGAGTTCTGTATTCTAGGTAAACCTATTAGTGTCAATCAATTTTCTCGTCAATAAGTCACAAGGACTACAGGATGCTAGATCGGAAGACGTGCTACCCAACTTACAAAACTTCCACTAATATTGGCTTCGGATCTTATAGAACATATATGGCACTATCCTATCCTCTATGGTATCCCAAACTTGTAATCATGTTTGAAATCATTTCACCGCGGATTACGCCATGCCCGTATACTCTGGCTGTGGTACACCCTTGGTTTCGTAACTCAACATGATACAAAATCGAACACTTCTTAACTCTATCCAATATTGGCTCAAGGGTATCTACGATCAAGAGAGGACCACTAGCCATAGTTTTGGCAATATCCCATCACCTATATCTTCTTAAACTAATTTTATCTCTAGGGGTTGTGTCTCGCCAGTGCGCTGCTGGCTGCAGTGAGTCCATAGTCTCCATAATTTAAATAAATGGCGACAGTGCGCTGCTGTCCTGCCATTATGAGTTAACTAACCTTCTTTTAACTATATATGTAAAAACTCATGAGCTTCCAGAGATTCAAGCAAGTCGACTATGTAATAAGGCATAAATATTTGTCCTATCAGTCACAATCTTTAAAATAAAAGATTGCACAGGGAGGAACAAACTGAAGACAAAGAACTACAAACATTCTGGTATCTCTTTTATGTGTATTCGAACCATTGGAGAAAATTTTTGGATCAGTCTACCTCGAGATTCGCATTTGAATAACCGAATCAGGAATTATAAACTATTCCTTTACGGCAAAATAGGATTTTAAATGGGCAATTCAGACTAAGATATGGTAACGATATCTAAAGAGACAAGAGAATGAATTGAATAATCTATCAAGGTTAGATCATTAATTCTATGAAGCCCTGCCTTACCAAGGGAATAATCTATCCAAATTAGATTACATCGTCATATCAAGAGATAATAGTGTACCTATGGGGATCTGATAAACTGTCAAAATTAATAACTCCTTATCTACATTGCAAGGCCTAGACTACCCATTGGTAAATTTGTATAAGGGACTCCTAGTCCTAGTCATTCTCGTAAATTAAATTAATCCTAATTCGTGAATGAGCATTTCCTTGTCGCAGGCTCGCAATAGTACAACTAACTTAAGTACCATCACGAGTTCGCGTGATTTGCGAAGACTGACCTGCATGGGCTACCACAAAAACTTGTCACGACCCGCACCCATTTTTTTTAAACGGATACAAGACGTGTCCAAGCCAGCCTACGCCGCAGTGTCGGCGGTAGAACGCTGTCACGGCCATAAAGATCAAAATCACAAATAATCTAATGCTCATTCACAGAAACTAATTTAACTTACAATGATCACAAGTTTTACATTTGTAGAAGAATATAAACTTGTATAATTCAATGAATGACTACAACTCAACAATCTAGCTAGTCTCTAGGCTTTTGTCTGCAAGTATTCCCGTCACTCCCCAAGCTAAGTGAATCCACGGCTAACCTGAAAATGTTGGTTTCCAGTCAGGAATGGAACGAGCATAATTCACTGAATGCAATTTCAAATAAAGAAAATGACTATAAAACAAAGGTTAGACATCAATCATGAGTTTTGAAAATAAACAGTAAATACTGAAAATCAATAGCAATAAATAGACACAAAATACTTTCCCCAACTACTAGAAGTACCTTTGATATGTGATCGGTCTGGGGTACTACACCGCACGGTCTACGAGGTCTACTTGCAGAAAAATAAGCACTGTCTACGAGGTCTACTTGCAGAAAAATAAGCACTGTCTACGAGATCTACTTGCAGAAATTAAACAATATCTACGAGGTCTACTGCATAAAAATAAACAATGTCTACGAGGTCTACTGCATGAAAATAAACAATGTCTACGAGGTCTACTGCATGAAAATAAACAATGTCTACGAGGTCTACTACATGAAAAATAAACACGGTCTACGGTCGGATCACACATCCTTGGTACTTCTCATTCCCGACTCAACAATTTATAATAGAGTATAAAAATCACATAACCAATGACTACTCAATGAAATATAGTAAAGATCAATATCGAAATGCAGACAATAAACTGTA